>BSBM01000070.1:22525000-22635000 GCA_027924585.1 Larix kaempferi | reverse complement strand
AACATATATGCATGTATGCATCCATTATACAATATGTGTTGTAATTAGTGTTACTGATATGTGTCATTATCCAATATATATCTACATATTCATACACATAAATGGAAAGTGAGAAAGGGGAGAATGTAACTTTAGAGCCATCAATAATTAGCCTTTTATTAATCCCTAACAAATATTTATTTTTACAATGATAGGATGATGCATATTTATGCTCTTTACATAGAGGGGAGGTAACTATAGCTATTGTAACTATATTTATCAATTAGTCAACCAACATGACTGCTTAGTTGAATCTTACATGTATACCTCCAGTCAACTCTTTATCCTAGTTGACTAGTTGAATAAAGCTCCTACAACAATGCTAATAGAGGATTTTCAACACAAGGGATGGGTCTCTAGACCTTGAGCATAGTGATTAAAAAATATAAAGGTTATTAGGACCTAAATGAATATCTGCATGCTCATGAGCCATGAACAAGTCCTTGAATCACTACACAAGCTCTCTAGATGGGATACATGGCCTTTGTTTTGGATATGGATTCCATTTGGAGTTTTTGTGCACTAAGGATGGGTCTTTAGGTATTGACAATGATAAGGTTAGGGCATGATATGAGGCCTCAAATCGAATATAAATGTTTTAAGGATATTATCCATCAAGATTCCGTCAACCCCCAAAGATGCCCTTTCAAAGAACTTTTTATCTTTGAGTGTAATATGGGTGCGAACATGAGGTTTTGTCTACGAAGGATGGATCTTGGCGTCCTGACCCATGGTTGAGGTGATGACAATGAGGTTCATATGACTCCAATGAATATTCCATGTATCATGGGATAAAATGATGTCTTGAACCATTGAGTTGACTATGTTCAATATGTGTCTTAACATCAAAAAATCCAAGATACTTAAATTACAAAGAGTGATTATCAATATTACCAAGACATTGAAGACATTATCAACACTAAGGGTCTATGCCAACTTGTGCAAGTAATAGTTCAACACATTAACCATGCTTTCATTAAAGGCACATACTAACACACAAAGAACGATCCATATGTAACTACATTAACATTTCTCTTTTATTGCTCAATCCAATTGCACTTATGCACACCCCTCATGTTTGAACTAATTCAAGTGATATGGTTAACCCTTCCATCTAAGCACACGTATGAAATTCTCATATATCTAGGTTAATTTGATATAATATGTGATGCAATGCTTGTTAGAATTAACTATTATAACCATTACAAGGTTAAGTATGGAAGATCCAAGACAAAGATTGAACACAAATGTTGAAGATGTAGATGAAGACACTAAGAAACTGCATTACTTTAGATAAACAAATATGAAGAAGTCATCATCTCCTATTTATTTTTTTGTAGCCCTAAAGTCACAACACTTTGTAATGTAAATAAGACTCCTTAGTTTGCTTGGTTAGGTATGTTGTTGCTGAAAGGAAAATATGCAAGACCCATTCAAATATAAGGGACTCATATTGAGGTCACTTGGTGTCTAGAAATAACATCTATATGTATGTCAAATTTTTTCCATAACATTGTTATTGAAGACAAAATCATGTATGCAAAAATGTAATCAAAGACAAAGTCATGTAGACAAGTGCAGATCCATCTATTAATATGAAAAAATGATCCAATCATGTACACTTTTTGGAAAAATGGATCATTCCCAACGTCTATATAATGGAAATTTGTGCCCTGTACAAAATATGGAAACTCACACCCTATACAAAATATGTCCCATGGTGCCCTATACAAAATATGGCAACTCATGCCCAAAATGCCACATCATGGCTAGTGTACATAGGAGGGTCTCTCAATCCTCTTGCCCACCCTCGAAGCTCCTAGGTGCATCTCCAAAATCGATCTTCCTCTTCTTTGTTCTATAGGAAGCTTGGTCCTTCGGGCGACTTGGACCACGTCCCCTTGAGCCCTGAAACGACATCACTAATATGTCAACTTTTCCTGGCAATTATACAAGTATAAAACATAATTTAAAAATAAAAATAGTTTTCAAATCTTAGATAACTCACCGCATGCGAGACTGTAAGTCGTGAGGGGGTCTCTCTCCTCCGTGCTCCTAGTCTCTCAGCAATTCCACCCTGCAACATTTAGAACAATCAAATAAATGATGAAATTAGATGCATATAGTAATTTTCGTTAAAATTGAATGAGATTTTTATAAACTAGCCAATCTCACCGTGAACACAACCAGCTGGTATTCAAGGCTAGCAGATGGAGTATTCGGCTGGACAACCTACTCTGATGCTAGGGTGGATGGTATAGGGGAGGATGTAGCCACATATACGGTGGCTACACCACTGGGGGGCACAGTTGAAGAAGGAAGCATGGACTGGGGTGGGAGAAGTGGAGATGCATGTCTAGGGCGATAAACCCCAACTGGTTGTGGTATGGATGGGGGCACCGTGGAATGGGAAGCGACTGTGGTGGGGGAATGTGGGGGGGGGAGAGGTCTGTGTTGCAGTGGATGGATGGGTGACTATGGATCGCTGGTGTGTCGTGGTCAGATGGGGTAGGGTGGGAACATGGGAAACTAATAGGGAGGTGGTGGAAAGGTTGGGATGGGGTGATGGGACGTAGGATATGAAATGGAAGGGGGAGCTGGATGGAACTGTGGTGATCGATAGGAGGGGGGGATGGATGGAAGGGGGTGGGGAGGGATGCATGGAATGGGGCATGTATGCCAGGGGATACAACTGGCATATACGGTGGCCTAAAGGCCAGGGAGGGAGGAAAAATGACACTGCCAGGCCGAGGTGCTCGCACCTACATACACATTTATAACCTCGTAGTTTAATATAGAAAAATATAAATATACATAGACAACTCATCATATTTGAAATTAAATTTATGCTTTAATACACATGATACCTGCACATGTGGAGATTTGCTGATCCCCGGGGGTGATGGCTGGTCGCTGGAGCCTGCAGACACCTGTGCAAACACTACAATTTTTAGATTGAATTTATAAAAACAACATTAACTATATTAAACACAATGCCAATAAGAATGACAACGATAGTACTTAAAAAACATGCCTGCAATTAATTTAGATTCAAGTTAGATGATAGTGGTTTGATGGGATTTGGATATTATATAAAGTTTTTATTGTATTGGTGCAGTCCATTTGTTCAAGACTTGGTCAAGAACATGGTTGTGGGGATCATGTCCTTTAACCCACAATGGATTGGGCCCATGATAGGAACAAATGACCCATTCTGTGGTCATTCATTGAAGATAATGTGGCAAAGAAGGTTGACAATTTATGCTTGAAGTGTTTGATGGCCAAAGTTGTCATTGATGACAACACGTTAATGACAAAGGTAAAAGTGATGACATGGAAAAGACTTGACTGAACAAATGGTGAACATGACAAGCTTTGATGACTTGACAAGTGGCAAGCAAGCATGACAAGTGTACAAAAGACTTGACAGAGTGGAGACATGACAAGGACTTGATAATGGCATTGATGATAATACATTAATGACAAAGACATGGAAGAGTTAAGAACATGGAGCATACACATTATGGAAAGCACAATGGAGATGGTGACATGGCTTGAGGAATGACAAAGGTGACAAGTATGACAAACATGGAAAGCATCAAACATGGAAAGCATGACAAGTGTTTATGACAAGCATGAAAGAAGGACATGGAAAGCTAAGGACAAGATAAAGACAAGTGACAAGCAAGCAAGCTTGATGACTTGTCAAGCATGGTGTTTGATGACATGGAACATGACAAGGAGGACATGCTTGATGACAAGAAGGATTGATAACTTGGTGACATGGAGAACGATGAATTGGAAAGCATAAGATTAGAGGACGAAGACAAGATGATGAGGTGGACAAGGAAGATGTGCGGGCATTTGGAATGCCCCTTGCGGGCATTTCAGAGCACATGTTTCTAGTTTTCTTAGCTTTTCATGTTTTATAAGGTTTCATTTTTGTTTGGTTGGATTATATGAATTTATAGCTCTCAAATAATTTAGACAATATGATAAACACAACTGTCAAATCCAATGATAACATGGTAATTACTAAGTGCTAATTAATTTGTAATTATTGAACACAAATTAATCATAACTGGATCTAATTATTCAAAGTAAAGAAGTTACATGTGTGTATGGTGCCGCAATCTCCTCTGCTACTGCCATGGCTCAGTCTAGGTCAAAGGAACCAATGTCCTCCCACCTGGACGATGGAGACTCGGCCCTAAATAACTGTACATTAAAACAAATAAATTCAACAATGTGTTAATTCAAAGTTAAATATATTAAATAATACGATATCAAACAAAATACAACAAATACTTGAACATTAAATAAAACAATAGCTAACCTGCTCCATGTTGCTCTTTGTGGCATGCTGCTGCGTAGGACCATGGAAAGAATGACCAAAGTGAGAACAACGATGTGGCGTTGTTCCAGTAGAACTAGATGGCCCCGCCTGGGTTCCACCTATACCTGGCATGTCCCGTCCACCACCCATAGACCGTGCAGTTGTGTGTGTCTCATCGATGTCCTCCCGGCTTTGTGTAGACATATCCACAAATGTGGTATGTCTATGAAAATGACGTGTGGCACGTCTAACTGAGTCATCAATATCATCTAGGCTGCTACCAAACCCGGTTGGTTGAGGAGGGGGGTTTGGCTCTCTCTTAGGTGCAGGAGGTCCTCTAAGTGGGTTGCGATGGGCCTGAGGTCAATCTTGGGCAAGGCCAAGATCGACACCCTGAAACTCAGTGATGTCAAAATAGTTCACATGGTATCCTAGCTCAAACACAGTCCACAATTTCCGAAGGAAATACTGTGGGACCTCCAAATTATAGCATGGGGGCCTGTCAAACACGATAAACCATCCCTTTCTCCAGTTATCTCTCCATGGTTGGTAAATACACTAATCCATGCAAACCCGTATCTTCCTCACATCTGGAGGTTGTCCTGTCGAGGGAACTATGAATTTGTTGTACAACTGGGCTTTGGTGATGTTGAGGTCTTTAATATGTTCTTTGGACATCCCAGTGGAGTAGTGTTCCCTCATTTGAGCCCTCTATTGGCTTAGATTTTTGATCTCACTGTGGGAAATATTGATGGATTCAATGATGTTTTGCAATGATGAAGCCAAGGAAACCCGAGAGGGTTCCTTGGTGCTCTTCAATTCATCGCTTAATACCCTTAATTCATTTAAATCTTGGTGTAATTGATCTTTGGGGTTTTCATTCAGTTCATTGTCCATTCCAATGTTGTCTTCTGATGGTTCGGTTTCAATGGTTTCATTTGATGGTTCAGGTGTGTTTGTCATCTTGTTAGGTGTAGTTAATTTGCAATGAAATTTTTTTGGTTTCTTAATGGATTGTAATTTTTTTTAAAAATTAAAATTGTAATGGAAAACAGAAAAACAAAAATAACAAGAAATACATGGTTCATTGAGGACCTACCTGGAGGCAACATCGGCAAGGTGGTGGAGGTTTGAATTGGTGGCGTTGAGGAGGCCTTTGGGTGCTCCACGACGCACTCACGGGGTGCTTGTTTGGCCTTTGTGCGCTCGCGGGTTTGTTGAAAAATGACAAACCCGTGCTCTGTTTTTTTTTATAAAAAAAATAGGGGCGCACACGCATCATTAACGAGTGCGCAAACTTTTGTGTGTACGCGTTAATAACGTGTGCGCACACCTTTTGTCCACGTCGACTCAACGACGTGGACGTTTGGAATTGCCGAAGGAGTGGCGCATGTGAATGTTTGGACGCGTGTGCGTGTCACTATTTTTTATCCACTCACGCGCTCCTATTGCGCCCTTTTTGGGTACCATCTTCATGCGGGTACTCTTGTGCTTTGTGACGGAGCATTCACTGAAAATAATTTTAATTGTCAAATATTAAGGTTGAATCAAATATTGAATCCTTGTTAGTAATATTTCTTAGGAGGCCCACGGGGTGTAGAGTAGATGGTGAATGGATGTACTATAAAGGAACTCCTTGCATAGGGTCACCGGTTCAAAACTCCATGGGTACTAGCTTACAAAAAAAACTATATTGCTCAGGAATTCATAACTACTAGACAATTACTATGGGTAGTGGCTCGTGTTGTTGCAACCTCTGAAGCTTCATGAATATTTATTCAAGGGTATTATTTCTCATGCACCTCCTATTGTTTAGAAAACAATGCAAATGGACTTGAATTGTTCTTATGACTCATTCATTGCATCACAATAAAATATTGAGATCTATTATTTTAAAATAATATTTTTTAACAACAAATCAAAATGTGGCCTATGTGCTCTCTACATTCACCCACACAATCATTGCTTGATTTCAACATTCTTTCTCTATTCTTGGTGCTGCAAAGAAACTAAAAGACGAAGAAGAAATGTCCAATTGATTTTTTTATGCTAGCCTCACCACCTTCAATTTATCCACCAATTTAGCTCAAATTGCTAGGCTATCTGTTCTCATTAAATTAAAAAACAACACAATATTCGACTGGTGGTGCTTCCTCGGGAAAAGATCCAATGAATTTGGTGATAAATTTCTACACATAAGAGTCTGATTTAACTTTGGAACACCATGTGACACAGTTCAATGGTGTGATATCGACGATGGAACAACGTGATCTAGGATGGGTGCTCTTGAGGAAGCTCTGCATGGAAGAGTCTGCAAAGCACGTTGGGATTTTCCGATAGCAATTAGAAAGAAAATGAGTGAGGTAACCCCGCGCATAAAGATCCACAGCACACCATAGGCTGTGTTTGTGTTGCACAAAATAAATCATGTTCAGGATAACCCTACACCCAGACATAGTGTTATATCCTTCATTTTGATGGTTCCACACAGTGGGATATAGACATAGTGAACAAGGTGGAAGTTGCGGAAGTAGATGTGGCACAATGTTAACTTGATCATAAAGACGCCAACTCAAAAATTGTTTATCTATAACTATATTGACATGGTAAAAAACCACTACTCCAATAAGTATAAAAGCATCATATAAGCCAAAGAAAGGGTTGTTAACATTGCCTTATGTGGAATTATTGGTCAGATATGTCGATGGGTGTTGTAACTGGGTTTTATGGGTTATGTGATCTTATCTTATATATTTTTTAGTAGATATGTGATACATGATATTCTGCAGGCTAGGAATTGACGTGGAATGGCCACAAAGTTGATGGTGTATGAATCCATTTGATATGAACAAAGAAATATGAATATATTTGGTCCCCTCTAAATTTTGCGTATGTTATGAATTTTATCCATTGTTTTTGTTTATTTTGTTACTCTTCATATGCTTGATGTGTAACACTGGTGATATATAATGTTGAAATAATGGTTAATATGGTGAATACATGTTGCAGGAAGTTAACCCAATAGTTTTTATGGATATATATCCCACCATAGATCCTACAGCTAACTCTCTATATCACACACATGTCTGGGTAGTGCTTCGGGTGAGACTTTCTTCCCTTAGGAAGTTCAAAAATTTCAACACTCTAGACTACAATGAACCCCTTTGTTGGAACTTGTGCAAGAACCCTAGACTCATCAAGTTTTGCACCAACATAATACGCAATGGAAATACAAAGAAATTGGTACTCTCTAATGAAAAACTTATGACTCTATGACCATAATGACTACTACAGGATCTCCTAGTTCCTCTTTTCCGCTCTAATATTCACTGTTGTTTTTCAACTATGGAACAATACAATAACATCATAAGAATGGAACCCCTTATTTTCCTAATAACCCAATATTTACCATAGCTTGAAAGTCGTCTAGGGTTAGTTGAAGGGTTTGATTTGCATGCCTTAACTCCCAATAAAGTTTAGGGTTCTGGACCATCTAGAATGTTATTGAAAGTCCACATGTGACTATTTTGACATGTGTAAGAAATGAGAGTGGATGTGGAATCCAGTTAGTACCATGGTGGTCAACTGGGTAGGTGAACATGAAGAAGGCATAACTCCCTCATACGGACTTTGATTGAGGAAATTATTGCACCGTTGGAAAAGTATCGGAGTGTAGAACAATGTTAAAGGACATGATGCAAGAGATTAACTTTTGACACAAAGAAACATCATTTAATTCCTTGAGCATGCCCTAGAAATTTTTGGACCCCAAATCTACAAAGTGAGAACTACCCCTAAAATGGTCCATACAAGCCAATACATCCAATCTTTCTACCCAAAAAGCACCAAAATATATGACAAATTATATGGATCCATTTCATATCATCTATTCTCTAAAGGAAATTTGAGGAGATTGGAAAGCACTTTTGTATATCTCCCAATGAGTGATATAGAAATGGGTTAGAAGAGAGATGTAAAAGAATACAAAATAAGGGTTTAAGGAAATGGGGACAACTATGAAGGGGGTAGAATATTTGTCAACAACCTTGAATTGATTGAAGCGGAAGTATCCCAAGAAATGGAGATCAATATTCATAATAAATGAGGTTATAAAGGAATGATAAAGATGATGATGAAAAGGAATAGATTTCTCATTAAAGCTAAACTAGACATGGTATGTAATAAGTTGTGTGAGATAAGAAGAGTCCTTATAGAACTTACTAGAATGAAGTTCTTGGTTGATGAATACCTCACAATAGATGAGGTAGAATATGAAAATGAATCAATCGATGAAGAAAAAAAGGGGGGGCAATAGCATCCATATCAATGCTTAATATCTCAAATATAAGGATAACCATGGTCCATGAAATGGTTGAGAATTCAAAGTATGTCGAGGACATTGCCACGGAGGCATTGGATTCTTTAAATGAATCTAATGTTTCGGTTTATGCAAGTACAACAAAACCTTGATACAACCACTTTGCTTCTACAAAATATAATTAATACATCTTTGTAGGAATTGAAGGAATTGGAGACTCGATTAAGAGAGAAATTGAGACCATAATTGACAATGAAGAAAATTGCAATTAAGTAGAAGTTGCAAAAGAAGAAAAAAGTTGGACTATAGTTGCAAAATTTGAAGTTAAAAAGTATGAAGAAATTAAAATTGAACATGGTGTAAAACATGTGGAAGAATCCAGTCATGTGAAAATTGCATGTAATGCTGACAACTGTGTTCGGACTAAAGGAAAATAAGCTAACTACAATGATGTTTATTTCAAAATAAAATTGCATGAAGATTTGGACAACATATCTAATGCCGCAAATGAAAAGAAATGCAGTTGTATTACTACAAATGTTGAACTTGATGTTGACAACTTTTATGAAGAATTTGTAGTAATGTCGATTAATGTAGAAGAAGTTGGAGATATTAAAGTAAATATGGATTTGAGGCCATAAGAATAGAAAATATATCTGAATGTGATGTAATTCCCAAGTACGAGGAACATATGCATGTATAGGAAGTTGAATATCCTACCAACATAGTAGTAGAAGAAGATGTAAAGAAAACTATTTCAAAATCAGTTTAAGAAGAGAACTAGAATGATATTTTTGTTTTTACTAATGATATATTTGAGTGTGTAGGTGTTGACAACATACAAGAAGCTATAACAATTGATAAGAAATAAAATTCCTTCATGATTTCATGTATAACGAGAAGCTAGTTGTCAAGCAACATGAGTTAGGAGAACAAAAATACAAATATATATAATGATGAGTTATATTGTATATATGAATGGCTTTTGAAGTTGAAATATGATCCAAAATTTTCCCAAGAATAGAAAGTATTAAATGAACAAGTAGTCATCAAACATATGAATGAGGTTAATGTCCTTGAATCGGCTTAGGAAGAAGAATAAGTTATGATGCAAATTTTATGGAAAATGCTAATGAACAAAAGTCTTTGAACCAAAGAAATTACTAAAGATGAATAAAAGGGTAAAAATGAAGTCGATGAAGAATATTAGAAGGATCGGTGCATACAAAATCTAGAGTCCGAAGAAGAAAAAAAGAAATATTAATGTTTTTTTAAGTCATTTGTAAGGCTAGCTAATACTAATACCATTAGGATATTGTATTAAAACGTGTGTCAAAATATGTTGTTTTGTAATCCCATAGAAGCATTGCTAAAGCATGTTATAAATGCTTTAGTTGATAATGTTGTTGTAAATTTTGCAAGTGTTATAGCAAACTATGGTCAAAATTAAGGGGGAGTGTTGGTATACGAATTCACTCCACCCTTCATAAATAATGAACTGAATGACAACTCTAGTAGTTTTGAATTTATTACAGTAGCAATAATGCTATAAGGTTGATTGGATCGATGCATAAGTCTTTAGATTGCATAACTTCTCAAGATGATGAAGCCTCTAAATGTGACAAGTAGCATTAAGACACATGCAAGTGAAACTATTTTAGTATGGGTTAATGGAATAAGAGCATCTCCTCCTACTGCATTCATTCTTCTATGTATGATTAAGCATTGTAGCTTTAGGTAAATTATTTTTTTTCTATCTGTTTGTTCTTTCTCCCCTGACCAACATTATAATCAAGAAAACTAAGACTCATTCAAATGCTAGAGATACAAAGAATACCTTATACATGATTTCATGTGTCAATTCCTTCATGTTGTTTTCCCAATAACTAATGAACATTGAAGTACAGACGTAGTTACAACATATTAATATGAATTGGAACCTTGCTTAACCTAGTAATAACATGAGCTCTATGTGTTGGAATTGAGAAAATGATGATAATTGGAAATACGTTTTTAAGAATACAATCACGTTGATGAAACAAAAATGTTATGATGCATTTAAAAGAGAAATAATATTAGGATGTTTTATTAATTTATGGTACTGAATTGTTTTGATAAATGTTTATTATGTACAAAATTATAAATAAAAAATGAGTTTATTATAAAGATGAAGTCATAATTTTTTCCTAAGTCACTAGTTATAATTATGACTTTAATATATAATATGTTGTTGAACTAACTTAAAATTCTAAAATTTATAAAATTATTTATTAAAAAAATTAGAAATGAATATTGTTTCTTTTCAATTTATCATATCTATATTAATACAATATCTTTAATAATATAAAATACAATACCTTTAATGATATAAAACATTTTTTTTCTTAATATGAAAAATGAAAATACTAAATATCCCTAACATTGTCATTTTATATATTATACAATATTCTTGTAATATAAAACGTTATGTTATTATTAATATAATTAATATAAATGCTAAGCATCTTTGTGTATTGTAATTTGTGAAGTATTACACTTGCGGAATTTAGAATTGAATATATATAAAATAGTTTAATTTTATAATTATTAAAATTAATGAAAATGATTAATAATTTTGTTATATTAATATTGTTTACATGTATAAAGAGAATGATTTAGAATTGAAAACAATTTTTTTGTTTCTTGAATTTATGTATCAATTCAAGGCAAGGTTTTTAAGGAATGTTTATAACTTTTTTTAAAATTTAAGTCATGACTAATATGAGATATTAACTTTTTTTTTAGAAACTAGGGATGAGATGAAATGGTCATCTAATCTAAACATTTGGAACAAAACAATGATTAGATCAAATGGCTATCTAATCTTGACATTTTAAATAAAACCACGGTAATCAAATAAGAGATTGTTTTCTTAAAGAAACACATTAACATCCTAAAAGAAAGAGGTATCCAACTAAAGTGGAAGTTTGCCTCCTGTAAACTACCAATTGAAATTATATTGTTTACAATTTGTAAGATATTAATCTAGAATTATTACATATTTCTTGTTTCTTGGATTCATCTATAGATCTAAGTTAAGTTGATTAAGGAAAAAGCCTATGATCTTTTTTCCTTAATCAACTCTAATTACTAAGACGAAAGATAAAACCATTGTTTACTAAAATTTCATTTTCTCTAAGAAACATGTTAACAACACAAAACTAAGAGGCATCTAAATAGAATGGAAGTTTACCTCCATAGATACCACTACTTGAAATTATGTCTTTCACAATTTGAAAAATATTAAATTGGTGTGGTCTAGAATTGCATCATGGTTGTTCTTTCAATAGTCATGCATGGATATAAGGAAATACGATGATCTTTTTTTAAAGTTTGAGTCATGATTAGCATGAGATATTTGTTTTTAGCTTTAACAAAGCTTCGATAATATGAAATAACATTTAGGTCTTGAAGTATGAGATAAAATAACTCTTACTTCAATAAATTAACTCTTGATTGGCTAAATTAACAACCCAAAACTAAGAAGCATCTAAATAAATTGAAAATAAGTTAACAATCTAGAACAAAGAGATGTCTAACTAGAGTGTAGCTCAATTGGTTGGGCCCACCTAGAGTCTAGCTCAATTGGTTGGGCTCAACTAACAAACCACTGCAAGCCTGAGGTTTAAGGTCAGGTTCCTCCGTTTGAAGCACCTATAGGGTGGTAGCCCCTGCAAAAAACGATAGGATACCACTACTTGAAATATATTGTTCATAATTTGCAAAATATTAAATTAACAATTGGTTGGGCTCAACTAACAAATCAGTGCAAGCCTGAGGTTTAGGGTCAGGGTCAGGTTCCTATGTTTGAAGCACCTATAAGGTGGTAGCCCCTACAAAAAACGATAGAATACCACTACTTGAAATATATTGTTCATAATTTGCAAAATATTAAATTAACATGGTCTAGAATTGCAACATGGTTGTTTTTGTTCTTATTCATATATTAAATTGACATGGTCTAGAATTGCAACATGGTTGTTTTTTCTTTGATTCATATATATGAACATAAGGTAAGGTTCTTAAGCTTATGGTCCTTTCTAAAGTTTATATATGACTAGTATGAAAGACTATATGAGATATTAGTAGTTTTATGTGAAACATCAAAAACAAGGCTCTTAAGCTTATGGTCCTTTTTGAAGTTTAGCCATATGGTCCTTTTTGAAGTTTAGATATGGCTAGTATGAATGACTATATGAGATATTAGTAGTTTTATTTGAAACATCAAAAACAAAATGAAATAGGTTTAAGGTCTTGAAATATGAAATATCTCCCTCTTAATGTATTTTCCAAAAAATAAGTATTTTCCTGCATGTCAAGGGATGCATCTAGCCATGTGTCGATAGTGCCCAACAATGGCTGGAACCGTGAAACACTTCTATTGAAGTGAGCTGTTTCAATTTTGTATTTCAATGTTTGTCCCAGCGTTAAACACAAACATTCTTCAACACAAACATTCTCGTTCAATTAATCCACTATTGTGGAAGAAAAACAATATCAATATTTAAGATTCTGGATGGAGGTTGAATATTTCAATGGTTGATGTTTTAAATTTTGATAATTTCAATTTTAAGTTATAAGTAACTAAAAGTTAATGGATAAACTCATTGAAACATACTTTGAATTTCAATTTACACTTAGATCACAAAGACAATTCAGATTTTCACTTGATTAACGCACATCAGACTTTCTCCTTTTGAGCTTTGAAAAAATAAATACAAAGACAACGCAGGTTTGACACAGTATAAAATGGCCATAGCAATTACACAGTGCTAAAACACCTCATAAATCCTGTGAAGGTCATACATCCACTCAGATTTTTCAAAATATTTTGCCAATAATTAATAAGTCCACTGATCGAATACATTGATTCCATTCTTCCATACATATATATATATATATATATATATATATATACAGAGATCCCGTTTTCTTCAAATCAGAAACCATCATGGACAATGCTACAATTTGCTTCGTTCTCCACCTTCTTTAACACCAGTCCAAATTGTTCCAAATAATTTCTGGATTCATCTATATCAAAATCCTTCATAAACTTGGCACTGCAATCACTAACCTCGGCGTTTTCCCTTTCGTCCATCTGCAACAACAATCTGTCAAAAATTACAATAGATAAATGATAATATCAACCATAATCAAACAAAGAAAGCATTCAGAGTAAGAAGAACGAAGGACGTACTTTTCTCAGCGCCAGTTCTCTTGCAGCTCTTTTCAAATTTTGCCGTCTAGGGCCCTCAATTAAGCTACTTGGTTTACTACCAGCGTTCTCGCTTTGAGGGCCGATTTGTGACTCTAATCTCTTGAAAATATCTACAATTTCAGCAACCTTCGACCTCGAATCCATATTCTCTTTGAATACCCTCTTCAGATCTGGACGGCATTCGTCTCGTGGCTCTGCATCTTCAAAATCATGAAAATATCTAGTCTTTTCACCATGGAATATAACGTGTGCGGAGGGAGCTTCCTGAGGAGGAGCCATCGATAGAAAGATATTGATGTTTCAGAAGCAGATACTTAATGAAGACAGAGACCTGTGAACCCTAATATATAGAAAGCAAAACTGATCGCAATAGAAAATCGACTAATGCTTTGTTTCTATAGCTTGTTCTTACCAGGAATGACAGATGCCCAGAAAACCTAACTTACACGCCAGAGATACTTTACAGATATCTAACACGTAGCAGGAACTTCAACAGGACTATGCTCGCACGAATCTCATGGAGTTTTATGTCCGAATTCAATCGAGTTTGCAATTCTAATCGATAGTTTGTGGTACGGCGCGCATTGAATTTTAGGTTCCGTTAACTATTTGTAGGGGAGATGTATTGCTATTTAAAATTTTACATCGACGGTAGGACATGAAGTGATTTATCGAGAGTAAAAAAACAGCCAAGTACGGACCACGTATACCGGGCCTATCAGTAATGTTTGAGCTCAAACTTTGATGTAACAATGACATCATTTTGATGCTGTCGTGGCAATCACTTTTTAAGGACATGACACTTACTTCATATAGTTTCTTTTTCGGAGGTGTCGAGGAATAAGGGGAATAGCATGGCTTTTGACAATTGATATGTGGTACATAAATAATTTTATTTATTTCGGAGCTGGATTTTTCTAAAGATAAAGTTCAAATTTTTTTAAATATAATTATCTTAGTTATTTAAAATTAGTTAAAATTTATAAGTTCAATTTGACACAAGTTTTATGAACAAACTTTTTCAATAATAGCCACTAGGTGGCAATGTCCATGACATAGCAAACATAGATTCTAGTGCCTTCTCCAGCTTTGCCACGTCATTCCCGAGCATTGTCAACTATATCTTCACCCACAGAGCCAAGTCGATATAAAGCAGGGCGACGTTGTCCACGACGATGACAAGGACGCAACCAAGGGCCATTGATTCCACGATTTGGGAGATGGAAAAATGACCATATTAATAAAAATATTACATGATAGCGTACCATGATGAGTCCTTTTAACAACTTCTAGCACCATACACGAGGGTAAATTTTAAGGGCGAAATTTCGCCAATTGGCTATTTTTCGAGCTTTTTTTCAAAAAATAAATTCGCTATTTGGTCATTTTTAATCTCTAATATCGTCTATATTTACATAAAATCTGTTTTTTGTCATAATATTCGCCAAAATTTACATATTTCATGAGTAAATTGTATGTTTCATATTTAATATTCGCATACCTATCTATATACATGTTTCTTTCAATCCAAAATAATCGCCTAGGATACTATACTTAACTATAATATCATAATACTTAAAAAATACCCTGCCATACACACCAATAGTATAATCAAACAAAGAATTCAGAAGGACATAACAATGAGCATAGACTTTCTTAAATGACTTCTGCAAATTCATGCAACCCTGTGAACTTTACTAAACAAGAGCAAGCATGCACAATGTAGTGTACAGGTTTATGGATACATTGTGTGGAATTTTTTACTCCGGCGTTTTGGCTGAACACTTCACTCAAAACGCTACAAACTGCAAACTGATGAAAAGGAAAAGCAATATATATATATATATATATATGAGTTTCAAATTAATTTAAACTAAAATAAAGATGAGGTAAAATTATATATATATATATATATATATAAAGACAAATGTATAGGGTTTCAAAATTAGTAGAAGGAAGTAACAACTTTTCAAAAGAGTTAAAGTAGAGTAAAGGAGAATAGGATGGGAAATTTAGAAAAAGGAGGGAGGAAAAGGTTCAAGAATCGATAACAATGAAGAGAGGAGAGAGAAAGAGAAAGTGAGGCTCCAGGATTGAAGTTAAGTCGAGGTTTTGTGTAATTGGTGTATTAAGGGCTTCTAGGATTGACTCAGATTATAACCATCCTCTCGGTTAAAATTATTAGGATTATTTTCAATCTCAAGAGCTTCGTGAATAAGTCGAGAGTTGTAATGAGAAGTGTGTGCTAGGATTTTAGTTTGGTCAAAACAAATAAGATGTTGTGATTTGGAAGAGTGTTCAGCAATGGCTCACTTGGAAATACGATTATGATTAGTGTTTGCAATATGCTCTTTTAGGCGAACTTGGATAGATCGATCGGTTTGTCTGATGTAGGATTTTCCACAGGAGCAAGGGATTTGATAGACACCTTGGGAGAGGAGGGGATCATATTTGTCTTTAAAGCCTCAAATAATTATCTTTAAAATTCAAGTGATAGAAATATTTCTCATTTTACGAAGAAGTGGACACACAATAATATCTTGGATTCAACAGTCATCTAAAAGAGGAGCACTGGTGTGCTCAACCTCTAGAATAAGTATAAAAACATCGATTAAGCCAAAAGAAAGGGTTGTTAACATTGTCTTATGTGGAATTATTGTGGTCAGATATGTCAATGGGTGTTGTAACAGGGTTTTACGGGTCATGTACACTTGCCTTATCTATTTTTGAGTAGATATGTGATATATGATATTCTGCAGACTGAAAATTGATGTGGAATGGCCACAAAGTTGATGTTGTATGAATCCATTTGATATGAACAAAGAAATATGAATATGTTTGGTCCCCTCTAAATTTTTCATATGTTATGAATTGTATCCGTTGTTTTTGTTTATTTTTTTACTCTTAATATGCTTGATGTGTAACACTGGTGATATATAATGTTGAACTAATGGTTAATATGGTGAATACATGTTGCAAGAAGTTAACCTAATATTTTTTATGGATATGTATCCCACCATAGATCCCTACAACTAACCCTCTATATCACACACATGTCTAGATAGTGCTTTGGGTGAGACTTTCTTCACTTAGGAAGTTCAAAAATGTCATCACTCTAGACTACAATGAACCCCTTTATTGGAACTTGTGCAAGAACCCTAGAGTCATCATGTTTTGCACCAACATAATATGCAATGGAAATACAAAGAAAGTGGTACTCTCTAATGAAAAACTTATGAGTCTATGAACAGAATGGCTACTGCGGGATCTCCTAGTTCCTCTTTTCCACTCTAATATCCACTACTGTGTTGTTTTTCAACTATGGAAAAATTCAATAACATCGTAAGAATGGAACCCCTTATTTTCCTAATAACCCAATATTTACCATAGCTCGAAAGTTGTCTCGGGTTAGTTGAAGGGTTTTTGCATACCTTAACTCCCAATCAAGTTTAGGGTTATTGATCATCTAGAATGTTATTGAAAGTCCACATGTGACTATTTTCACATGTGTAATAAATGTGAGTAGATGTGGAAACCACTTAGTACCATGGTGGTCAACTAGGCAGGTCAACATGTAGAAGGCATAACTCCCTCATACGGACTTTGATTGAGGAAATTATTGCACCATTGGAAAAGTATCGGAGTGTAGAACAATGTTAAGGGACATGATGCAAGAGATAAAATTTTGACACAAAGAAACATCATTTAATTCCTCAAGTATGCCCTAGAAATTTTTGGACCCCAAATTTGCAAAGTGAGAACTACCCCTAAAATGGGACATACAAGCCAATTCATCCAATCTTTCTACCCAAAAAGCACCAAAATATATGACAAATTATATTGATCCATTTCATATCAGTTATTATGTTAAGGAAATTTGAGAAGATTGGAAAGCACTTTTGTATATCTCCTAGTGAGTGATATAGAAATGGTTTAGAAGAGAGATGTAAAATAATACAAAATAAGGGTTTATGGAAATGGGGATGACTGTGAAAGGGGTAGAATATTTCTCAACAACCTTGAATTGATTGAAGCG
The DNA here is from genome assembly GCA_027924585.1 of Larix kaempferi. NCBI lineage: Eukaryota > Viridiplantae > Streptophyta > Pinopsida > Pinales > Pinaceae > Larix > Larix kaempferi. Next base: position 22,617,014 of record BSBM01000070.1, on the reverse strand, counting down.
GAAGTAGACCAAGAAATGGAGATCAATATTCAGAATAAATGAGGTCATAAAGGAATGATAAAGATGATGATGAAAAGGAATAGATTTCTCACTAAAGCTAAACTAGACATTGTATGTCAGAAACTGTGTGAGATACGAAGAGTCCTTATAGAAATTACTAGAATGAGTTTCCTAGTTGATGAATACCTCACAATAAATGAGGTAGAATATGAAAATGAATCAATCGATGAAGAAACAAAAGGGGGAGAAATAGCAATCATATCAATGTTTAATATCTCAAAGATAAGGATAACCATGGTCCATGAAAAGTTTGAGAATCCAAAATTAGTATGTCGAGAACATGGCCAAGGAGGAATTGGATTCTTTAAATGAATCTAATGTTTCGGTTTATGCAAATACAAAAAAACCTTAATGCAACCACTTTGCTTCTACAAAATAGAATGAATAAAGATTTGTAGGAATTGAAGGAATTGGAGACTCGATTAAGAGAGAAATTCCCGACGAATGCTTATATGATCCCGCAACATCCTCCTCCTTCTAGCTCCTCGGTTTCGCGGAGTGGGAACATACAATTTCCTTATGGAGCTTATTCGACTAGGTTTCCTACGTCGAGTAGTTATACGGGACCCCATTCTTATGGGGGTAATTTTCATAGTTATTCAACCTATCCTTACCATTACCCCATTCCCTCCTATGGAATCCCTTCCACGCACATATCTGCGTATCCTTATATGGGTCAGTTTGGACGAGGATATCATCCTTCTGGTCATGGTCACGGTTTCTATAAGAGTTAGTCATCACCTCAGATGTCGACTTCGATGAACACAGTCTCACCTTCAGTTTCACAAAGTCAGTCTCTTTCCGGAGCTTATAATCAAGCTTCGCAGCCTCAACTCCTTTTCCTTGCTAGGTTAAACTTACCCGACTTTTCGAAGCTCATGAATGATCTGGTATGTCATGACCCTACATGGCCCCCAGTCCCCACCAATCTCCCTTCCGATGTCCTGAAGTTTGAAGGGAAGAAAGGTGAGGATCCAGGTGATCACGTCACTACATTCCATTTATGGTGCTCCTCAAATTCCTTGAACCACAAATCTATCCATTTGAGGCTATTTCAATGCACCCTTACGGGGGATGCCGCAAAATGGTATGTTGAGTTGCATGGGGGCACATATAGGAGTTTCAACGATTTGGCTTTGGTATTTCTAGATCACTTTCAGTTGCCGGTTCGTTACGATACTGCTACTGAAATCTTATCTACCTTTCGCCATGATAAATACACACATATATTTGATCATATTCAAGAGTGGCGCCGACGGAAGAGGTTAGTGAAAGCCAACATTCCTTCGGAGTTTCTCCTGGAATGGTTCCTTGAGTCTTTGCTCCCTTATATCTCGAAAGACGTTTCATTGTCCGGGATTATGACTGAGGAACAAGCCATCTTCAAAGCCCAGCAGTTAAACCTGGTTTATGATCAATCTGGGATTTTGTATGACATTATACCTGACACGCCACGATCAAGACATGATCCCTAGCCCGTTCCTAAACTGCCTGTCAATGGCATTGTTGGTTCCACAAGTGCTCATTCCGTGGATATGGTTACGAATTAGATGCTTAATATGTCTATTAACTAGTCCACTTCTGGACAGGATCCTGCCTCGTCCGTTTCCACCCAGTCGTCCGATGTACATTTTGTGAAAACGACGAACCAATCTGGTAACCAACAATCTGGTGGGAAAAAGAAGGGGAATAATAACCATAGGGGTGGGAACAATAGGAATAAGAAAGAAAACGCTAACGCTCCTCGGGATGGTGGAGATGCTGGTGGGGATCGCAAGCCTAGAAGTAAGGTGAAGTTTCCTTGTAAACTTTCCTTGGAATATCACCTTACACATTTGTTGCCTAGTATGGAGGAAGTATCGAAGCACATCGCACAGAGCCCAGCTGTGTTGACAAATCCCCTTCCTCATCATCAAAACATGGCTTGTGGTGCTTCCACCACCGGTCATGGGACTAATGAAACTTTGACTTCTTCTACCCATGACGGCACTTTTGGATGCGTAAAAATGATTAAATATGAGATTTTTGTTGCTACTCGCTTGCGTGATTATGGAGCTCCACAACCTTCTATGGGGAATGAGCACCCTCCACCCGAGACTCCATTGCATATCTAGAAGCCCAATTTTATGTCGTGGGTACCGAAAGGTATCCTCAAGCGCTCGGCACATAATCCTAATGCCCGAGCCTCCCAAAACTACTCAATTGTGGAATATTTGGGCCAAACCCTGTGTGCTATGTCGACGCTCGAAGTAATTCAGGCTTGTCCTTCTCAAAGGAACACCCTTTTATCTGCTTTAGGAGCCCTCAATTCTGATAGCCTGAATGCCATCAAGTTTGACACTACGGATGTTCATCCTCGGTTACCCTAACATGTAGCTTTCCAAGTTCATGTTAGGTGCCTAGAGATGATCGTTAAGCGTACCGTTGTTGAAGAATGTGTGTCTGCTTCAGTAATGTCTCTATCTTGTTGGAAGGCTCTCGGCTCACCCCCATTGTCGAAGTCTACGACCTTTCTTACAACATTTGACGGTAGGTCTTTCAAGTCACATGGTATTCTCCCCTCCCTTGAGGTCCACTTGGGTGGGAAATCTGTGCCTATAGAAGTCGAAGTGGTTGATTCCCCCCTCAACTATAACCTTTTACTGGGTTAGAATTGGATTTATGCTATGAAAGCGATTGTATCCTCTATTTTCAGAGTTATTTGTTTTCCCCATGAAGGAAAGATTGTGACGATCGATCAGCTATCCCTTAATTCTGTAGCATTGCAAGGGTCTGTGGTCCCTCAAATTCAAAATTCTCAGCTGGAAACTAGGAATGTTGGTGTAGGCTTATACCCCTTCTTGATGGGATCTTTCGATTTTTCCACACCAATCTTTTTTATAGGAACCATCTTCGATGGTAACCCTTTGTCATTGACTCCTGTAGCATTTTGGACATCGTATTTTGGTGATTCATGGACCTTACATTCCACGAGTCCCACGTCGAGAGATACTTCACACATCGGAATGGATATGCCTTTGTTTGCAGTCAAACTTGCTTATCGTGATATTCAACAAGTCACTACAGAGCCTGATCTCTCTTCTTCAAGGATAGAGGAAGAAGATATCGTTACACTACCCGCATGGGTAGTCGACTCGTCTTGTTCACATGACTTCCTTGATGATATTTTACCGTCAAATGAAGCCATTATCGAGGCCATGAATGGCAATGACAAGCCTTGGGAGGACCTTCATCATAGATCGTATTTCCTTGCCAACCTTAATCTTATTGAGCAAGATGAAAGTATTTCTACCACAATGACTTGTATCAGATCTTTCTTTACATATGTATTAGATATGATCTTGGTACTAATGTTTCTTGGAGATAGGATTCTTAGCTGGACTTATGCTTGCTTACTGGCCCTTTTCAACATTTTGTTCGATCATATCGGGTATATTCGGAACCTTGCATATAGGTTTAGGCTTCCCCATTGTTATGATGCATTTGAACCTTTTTCCATCTAAATTCACCATAGGGTCGAACCTATTGTCTATTGGGGTGTTAGCCATCTTTATATGCATTGTGCACCAATCCAACAGTAGAGCCTACCTAACATGGGTCACCCTACTCAGCACCCTTATGTCATTTTGGTGCCCATGTTGAATTGTTGACATAGGTTCGGGATCCTTTTCAGATTTACCATGACTTTGAGAAGAAATCTCATGTCTTTCTTTCTCATATGTTTCTGGCCATCCATGATAAGTCTCCCATTTTTTTGTTTAAGTCGCATGTGCATTTATTTTGATCTCTCTTGCGCTAATGAGCCTGATGTCAGCTTCCACACTTTTAGCTTGTTATATAAGCCTCCATCTCTGATCTCATTTCCGTTGAGCTATGTATCACATTGCTTTTGTGATTTCACATACTTTACCTGGAGGAGGCACACCCTGAGTGTCCTTATCTTGCTCATGTTCCTTGCATTATGCATAGCATTGTTCCATGCGCTTGGAACTAGTCTCGCATGTCCTTGACACTCGTCTACTCCCATTATGAGCATTCTTCCATCTCTCTTTTGAGCTCGTTAAAATCAGTAAGGTGGTCGTGAGTTTACTTTTTCGGGCTCGTTAAACCTTTACGAAAAACATTTTTATAAAGTTTTTTTTAAGCCCTTGTTAGACATTTTCAAATCAGACAAGATTGCCGAGTATACTTGTCATTTCAGACTCGTTAAAGGAGTTGAAGCGACATTCACTTAGGTATAAGTTTACCCATTTTCCGAAACTTTGTGGATTAATTACAAAAAAAGGTATACTCTAGTCATACGTGACTAGAAGAGTTATTCTCTCATTTGTTTTACACTTTTTCGGGTTAGGAGACTAACTTTACGAAAAAAGGACTCCCCTTTTATGTTAAGTTGCGAATGCATTTCACTATCCTATTTGCCTTTGAGCCTTCTGTCAGCTCCCGCTTTCTTAGTTATTAACCATTTTCCTGATCACTTTACCTTCCGAGCAAAGCAGAGCTATCATTTGTCTTTCGAAGCTTGATGACCCTTACCTTGAGGGAACACCCCCCCGAGTGTCCACATCTTGCACATGCTTCCTTGCATTGAGCAGAGGTATGTTCCATTTCCCGGAACTAGTTTTATTTCCCACGACACTCGTTCCCTCAATGTTGTATCACACGCAATTTTATTCCTTTTCAAGCTTTATAATATGAAAAAGAACAAAAAAATCATATAACTTAAAAAGTCGGACGGGAAAATTTTTACCACCTTCTATTGGCAGCTATCGTGTCATCTTTGAATAGAGCATTCATTTCCACTCCATATATCATGAGTAGAGATATTTGTATGACCTTAGGAAGCTGTACTCGTTTCTCATATCGTACTCCACTGGCTAGTTAAGCTTCCATTCATTATGGATCCTTTGTCAATGCCTCATGCGTCACAAAGTATTATCAGTATCTAGTGTTTGATTCTATGCTTCCTGAGTCTTTTCATCTGCTCATGCTCTTGTTAAAAGTAAATATTGAAACCAGAGTCAGCCACTCCTCAGATCTCTTGAATATTGTATGTCGGCCATCCCTTATGTGTCCAGCTCGATCACGTTCTTCCAAACCTTTTAGCCTAGCTGCTACCTCGTGCTCATTGATGGGGGATCCATTAATTCCCTCCTTCGAGCGAATTTCATTCCATCGACTCCAACTCATTTATTCTGGAATCAATATTTAGAGTCCTATTGAGTACCTTGAGACTTGCAGTCATTAGTGGTAGGTCCTCTTGCCATTGACAGTTGGGAATTTATTAATGTTTCCTGATCGATGGATTCGTCAGAGTGTTCGACCTCAACACCTCTATTCACACTTTGATGAATGTATTCAGTGCCTTGATTCCCATTTTCATTATTGGTGGCTTATCCCACATCTGTTAATGGTATACATCATTGAACGGTAATCAGACGATGTCACATCAGGTTCAACATCAGTACCCTTATTCACTTGATGGGACATGCATGGTAGACGATTTGTGTAGAAGACCCCAAACTTCAGTAGCATTCAGTATGCTACTTGTGATTGTGATTGTACCTATGGGAGATTATTTTCATACATTAGCAGTTTGCACCAGTTGTTTTCTCTTCAGCAAGAAACCATATCTTACTGTATTTGGATCATGGATGTGACCATTCATGACATGTATTCATTATATACTTCCTATTCATGGCCATTGTATCAGATTGCTATGTATTGTACCGATATGTATACATAAACATCATTGTATTGTGACAAGTGGGCTACTCCCACCATTTGTGCTTCCATCACCCCACTTCTGAGATTTATAATGTATTTCGACCATCGTAGTACCTTCTCTGACCTCACACATTAGGGGGCATTTGTTATACCATATTTTGCCACCTTATGAGAATTAGCACTCATTGGCCTCCATTATCCATTTATGGACTCAGAACCACTTTTTGTCCTCTAGAGACCCTTTTTTGTCCTATTTTATTCCTATACGCGAGTTGCTTCACTGCAACTCATGCATACGTAGGCTGCACCATTATAGCCCGTGTACATCGATTTAATTGGTAAAAGAGATTAAAATCTCCATTTTTCACTCCAAAAAGCCGGCCATTGTGACATTTGTCCCTCCATGTATCTCGAAACGACTCGATCCGACCTTTCACTTGCCTTTGGAAGGTTATATATTGAGCTATTATGCATGGAAAGAGGGGGGGAGAAAAAGAAGAACATCGAAACTCTATTGGAATTTTTCTATAGCTTGAGTCTACATCCATTAATCCTTGTTGTTGTGAACCTCTTATGTTCACCTACCAAACTCTTCCATATCTTGTGAGAGATTTTCTCCTTTACTCATGAGTTTGCCATTGGATGGGGGATTGAAGTGGTGAAGGCACAAGTGGAGGGAGCTAGTTCTTGGTTTAGATGAGTTGCCGACATGAGGTTGTATCTTGTATTTCTTGTTCATATTAATAGAAATACTCATTTTTTTGTCCAATTGGTATTGTAAATGATTGTTGATTATCATTGGGTACATTTACTTATGTATATCATTGATTATGCTATTGTATGTGCTAACATCTTTCATATATCATATGCACTTGCTTGTGTTTATTGTTGAGACTAAGCTACAGGGTCAAGTGTGTTGATTCGAAAGCTCAATGAGGATCTTCATCAAACGTCCGGATTGAGGTTGGTATTTTATTCCACTTTTTATCATTTACATTTATATAACATACATTGGGAAATGAGTTTGATTTCTGGAAGTCATTTGTCTGTTGTGGTCTACCCCAAGCCATAGGAATTTTTTCTCCATAACAATGATGATGAAAAGGAATAGATTTCTCACTAAAGCTAAACTAGACATTGTATGTAAGCAACTGTGTGAGATAAGAATAGTCCTTATAGAACTTACTAGAATGATATTCTTGGTTAATGAGTACCTCACAAAGATGAAGTAGAATATGAAAATGAATCAATCAATGAAGAAACAAAAGGGGGGAGCAACAACAGCCATATCAATGTCCAATATCTCAAAGATAAGGATAACCATGGTCCATGAAAAGGTTGAGAATCCAAATTAGTATGTCGAGAACATGGCCAATGAGGCATTGGATTCTTTAAATGAATATAATGTTTCGATTTATGCAATTACAACAAAACCTTAATACAACCACTTTGCTTCTACAAAATAAAATGAATAAAGCTTTGTAGGAAATGAAGGAATGGGAGACTCAATTAAGAGAGCATAATTGATAATGAAGAAAATTGCAATTATGTAGAAGTTACAAAAGAAGAAAAAATTTGCATTGTAGTTGCAAAATTTGAAGTTAAAAAGTATGAATAAATTAAAATTGAAACTGGTGTAAAACATGTGGAAGAATGCAGTCATGTGAAAATTGCATGCAATGCTGAAAACTGTATTCGGACTAAAGGAAAAAAAGTTATCTACAATGATGTTTATTTCAAAATAAAATTGCATGAATATTTGGACAACATATCTAATGCCGCAAATGAAAAGAAATGCAGTTGTATCACTACAAATGTTGAACTTGATGTTGACGAATTTTATGAAGAATTTGTATTCATGTCGATTAATATAGAACAAGCTGGAGATATTAAATTTAATATGGATTTGGAGGCCATAAGAACAGAAAACATATCTGAATGTGATATAATTCCCAAGTATGAGGAAGAAAACATATCTGAATGTGATATAATTCCCAAGTACGAGGAACATATGCATATATAGGACGTTGAATATCCTACCACCATAGTAGTAGAGGAAGATGTAAAGAAAACTATTTCAGAATCAATTTAAGAAGATAACTATAATGATATTTTTGTTTTTACTAATGATATATTTGAGTGTGTAGGTGTTATCAACATACGAGAAGCTATAACAATTGATAGGAAAGAACATTCTAATTGAGTGTTGAAGTCTTCCAGCAACATGAGTTAGGAGAACAAAAATACAAATATATATATGATGATGAGTTATATTGTATACATGAATGGCTTTTGAAGCTGAAATATGATCCAAAATTTTTCCAAGAAGAAAAAGTGTTAAATGAACAAGTAGCCATCAAATATGTGAATGAGGTTAATGTCCTTGAACGGGATTACTAAGAAAGAATAAGTTATGATGCAAATTTAATGGAAAATGATAATGAACAAAAGTCTTTGAACCAAAGAAAGTATTAAAGATGAATAAAAAGGTAAAAATGAAGTTGATGAAGAATATTAGAAGGATTGGTGCATACAAAATCTAGAGTCCAACAAAAAAAAAGAAATATTAATGATTTTTTAAGTCATTTTGTAAGGTTGGCTAATACTAAGACCATCATGATATTGTATTAAAAAGTGTGTCAAAATATGTTGTTTTGTAAGCTCATAGAAGCATTGCTAAAACATGTTAATCAATGTTAATCAAATGCTTTAGTTGATAATGTTGTTGTAAATTTTGCAAGTATTGTAGAAAACTATCGTCAAAATTAAGGGGTGTTGGTAGAAGCATTCATTCCCCTTCATAAATATTGAATTAAGTCTAGTAGTTTTGAATTTATTACAGTAGCAATAATCTTATAAAGTTGATTGGATCGATGCAGAAGCTTCTACAATGCATAACTTCTCAAGATGATGAAGCCTCTAAATCTGACAAGTAGCATTAAGACAAATGCAAGTAAAATTATTTTAGTATGAAGTTAATGGAAGAAGAGCATCTCCTCTTATTGCATTCATTCTTCTATGTATGATTAAGCATTGTAGATCTGGGTAAATTAATTTTTTTCTATTTGTTTGTTCTTTTTCCCTTGAACAACATTATAATCAAGAAACTAAGGCTCATTGAAATGCTAGAGATACAAAGAATACCGTATACATGATTTCATGTGTCAACTCCTTCTTGTTGTTTTCCCAATAATTAATGAACATTAAAGTACATACTAGTTGCAACATATCAATATGAATTGGAACCTTGTTTAACCTAGTAATAACATGAGCTCTATGTGTTGGAATTGACAAAAAGATGGTCATTGTAAATATGTTTTTAAGAATACAATCACGAAAGTTGTTGATGAAGCTAAAATGTTATGATACATCTACAAGAGAAATAAAATGTTATGATACATCTAAAAGAAAAATAATATTGGGATTTTTTTCTAATTTGTGGTATTTAATTGTTTTAGTAAGTGTTTATTATATGCAAAATTGTAAATCGAAAATGAGTTTATTATAAAGATGAAATCATGATTTTTTCTTAAATCACTGACTTTTAATATATAATATGTTATTAAATTAACTTAAAAACTCTAAAAATTTATAAAATTTATAAACTTTATAAAAAAATTAATAAAAGAAGATAGAAATAAACATTATTTCTTTTCAATTTATACTATCTATATTAATAGGATATCTTTAATAATATAAAATACAATATCTTTAATGATATAAAACATTTTTTTTAATATAAAAAATAAAATTACTAAATATCCTCCCGAACATTGTCATTTTATATATTAATACAATATCTTAATGCTATAAAATACAATACCTTTAATTATATAAAACATTTTTTTAACATTTTTTTTAATATGGAAAATAAAAATACTAAACATCCTCGTCATTTTATGTATTATACAATATTATTGTAATATAAAACATTATTTATTATTGATATAATTAATATAAATGATAAGCATCTTTGTCATATTAGTATGGTAATCTGTGAACTATTACACTTGCGTAATTTAGAATTCAAAACAATATATAATAGTTTAATTTTATAATTATTAAAATTAATGAAAATTATTAATATTTTTGTTATATCAATATTGTTTACATGTATAAAGAGAATAAAGAGAATGATTTAGAATTGAAAACAAATTTTTTGTTTCTTGAATTTATGTATCAATTTTTTTTAGAAATTAGTGATGAAATGAAATGGTCATTTAATCTAGATTTATGGAATAAAACTATGGTAATTAGATAAGATATTAATATTTTTTAAGAAATTAGTGATTAGATCAAATGGCCATCTAATCTTGACATATGGAATAAAACCATGGTAATCAAATAAGAGATTGTTTTCTTAAATAAACACATTGACAACTTAAAAGAAAGAGGTATCCAACTAAAGTGGAAGTTTGCCTTCCTATAAACTACCAATTGAAATTATATTGTTTACAATTTGTAAGATATTAAACTGAAGTCTAGGATTGCTACATGGTTCTTGTTTTCTTGGATTCATGTATATATCTAAGTTAAGTTGATTAAGGAAAAAACCTATGATCCTTTTTCCTTAATCAACTTAAACTACTAAGATGAAAGATAAAACCATTGTTTACTAAGAGCTCATTTTCTCAAAGAAACAGGTTAACAACACAAAACTAAGAGGCATCTAACTAGAATGGTAATTTACCTCCATAAATACCACTACTTGAAATTATGTCTTTCACAATTTAAAAAATATTAAATTGGTGTGGTCTAGATTTGCATCATGGTTGTTTTTTCATGGATTCATGCATGGATATAAGAAAATCCGATGATCCTTTTTAAAGTTGAAGTCAGGATTAGCATGATATATTTGCTTTTAGTTTTAAGAAACTTTTGACAATATGAAATAGCATTTAGGTTTTGAATTATGAGATAAAACCACTTTTGATTGGCTAAGTTAATAATCCAAAACCAAGAGGCATTTAATTAATAAGATATTTGCTTTTAGCTTTAAGAAACTTTTGACAATATGAAATAGCATTTAGGTCTTGAATTATGAGATAAAACCACTCCTGACTGATTAAGTTAACAACCCAAAACCAAGAGGCATTTAACTAATAAGATATTTACTTTTAGCTTTAAGAAACTTTTCACAATATGAAATAGCATTTAGATCTTGAATTATGAGATAAAACCACTCCTGATTAGCTAAGTTAACCACCCAAAACCAAGAGGCATTTAATTAAATTGAAAGTAAGTTAACAACCCAGAACAAAGAGGCCTCTAACTAGAGTGAAAATTTAGAGTAAGGCGTGTAGCTAGCTCAGTTGATTGGGCTCAGCTTACAAAGACTGAGGTCAGGAGTTCAATTCCTAGGTATTGGGATCAGGTTCCTCGTTTAATATTGAAAGTCTTTGAACCCAGACTTTCTCGGTTAGACTTTCTCGGTTTGACATACAGAGACAACGCAGGTTTGACACTGCTAAAACACCTCATAAATCCTATGAAGTTTCTACATCCACTCAGAATTTTCAAAATATTTTGCCATTAATTAATAGGTCCGCTCATCGAATACATTGATTCCATTCTTCCATATATATATATATACACAGAGATCCCTTTTCCTTAAATCAGAAACCATCATGGACAATGCTACAATTTGCTTCGTTCTCCACCTTCTTCAACACCAGTCCAAATTGTTCCAAATAATTTCTGGATTCATCTATATCAAAATCCTTCATAAACTTGGCAATGCAATCACTAACATCGGCGTTTTTCTTTTCGTCCATCTGCAGCAACAATCTGTCAAAGATTACAATAGATAAATGATAATATCAGCCATAATCAAACAAAGAAAACATTCTGAGTAAGAAGAACGAAGGACGTACTTTTCTCAGCGCCAGTCCTCTTGCAGCACTTTTCAAATTTTGCCGTCTAGGGCCCTCAATTAAGCTACTTGGTTTACTACCAGCGTTCTCGCTTTGAGGGCCGATTTCTGACTCTAATCTCTTGCAAATATCTACAATTTCAGCAACTTTCGACCTCGAACCCATCTTCTCTTTGAATACCCTCTTCAGATCTGGACGGCATTGGTCTCGTGGCTCTGAATCTTCGAAATCAATATTAAAATATCTAGTCTGTTCACCGTGGAATATAACGTGTGCGGAGGGAGCTTCCTGAGGAGGAGCCAACGATAGAAAGATATTGATGTTTCAGAAGCAGATACTTAATGAAGACAGACACCTGTGAACCCTAAAATATTGAAACCAAAACCGATCGCAATAGAAAATCGACTAATGCTTTGTTTCTATAGATTCTTCTTACCAGGAATGACAGATGCCCAGAAAACCTAACTTACACGCCAGAGATACTTTACAGATATCGAACACGTAGCAGGAACTTCAACAGGACTATGCTCGCACGAATCTAGTGGGGTTTTATGTCCGAATTCAATCGAGCTTGCAATTGTAATCGATAGGTTGTGGTACGGCGCGCATTGAAATTTTAGGTTCCCTTACAGGACTATGCTCGCACGAATCTAATGGGGTTTTATGTCCGAATTCAATCGAGCTTGCAATTGTAATCGATTGGTTGTGGTACGGCGCGCATTGAAATTTTAGGTTCCCTTAACTATTTGCAGGGGAGATGTATTGCTATTTAGAATTTTAGATCGACGGTACTGAAGTGATTAACTGATAATAATAAAAAAACAGCCAAGTACGGACCACGTATACCAGGCCTATCAGTAATGCTTGATGCACGAGCTCAAACTTTGATGTAACAATGACATCATCTTGATGCTGCCGTGGCAATTACTTTTTAAGGACATTCATGACACTTACGTCATATAGTTTCTTTTTTGAGGAGTCGAGGAATAGCATGTCTTTTGGCAATTGATATGTCGTACTTAAATAATTTTATTTATTTGTGAGCTGTATTTTTCTAAAGGTAAAGTTCAATTTTTTTAAATATAATTATTTTAATTATTTAAAATTAGTTAAAAATTCTACTCTCAAATTAACATAAGTTTTATAAACAAACTTTTTCAATAGTAGTCACTAGGTAGTAATGTTCATGACATAGGAAACATAGATTCACTCCAGTGCCTTGCCAAGCTTTGCCACGGCCTGCTCGAGCACTGACAACTATATCTTCTCCCACGGAGCTAAGTCGGTATAAGGCAAGGCAACGTTGTCCACGACGATGACAGGGACGCAACCAAGAGCCATTGACTCCACGATTTGGGAGATGGAAAAATGACTGTATTAATAAAAAATATTACATCATAACATACCATGATGAGTCCTTTTAACAACCTCTAGCACCATACACACCAATAGTATAATCAAACAGAGAATTCAGAAGGACAGAACAATGAGCATAGATTTTCTTAAATGACTTCTACAAATTCATGCAACCCTATGAACTTTACTAAACGGCAAGAACAAGCATGCACAATGTAGTGTCAAGGTTTATGGATACATTGTGTGAAAGTTTTTACTCCTACGTTTTGGGTGAACACTTCAAAAAGTCTTCACGGAATAACCATGAAGCTTCCCAATGATGAAAAGGAAAAGTTATATATATATATAAATATGAATGAGTTTCAAATTAATTTAAATTAAAATAAAGATGAGGTAAAAGAAATTATGTATATATATATAAAGACAAAAAATGTATAGGGTTTCAAAATTAGTAGAAGGAAGTAATAACTTTTGAAAATAGTTAACGTAGAGTAAAGGAGAATAGGATGGAAAATTTAGAAAAAGGAGGGAGGAAAAGGTTCAAGACAACAATGAAGAGAGGAGAGAGAAAGAGAAAGTGAAGATCTATCACTGAAGTTAAGTCGAGGTTTTGTGTAATTGGTGTATTAATGGTTTCTAGGATTGACTCAGATTATAACCATCCTCTCAGTTAAAATTATTAGGATTTTTTTCAATCTCAAGAGCTTCACGAATAAGTCCAGAGTTGTAATGAGAAGTGTGTGCTAGGATTTTAGTTTGGTCAAAACAAATAAGATGTTGTGATTTGGAAGAGTGTTTAGCAATGGCCGACTTGGAAATACGATTATGATTAGTGTCTGCAATATGCTCTTTTAGGCAAGCTTGGATAGATCGAATGGTTTGTCCGATGTAGGATTTTCCACAGGAGCAAGGGATTTGATAGACACCTTGGGAGAGAAGGGGATCAGATTTGTCTTTAACGCTTCGAATAACTATCTTTAAATTTCAAGTGATAGTTCAATATTTCTCATGTTATGAAGAAGTGGACACAAAATAATATCTTGGATTCAACAGTCATCTAAAAGAGGAACACTGGTGTGTTCAACCTCTAGAATAAACCTTCTCATGATTAGGAGAAAAGCCTCAGGAAATTGTTCCCATATGCCATGGTCCTTACATCATGATGTGGCTGCAAACCAAAAAATGGGACATCAAACTGTAGATCTGAGAAGCGATTGAGTGTGCCCTAGAGCTGGAAACCCATTCTTTGTACTAAAATTACACATAACGTAGACAAGAATGAAGAAAAAATCAGCCTCCCATGGATTGAAAACATGCACGTAGCTATTCAATAGAGCACTGTAAATCACAATCGTAAGGTAGATGACAGGATGACGTATAAGGGAACAAAAGTCGACTGAAACCAACGCTCCAAATTTCAAGATGTTTTACCATAATTTAATTTTACAAATTGAAAAATTAGATAGATAAGACTGAACTAATAGGTGGGTACCCGCACAAAGCTGGTACCCAAAATAAACGCAACAACAGCGCGTGAGCGGAAAAAATAAAACGACGCGCACGCACCTCCAAAGGCGCGCACGCGTCTCTGCTTCGGCAATGACAAACGTCCACGTGGTTCAGCCCACATGGACAAAAGGGGTGCGCACGGGCCTTTGATGCATACACAAAAAATGGTGCGCACACGTTAGTGGTGCGTGCACGCCTTTGTTTTTTTATAAAAAAAAATAGAGCTCACAGGTTTGTCATTTTCGACAAACCCGTGAGCCCAATCTCCAACCCGTGAGCGCATTGTCAACCCCGTGAACCCGTCTTCGTGCACCCAAGTTGTCCTCAACACCAAGCAATCGCTCCTACACCATGGTGCCATCCGTTTCTCTAGGTAGGTGCTCCTCAAAGCACAAATTTATGTTTTTTTTTGTTTTCCATTTGAATTTTAATTTTTAAAAAAATTTACAATCCATTAAAAAACCAAGGAAATTTAATTGCAGGCCATCTACACACCTAACAAGATGTCAGACACACCTGAACCATCCGATGAAACCAATGAAAACCGACCTCTAGAAGACAATATGGGAACCGACAATGAACCCAATGAAAACCCCGAAGATCAATTACACCAAGACTTAAATCAATTGAGGGCACTAAGTAATGAATTGAACAGTACCATGGAACCCTCTCAGGTTTCCTTAGATTCAT
The DNA here is from genome assembly GCA_027924585.1 of Larix kaempferi. Classification (NCBI taxonomy): domain Eukaryota; kingdom Viridiplantae; phylum Streptophyta; class Pinopsida; order Pinales; family Pinaceae; genus Larix; species Larix kaempferi. The sequence continues at coordinate 22,601,799 of BSBM01000070.1, read as the reverse complement.
CACTTCAAAACATTATTGAATCAATCAATATTGCACACAGTGAGATAACAAACTTGAGCCAATACAGGGCTCGAATGAGGGAACACTACTCCACTGGGTTGTCCAAAGAGTAGATAAAAGACCTCAACATCACCAAAGCCTAGTTGTATAGCAAGTTCATAGTTCCCTCGACAGGACAGTCTCCAGCTGTGACGAGGGATCGAGTTTGCATGGACTGGTGCATTTACCATCCATGGAGAGATAATTGGAGAAATAGGTGGTTCATGGTGTTTGACAGGCCCTCATGCAACAATTTGGAGGTCTCACAGTATTTCCTTCAGAAATTGTGGGCTGAGTTTGAGCTAGGGTACCATGTCAACTATTTTCACATCACTGAGTTTCAGGGTGTCGGTCTTGGCTCTACCAAAGATTGACCTCAGGCGCACCGCAACCCACTTAGAGGACCTGCTGCACCCAGGAGAGAGCCAAACTCCCCTCTTCAGCCACCCAGGTTTGGTAGCGGTCTAGATGAGATTCATGACTCCGTCAGACGTGCCACACATGACTTGCTTAGACATACCAAATTTGTGGCCATGTCTTCCCAGAGCCGAGAGGACATCGATGAGACATAGATAGTTGCACAGTCTATGGGTGGTGGCCGAGACATGCCGGGTACAGGTGGAACCTAGGCGGGGCCTTCTAGTTCTACTGGAACAACAGCACATCGTTGTTCTCACTGTGGTCATTCTTGCTATGGTGATACGCAACAGCATGCCACAGGGAGCTTCATGGATCAGGTTTGCTATTGTTTTATTTAATGTTCAAGTATTTGTTGTATTTTATTTGATATCGTATTGTTTAATATATTTAACTTTGAATTACACATTGTTGACTTTATTTGTTTTAATGTTCAGTTATTCGGTGTCGGGTCTCCATACCCCAGGTGGGAGGACGTCGGTTCCTTTGACCTCGATGGAGCCATGGCGGCAGCAGAGGAGATTGCGGCACCATACACACAGGTAACTTCTTTACTTTGAATAATTAGATCCAGTTACGAGTAATTTGTGTTCAGTAATTACAAATTAATTAGCACTGAGTAATTACCATATTATCATCGTATTTTACAGTTGTGTTTATAATATTGTCTAATTTATTTGAGAGCTATAAATTCGTATAATCCCACAAAAAAAAAATGAAACCTTATAAAACATAAAAACCTAAGAAAACTATAAACATTTGTCCATGTTCACTTTAGGCATCCTAGACCTCTGATGATTATACAAATGGGAGAGAAATTTCCAAAATCTGTCATTCTTACTTGACCAATGATGAGCCCGCAGCTGGAGTTTTGGTGATGCCCGCAGTGTCCTTCATCCTCATACTACCATCCAATGCTTGCTTGCTCTTCCTGTGCTTGACCAATTCCATGTGTGTTATTGTTGCTTTTCCATTTGTCACCATGTCATCCAAGTTATCTTTGCCATGTACTCTCCTTGTCCAAATCATCCTCAAATGACCACAGTATGGGTCATTTGACTCTTGGCTCAATAGGTGTGCCAATTGCTCCAATGCCCATCACTTTTTCCACCAAATCAACCTTTGCTGCCATGCCCTTATGCCATGTGTTCTTCAAGCTTAAAATTTGAGAATATATTACCATGGTAATTATCACTTTCCCCCGTATTCTACTAATAGGTTCTTTTAATGGTAAAGGTGGTCAAGTCACTTCTATGCTTCTGCTAACTTTGTTGCATCAATTGAGTTCACTGAGATGTTATACTTGTCACTTTCGCATCCACCGAGACCAATAGGAAAACTATTTATTGCTATGAATTTTCACTGCATTGTGCAAAACTCTCGGGAAAAAGAGAATCATAGTGGCCAAGCTTCTAGAAATTCAAGAACCTGATGTTTCTCATGTCCTTATTACCCTAGTTTATTATCACGGGATTTCCAATTTATTCTAATACTTGAGACTGAAAGTAATCATACTACTACTCCAGGAACATGCTATTAGGAAATACATATAAACAACGTAAAACAACTTATCACATGTATTGTCACTAAAGTTTTTGAAAATTATGTAAGGCCCATAAGGAAGAGCGATAATCTTACAAATATGGTCTATGGGGCCTTGCTATTATCTTGATTCAAATTCAACTTGGTAAAAGATTTGGCATCAAGAATACTCATTTAACTCATCACTTAAGATTTCTTTGATTTCAATCAAGTGATATCATTCTGACAACATAGCTATTCAATCAAGAACACATAATTACTCATTCAATGCAAAAGAACATGGCACATTCAAGCTTGTAAGTATGTTAATCATGAAAAAGATTTCTCTTTCTTCCTTTTTCTAACGATCAACACTCTAAAGTGTATTAAATAACATGCACACTAACTTAACTGCTATTTAGCACCTCTTTGCAAATTGAAACAATGAGATGCCATTTTATTTGATGATGTAAATGTTATGTAAATAAAGGGACTCAAGATCCTCACTCTAGGGATGCAAATACTTTTCCACTGGGTGAATCAAGCTTGTAGGAAACTACAAATCTGTAAGAAGACATCAAAACCTAGGAACTCTTCATCAAGAACCCAAACACATTACATAGGTTTCCAATTCAAATTTGTAAATGGACATGAATTCCATTCACATATGAAACACTGCACATCTCTCTAGGGCCAAAGGAAAAGCTCACCTACTCATGGGGATGACTCTAGAAAAGGAAAAGCTCAACATGTCACCTTCTATGACCTCTCACCTTATTTGATTTTAATTCCATGCCATGCCACCTTCTATCCTTTCAGAATATTGAATATCATATAACTTGAATATAAATTTATTGCAGTCATGTTTTTAAAGTACTATCGTTGTCATTCTCATTTGCATTGTGTTTAATATTGTTAATATTGTTTTTATAAATTCAGTCTAAAAATTGTAGTGTTCGCACAGGTGTCCGCGGGCTCCACCGACCACCCACCGCCATTGGGGACCAGCAGTTCTCCCCGTGCACAGGTATCGTGTGTATTAAAGCATAAATTTAATTTCAAATATGATGACTTGTCTGTGTATATTTATATTTTTGTATGTTAAATTATGAGGTTATAAATGTGTATGCAGGTGCGAGCACCTCGTCCTGCCAGTGCCTTTATTCCTCCCTACCCGACCTTTCGACCACTCTATATGCCAGTTGTATCCCCTGGCATACATGCCCCATTCCCCAATCCCTTCCATCGAGCCCCCCCTCCTATATAGCACCACAGTTCCATCCAGCTCCCCCTCACGCATCATATCTAGCTCCACCTCCGTATCAGTTTCCCATGTTCCCACCCTCCCCCATCCGACCACAGCACACCACCCATCCACAGTCACCCATCCCTCTACCGCAACACAGACCTCGCCCCCCCCCCACATTCCCCCACCACACTCACTTCCCCTTCCAGGGTGCCCCGATCCATACTACAGCCAGTTGGGGTTTATAGCCCTATACGTCCATCTCCACTTTGCCCACCCTAGTCCATGCCTCCTCCTTCCACCCCCCCTTCTTCCACTATTCCCCCCAGTGGTGTAACCACCGTTGATGTGGATACATCCTCCCCTTTACCGTTCACCCTAGCATCGGAGTAGGCTGTCCAGCCGACTGCTCCATTTACTAGCCCCGAAGACCAACCAATTTTGTTCACGGTGAGATTAACTAGTTTATCAAAATTTCGTTCAATTTTAATGGAAATTACTATATGCATCTAGTTTCAGCATTGATCTGATTGTTCTAAATGTTGCAGGGTGGCATTGCCGAGAGACTTGGATCACGGAGGAGGGATACCCCCTCACGACTTACAGTCTCGCATGTGGTGAGTTATCCAAGATTTGAAAACTATTTTTATTTTTAAATTATGTTTTATACTTGTATAATTGCCAGGAAAAGTTGACATATTATTGTTGTCGTTTCAGGGCTCAGGGGGACGTGCTCAAAGACACAAGAAGGACCCAGCTTCCTCTAGCATGAAGAAGAGGAAGATTGATTTTGGAGATGCACCTAGGAGCTAAGAGGCTGGGTAGGAGGATTGAGAGACCCTCCTATGTACACTAGCCACGATGTGGCATTTTCGGCACGAGTTGCCATATTTTGTACAAGGCACCATGGGCCATATTTTGTATAGGGCACGAGTTGCCTTTTTTTGTATGGGGCACGAGTTGCTATTATATAGACGCTAGGAACGATGTTCCATTTTTCCAAAAAGTGTACATGATTGGATCATTTTTGCATATTAATAGATGGATCTGCACTTGTGTATAGGAGTTTGTCTTTGATTACATTTTTGCATACATGATTTTGTCTTTGATTCACAACTCTTCTATGGATCATAGTGTTAATTGCATGTTATTTGAATGGTTATTATTTCACAAATTTGTCTTAAGCAATTACACAAAACATATCCTAAATGTTTATGGTTTATTGAATGAATGTTTACAATCATCTAATCATTTACATTCTAGAAGTTACCAAACCTGTGCAAGTGGTTTACTGATTTTATTTCCAGCACATCTTTTTATATTTATATGCTCATGGATCATATGGAAAAAAATTTAATTAATTAATTTTGTGAAGATAAGATTTCATCCATCTTTATTGAAGTGATTCAAATCACTACAACCTAGTTGGACCCTTAATAGATTGGGTAACACCCTCTTGCAAAGATTTTACTCTCTCCAAGAGGGTCTCATTCAATAATCACTCGTAAACTAATAACTATAACCTTGGCATTATTAGATAATATCATTTGTGGATGATTTTGGGAAATAAGCCAACATGTTTTAATGTGAATTTTGATTCTACAACATTATGGTTTATTGTTGATTTAAGTTTTGTGAATATCTTTATTTATCCATGAATGATCTTTCATTTTACACACGAGCAAATATTTATTTCTAAAAGGTGTCTATTGGATTAATTCACTTGCAAATTTATGAATTAAGCACTCATATGGGACTTTAACTTAATGGAAAACACATCTTAATCTTCAAACAAGTTTGAAATCCTAAGACCTTTTCTCCAACCTTGATTTAGAATCCTCCCTTGGCCTTTAAAGTAGGCCTAAAACTTGGGAAAATCTTTATTGAGGTGATGGTGGCAATCATCTTCGGAAGTCGCACTTGTAGCATTAGAGGATTAGGACTTTGCCACTTGGGTGTGAAAACAAGATGTAATAGGATGCACTAGCATTTATGGATGAGAGAGATAGGGAGCACATGCATGCGCCCTCCTCCATTAATTTCCAATTTAGATGTTTTTCCTAAATTAGCAGTTCAGTTCTAATTCTGCATTTTTTGTTTTATTTAGTTTTGCATGCATATTGAGAGAGTGCAGTTCCGTAGGCACTCATATGTGAGGATTACAGTCTAATTTAAGGGGGGCATATCTTAAGGAGGATACATGCTTGCATGCCTCAGATAATCCTAGTACAGGTGCACTTAGTTGGCCCATTTATCCATGCAAACAAGGCGCTCTAGAGTTAGAGTCTTACACTCTTAGGATACCCAAACCCTAGCACTAAACCATCTTCTTCATCCTCACCATCACCATTACCATCACCATCAACGTCTTCATCGTCACCACCATCTTCATCTCAAACTCTAACCCTAATTCAATTTCCTTCTATAACTCTATCCCTAACTCTCACCCAAACCCTAGCTCTAAGCCATCCTCTTCATTCTCACCATCACCATCACCATCACCGTCACCATCACCATCATCATCATGTCTTCATCATCATCACCATCTTCATCATCATTGTTAACTCTAATTGTAACCCTAATTCAATTGCATTCTATAACTCTAGCCCTAATCCTCACCCAAACCCTGGCACTAGACCATCTTCGTCATCATCACCATCACCATCACCATCACTGTCAACGTCTTCGTCATCACCACCATCTTCATCATCATCATTAACTATAACTCTAACCCTAATTCAATTTCCTTCTATAACTCTATCCCTAACCCTCACCCAAACCCTAGCACTAAGCCATCTTCTTCATCCTCACCATCACCATCACCATCACCATCACCGTCACCATCATCATCATTAACTCTAACTCTAACCCTAATTCAATTTCCTTCTATAACTCTAGCCCTAACCCTAGCACTAAGCCATCTTCTTCATCCTCACCATCACCATCACCATCACCGTCACCGTCACCATCATCATCATGTCTTCATCATCATCATTAACTCTAACTCTAACCCTAATTCAATTTCCTTCTATAACTCTAGCCCTAACCCCCACCCAAACCCTAGCACTAAGCCATCTTCTTCATCCTCACCATCACCATCACCGTCACCATCACCATCATCATCATGTCTTCATCATCATCATTAACTCTAACTCTAACCCTAATTCAATTTCCTTCTATAACTCTAGCCCTAACGCTCACCCAAACCCTAGCACTAAGCCATCTTCTTCATCCTGACCATCACCATCACCATCACCGTCACCGTCACCATCATCATCATGTCTTCATCATCATCATTAACTCTAACTCTAACCCTAATTCAATTTCCTTCTATAACTCTAGCCTTAACCCTCACCCAAACCCTAGCACTAAGCCATCTTCTTCATCCTCACCATCACCATCACCATCACCATCACCGTCACCATCACCATCATCATCATGTTTTCATCATCATCATTAACTCTAACTCTAACCCTAATTCAATTTTCTTCTATAACTCTAGCCCTAACCCTCACCCAAACCCTAGCATGAAGCCATCTTCTTCATCCTGACCATCACCATCACCATCACCGTCACCGTCACCATCACCATCATCATCAATGTCTTCATCATCACCACCATATCCATCATCATCATTAACTCTAACTCTAACTCTAACTCTAACTCTAGGTTCCTCATCAACATCTCCATCATCATCATCATATTCTCCATCGTCATCATCTTCATCACCATGACCATGACCATGACCATCACTGTCACCATCACCATCATCATCATCATAAGTTCCTAGCAGACAATTTTGCAGAGTTGACCCCTGTGTGCAAAAATCACACACTCCCTCACTGAGCAAAACCACAGTTTCCAAGATGGACGTATAAGATGGCACTGGGGCCATGGGACCGGAGGAGAAGGGCACCCCTGGCACTATCCCGACATCCTGAATACAATGGAGTTGACAGTTCGTCGATCGGAGCGACGGTTGTCATTCTATGGCTCGTTTTGACTCGCATCCAAAAGGCCTTCAGAGACACCTGCTGGATACTTGCCGGGGGCATGGAAGTCCAACCGTGCAGCAAAATCGGGCTCCGGGGAGTCCTGCAGGTGTGTCTAGGCAGGTTCCAGCTGGGAACACTGGCCGTAAGTGCCCGACGAACGATTTTGCAGAGTTGACCCCCGTGTGCAAAAATTGCACACTCCCTCACTAAGCAAAACCCTAGTTTCCAAGATGGATGTACAAGATGGCATAGGGGCCATCAGACCGAAGGAGAGAGGCACCCCTGCCACTATCCTGGAGTCCTGAATCCAATGGACTCAACGGTTCGTCGATCGAATCCACAGTCGTCATTCTATGGCTCATTCCGTCTCGCATCCAAAAGGCCTTCAATGACACCTGCTGGATACCTGCCGGGGGCATAGAAGTCCAACCATCTAGCAAAATCGGGTTTCGGGGAGTCTTACAGGTGTGTCTAGGAAGATTCCGACTGGGAACGCTAGCAGTAAGTGCCCGGTGGACGATTTTCCAAAGTTGACCCCAATGTGAGGGCCATCCAAATTCGCTCAAGGGGTTCATTTCTCGTCCGGAGGCCCCCGGGCGTGCGTGGCCACCGTGGACAGGTCCACAATGGCCACGTGGACCTATGGGAGCCAACAAAAAGCAAGTTCTCTCGCCGGTTTGGGTTCCCTGGCCTCAGCGCAAATCCTCCAAGTGTCCCTGAACGACCCTGGGGTGCCCGACTAGAATGCACATAGCGCCAGAACCAAGCTCGATTCGCGAATCCGTCGATTTCGGTGGGTATGGGATGGTGGGTTTCTGCTAGGGGACACCCCACAATGTCCCCTGAAGACTCAAAGGCTGTGCCAACAAGCCATCTCTAGAGATAGGGTTTTGCTCAGTGACGGCCATTCCAAATTCGCTCAAGGGGGCCATTTCTCGTCCGGACGTCCCTGGGCGTGTGTGGCCACCTTGTATAGGTACAGAATGGCCACGTGGACCTGTTGGAGGTGACAGAATCCAAGTCCTCTCACCGGTTTGGGTTCCGTGGCCCCGGGGAAAATCCTCCAAGTGTCCTTGAACGACCCCACGGTGCCCGACTAGAATTCCCGTAGCACCCGAACTGCGGCTCGGTTCGTGAATCCATTGATTTCAGTGGGTTCAGGATGGCAGGTTTCAGCTACGGGTTCCCCCACAACGTCCTTTGAAGACCTGAAAGCGGTGCTAATGGGCCATATCCGGAGCTAGGGTTTTGTTGAGTGATGGCCATTCCCGATTCGCTCAAGGGGTGCATTTCTTGTCCGGAGGCCCCCGTGTGTGCATGGCCACTGTGGACAAGTCCACAATGGCCATGTGGACCTATGGAAGCCGATGAAATCGAAGTCCTCTCGATGGTTTGGGTTCCGTGGCCCTAGGGCAAATCCTCCAAGTGTCCCTGAACGGCCCTGGGGTGCCCAACTAGAATGCCCGTAGTGCTTTAACCATGGCTCAGTTCATGAATCTGTCGATTCTAGTGGGTCCGGGACAATGGGTTTCAGCTACGGGAACCTCCACAACGTCCCCCGAAGACCAGGAAGCGGTGCCAATGGGCCATCTCCGGAGCTAGGGTTTTGAAGTGATGGCCTTTCCAGATTCGCTCAAGGGGTGCATTTCTCATCTGGAGGCCCCCGGGCATGCATGCCCACCGTGGACAGGGCCACAATGGCCATGTGGACCTATGGGAGGTGACAGAATCCAAGTCCTCTCACCGGTTTGGGTTCCCTGGCCCCGGGGCAAATCCTCCAAGTGTCCTTGAACGACCTCGGGGTGTCTGACTAGAATGCTCATAGCACCCAAACCGTGGCTCAGTTCATGAATCTGTTGATTCCGATGGGTCTAGGACGGTGGGGTTCAACTAGGGGTCACCCCACAGCGTCCCCTGAAGACCCGGAAGCGGTGCCAATGGGCCATCTCCTGAGCGAGGGTTTTACATAGTGATGGCCATTCCAAATTAGCTCAAGGGGTGCATTTCTCGTCCGGAGGCCCCCGGGCATCCGTGGCCATTGTAAATAGGTCCACAATGTCCATGTGGACCTGTGGGAGCCGACGGAATCCAAGTCCTCTCATTGGTTTGGGTTCCGTGGCCCCGGGGAAAATCCTCCAAGTGTCCCTGAACGACCCCGGGGTGCCCGACTAGAATGCCCGTAGTGCCCGAACCGTGGTTGGGTTCATGAATCCGTCAATTCCAGTGGGTCCGGGACGTTGGGTTTCAGCTAGGGGACCCCCCACAGCGTCCCCTGAAGACCCAGAAGTGGTGCAAATGGGCCATCTCTGGAGCTAGGGTTTTGCTTAGTGATGGCCATTCCAGATTTTCTCAAGTGGTGCATTTCTCGTCTGGAGGCCCCCGGGCATGCGTGGCCACCGTGGATAGGTCCATAATGGCCACATGGACCTGTGGGAGCCGATGAAATCCAAGTCCTCTCGCCGGTTTGGGTTCTGTGGCCCCGGGGCAAATCCTCCAAGTGTCCCTGAACAACCCCGAGGTGCCAGACTAGAATGCCCGTAGCGCCCGAACCATGGCTCGATTCGCGAGTCCGTCGATTTTGGTGGGTCCAAGACGTCGGGTTTCAGCTAGGGGACCCCCCACAGCATGCCCTGAAGACCCGAAAGTGGTGCCAATGGGCCATCTTTGGAGCTAGGGTTTTCCTTAGTGATGGCCATTCCAGATTCACTCAAGGGGTGCATTTCTCATCCGGAGGCCCCCGGGCATGTGTGGCCACCATGGATAAGTCCATAATGGACACATTGACCTATGGGAGGTGATGGAATCCAAGTCCTCTCGCTGGTTTGGGTTTCGTGGCCCCTGGGAAAATCCTCCAAGTGTCCTTGAACAACCTCGGGGTGCCCGACTAGAATGCCCGTAGCACCCGAACCATGTATCGGTTCATGAATTCGTCAATTCTGGTGGGTCCAGGACGATGGGTTTCAGCTAGGGGTCCCCCCACATCGTCCCCTAAAGATTCGGAAGCAGTGCCAATGGGCCATTTCCGGATCTAGGGTTTTGCTCAGTGATGGCCATTCCAGATTCGCTAAAGGGGTGCATTTCTTGTCCGGAGGCCCCCGGGCATCTGTGGCCACCGTGGAAAGGTCCACAATGGCCACGTGGACTTGTGGGAGCCGAAGGAATCCAATTCCACTCGCCTGTTTGGGTTTCGTGGCCCTGGAGCAAATCCCCGAAGTGTTCCTAAACGACCATCACTGAGTAAAACCCTAGCTCCGGAGATGGCTCATTGGCACAACTTCTAGGTCTTCGAGGGATATTGAGGGGGGTCCTCTAGCTGAAACCCTCCGTCTCGGACCCACTGGAATCGACGAATTCACGAATCGAGCCACGGTTCAGGTGCTACGGGCATTCTAGTCGGGCACCCTAGGGCTGTTCACGGACACTTGGAGGATTTACCCCGGGGCCACGAAACCCAAACCGGCAAGAGGACTTAGATTCCATTGGCTACCACATGTCCACGTGGCTATTGTACACCTATCCACGGTGGCCATGCACGCCCGAGGGCCTTCAGACGATAAATGCACCCCTTGAGCGAATCTGGAATGGCCATCACTAAGCAAAACCCTAGCTCCGGAGATGGCCCATTGGCACCACTTCCGGGTCTTCGAGGGACGCTGTGGGGGGACCCCTAGCTGAAACCCACTGTCTCAGACCCACCAAAATCGATGGATTCATGAACCAAGCCTCGGTTCGTGTGCTACAGGCTTTTTAGTCGGACACCCCGGGGTCGTTCAAGGACACTTGGAGGATTTGCCCCAGGGCCACAGAACCCAAACTAGCAAGAGGACTCAAATTCCGTTGCCTCCCACAGGTCCACGTGGCCATTATGGACCTAGCCACAGTGGCCATGCACGCCCGAGGTCATCCGGACGAGAAATGGCCCCCTTGAGCGAATTTGGAATGGCCATCACTAGGCAAAACCCTAGCTTTGGAGATGGCTCATTGGCACGGCTTCCGTGTCTTCGGGGGTCACTATGGGGGTTCCCCTAGCTAGAACCTGTTGTCCCGGACCCATCGGAATCGACGGATTCACGAATCGAGCCATGGTTCGGGCGCTACGGGAATTCTAGTTGGGCACCCCGGGGCCGTTCAGGGACACTTGGAGGATTTTCCCAGGGGCCACGAAACCCAAATCGGTGAGAGGACTTAGATTTCGTCATCTTCCATAGGTCCATGTGGCCATTGTAGACCTGTCCACGGTGGCCACGCATGCCCGTGGGCCTCAGGACGAGAAATGCACCCCTTGAGTGAATCTGGAATGGCCATCACTAAGCAAAACCCTAGCTCTAGAAATGGCCCATTGGCACCTCTTCTTGGTCTTCGGGGGACGCTGTGAGGGGACCCCTAGCTGAAACCCGCCATCCCGGAACCACCGAAATCAACGGATTCACGAACCAAGCGACAGTTTGGGTGCTACCGGCATTCTAGTTGGGCACCCCGAGGCCGTTCAGGGACACTTGGAGGATTTGCCCCGGGGCCACGAAACTCAAACCGGTGAGAGGACTTGGATTATGTCACCTCCCACAGGTCCACATGGCCATTGTGGACCTGTCCACGATGGCCACGCACACTCGGGGCCTCTGGATGAGAAATGCACCCCTTGAGAGAATCTGGAATGGCCATCACTGAGCAAAACCCTATCTATAGAGATGGCCCATTGGCATCGCTTCTGGGTCTCCAGGGGATGCTGTGGGGGGTCTCCTAGCTGAAACACGATGTCCCAGACCCAACGCAATCGACGGATTTGCTAACCGAGCCATGGTTCGGGTGCTACGTGCATTCTAGTCGGGCACCTCGAGGCCGTTCAGGGACACTTGGAGGAATTGCCCCAGGGCCATGGAACCCAAACCGACAAGAGGAATTGGATTTCGTCACCTCCCATAGGTCCACGTGGCCATTGTGGACCTGTCCATGGTAGCCACGCATGCCCGGGGGCCTCCGCATGAGAAATGCACCCCTTGAGCGAATCTAGAATGACCATCACTGAGCAAAACCCTAGCTTCGGAGATGGCCCATTGGCACTACTTTTGGGTTTTGGGGGGACGCTGTGGGGGGTACCCTAGCTGAAACTCGCCGTCCCGGACCCACCGGAATCGACGGATTCATGAACTGATCCATGGTTCGGGTGCTACGGGCATTCTAGTCGGGCACCTCTGGGCCATTTAGGGACACTTGGAGGATTTGCCCCGGGGCCACGTAACCCAAACCGACGAGAGGAATTGGATTCTGTCACCTCCCACAGGTCCATGCCCAACAAACATAACATTCTTTGATGCAATTCTTTCTCTTATGTAAAGTTGACTGGCCTCATTCAATAAATCCATCTGGATCCTCTCTGTTGCTAATTGTCTCCATCAATCTCTCGTGCTCTGAATGAGGTAGGTAGTAGCGTACCTTGGTTAAGCTCTTGCTTGACATTGTTTGAAGATGGATGTTTGTGCCAACAATCAAGTTTGTGAAGTGATACACCACTGAACCTGGTCTGTAATCCATGAATACATGCCCACTAGTCTTTCTTGACTTCCCATCTAGTGTAAGATGTTCCCCCTTAACCACGATCGAGCCAGTAGGAAATTCAATTCCTTCATCGTCAATTAATGATCCGTAGAGGGTTTCTTACCTTGGATGCACCGTGCCAACCAATAATCCATGCCCCATTCATTGTCTTTTGGTGCAACAACTGCGTATATGTGTCCTGGTTGTACAAGATCTGAGATATGGTCGTAGTCTGTAGAAATTGCTAATTGGACCTCCTCTAACTGGGTTGTTTCAACAACTGCACGTTGGTCTACTGCAAGCGACACATGATCCCATTCATCAACCCAGTCCATGCATTCGTATTCATCCCATTCACCACTGCTGTAAGGGTTTCAAAAGCATGCAAGCTTTCGCATCCATATTTCAAATAAGTGGTTGTTTGAGCTTCGAACTGAATGAAATCCACGTGTTCCTTGTATTGTGCCGCAACTATAGGAACGCGGTCGATCTATGTCAACCACTAGCCAAAAATTTCTCGCCACATGTCCTGCCACCGATGATGTTTGTTGATCTCTTGCTCGTTCTGACATTGTTGCGAAGCACCATTGAATTGTGGACCATGCATCTCGGATATGAGGTTCCTTGTCAAACCTCATCTCTTCCCTTCGTAGTGCGGTCTTGATGCATGCACTGGCCCCATCATGCTCGCCTTTGTCATGCTTGGTCTCAAAATAGTTCTAGATATGTGGCACATTATAAGTCTTATGCAAAGTACTCATCCATTGGAATACTCGAGCATTTTTGAATTGGCCCACACAACCATCCGACCATATCGGATGCTGATCCATCTGTATATCTCTCTCCTTCAACTAATCATAGAAAATTCAAAAACAATGTTGCACATAATGCAGATCATGGGTTCTATCATCACTTATGTAAAAGTTTGTCTCCTTCAGTATTATCCTCTTGTCATTGCTGCTCTCTGGCCCATGCCTATACATAATATGTACCATGATGTTGACTTGGTCTGAATGGTAGTATTGACTCTGGATTTCATTTTGTGGCTGAAGGGTGTAATTTTTTGCAAAATCCACAATTGACACTATGGTTCCAATGAGAAATGTGTCCCTGCATTTTATGTACTGCTCATCTTGCCATCGCGCTACATGCACATGTTGAACATACTACTCAGTTTTCTCGTAGAATTCCGTCAAGAAGTCACATACCGGTACCTATTACCATGGAAACAAGGGAAAATATTACAATGTGGCCTTTGGAAAAATGTATATGCTATAAATTGAACGTGTAATATGAAAAATATGCAATATTCATTTGTACCTGTGACTTTACCAATGCAATCTTTTTACTTTCTTTGACACTGTCTAATTGATAGGTCACGTACTTGAAGCTTTGCATCTCCACACCCATCATGCCAAATTCTGTGTCCTTGCTTTCATGAATGCAACGGTTCAAAAGAGAAAACCCACTGCACATAAAACATGTCCCATATAGACAGGATTTTTCATAATACTTTTGTCCTTCGGGCCTTGGACACATGATGTTGTGGATAAAGTCTCTTGATGCATTTGGTGGTAGTATGGATTCATTGCAGCCCTGCACAATGTTAGTATGCAAATCACAAAATATATGTTTATATGTGTCATAATAATATTCATATTCTACGTGGTATCTACAACAACAAGTGTTCCGATCAATGCATATACAAACGTACCATGGTTTTCATTTCTCAAAGGACCTTTGGCCCAGGTTCAATTGTGTGTTCTCGTTCCTAAATCTCTCATAGAGTTCAGTCTGTGTGGTGTCAAGGAAGTGTTTAGCATGGGGCTCACGTTCAGTAGAACCTTTTCTCAGTTTTAGCACGTCTCTTTGGTTTGATGAAGTTCTAGTATGATCATGCCAAAAATTTTGTACTAACTCCTTAATAGCATCAATTAGCTTTCTATCTGCACGAGGCAACCTACCAACAAAAGCCCAACAATCGTTTCCACCCGGAGTGTCAAGATTTTCTCTTATAACAGAGTACTTTTTAATAGTTTTTCTATTTAATTTGAGTATGTGAGAAGTGTGTGATAGCAGGCGACGTTGCCTTGTGGACTTGCTTACAACTGATTCCGCTAAAACATGACGAGCCGCACAAAGATCTTTTGTACGAGACTTTTTCCCAATTGCATTAAATGCAAATTGGAGATTTCTAACAATATGACTGTTGGCCTGTGAACTTTTAACCATCTTTATGCCCAAAATTCTCCTAACAACAGCTAAAGAACGTGACTTTAACAAACATAGCAATAATTGACATTTACCTGCATCACCTTTGGATTCAAAATATTCTTTGACAATTTTGTTGCATTTCCATTCGATAGTGCGTTTTGGCAACTTTCCTTCAAGCCCCGACATAGCGCTCTCATCAACATGAATATGTATAGGAGTTCTTCTTCTTGCACTAGACAGTCGAGGTAGGGAGTGTGGACATGATACATGAATACCCGAGCTTGTTTGTTGTGGTGTTTGGTTCATAGATTGGGCCATAATGGGAGTGTGTTCGACAAGGTTGTGGTCTTCTTGGGGAGATTGCAAATTAAGCAAGGCTTGTATGTCCATCTCTACACATGCAGCATCTCCCAAAATTCTTGTGTCGTGAGGAACTTTAGAATGACTCGTTGATGGATTGTTGGTTGGAGATTGTGTTGATGTTGGAATTTGAGTTGAGTCCGTTGGACGTGACCGCTTTACTCGTGGTTCTGAACAAGAGGTTGTCATGTCAACAACTGTGTTAGGATCAATGGCATGATCCGAGGCAATTATAGGACCATGTCTCAATCTTTCCAATCCCAACCTGGCCTTTTCTCTTAAGTCATTGACCTTTTCAATGGGAAGATTCCTTCTATTTTTTTTTTTCATTTCATGGGTTTCCCATTTCCAAAAGTCTCTTTAACACAACTATCAAGCCTACCCCTACAAAAGAAACAACAAATAAGATATTAGTGCCATTATACAATGAACCTGACACATTCCAACATAGCTTACCACTTTACAAATTAACATATACAACTACATACTATGTTGGTTTATTTGTGTTCGAATAAACATCATTATCCCTTACAATTCCAATCAATATAGATGATGTTTGGTCAAGTGTAAAGAGGAGAAGCTAGTGTCTTGCCTGGCCATGAATTCATAAAAATTATGGTAGTAGCACCCTACAACAGCGATGGCTAGAGATGCCTTGGGAATAGTTTGATAGTTTTTCTACATCAAATAAGGTAACCTTAATTAGTTGCATTTTTTGCTTTCTCCCTTAATGTTATCAATTCTAAATTTTGCACCTAGTTTGATTGCTTTGTCTTCCTAGTGGAATGGTATATCCTTCCATTTGAGGCAATGTCCTTTACCATTGTAAATTACTAGGTTATATAACACATTAAGGATTTGAAGAAACAACAACAAACTATTTCCTTAGATCTATAAACCTTGAGATGATAGAATGTGATTTTGAGTTTAGAATACCCATGGTTGAATTCAACAATGCATCACAATAGAATGAATGTATACCTTGTTTTGTGAAAAACCTTAAGGAAGATGCAAAGGTTTCTAACAAGGATCATGGTCTTGGGAAGGGTGATTAGGAGGAATATAATTTGACCTTTCAATGTGCAATATCTAGGGTGGGGAGGTGTTGGAGAGTGGGGAACTAGGGACTATACCAACAATCATCATGTTGAATAGAGCATGAAGTGGGAAAGTCTTCGTTTTTGGAAAAAAAATCATTATTAAAGGTGAGGGGATATTGTAAGGATGGTAAATATGGATGAATATTATCATATTTGGATTCATAGAGAAAGGAAAGGTGCATATACTTACAGATATCCTCATTCCATACAATGGTACTGAATAAGAGATGAGAGAGTTGAGGTTTTGTGGATGAGTTGAAGTGATATTTTTAGTTATGTTTAGTGAGTGTGGGGTTTTTTTTGCTAGCATAATATGAGGTGAAAAGAACAAAATTAACTTGGGAACTAATTACACAATGAGGAGGTTGCATACTTCATCTTGTCTAGTGTTCATATGAGTTTTTTTAGATGTGAACTTGGGAAATCTTTTTGTCAAATTCATTGTTGTCTATGCATGGATATTGTTGTGGGCATATGATAAAAACAAAAAGGCATGGGCTCATCTCAAATCTTGTGAATGAAAAGACTCATTTACAATTCACCATACCTCTATAGAAATGATCTCCACTTGCAATGGAAACTGGTAGCTTGAATGAATCCACTAGATTCCAAGACCACTGAAGATGTTTGATAGATTCCAAGGGTGATTTTGTGTCTAATAGATCAAAGACTGTCCAAAATATCAATGAGTGTGAGCCAATGAGCAACTTGTGAGAGCTTGAAACCCGCGGAAGAAGTGAAACCCGTGTTTTTGGTAGAATTCTTGGGAAATAGAGATCTCTGTTTTTTTAAACTAGTAACAGGGCCGCGCATGTGCGTTTTTCGCACGTACACGTGAGGAGCGCGCACGTGCCCAAACCCGCTCACGCGCCCCTGTATAACGTTTAAACCATTTATTCCTCAATGTTTATACCATTTAATGCCAAACCTTCCCCCACTTCGAAAATATTTGCATAAATTGGACTCGGTGATGAAGTTTGAAGGGTGGGTCTTAATTTTTATTGGAAGGGCTTACTCTTTGACACATTTGATAATTTATGGTTGTCTATGTGCCTTGACCCAATTGAAATTGTAAGGTGAGGATGTGCATGCATAATAATCCTTATTTATGACTATGTGATGAGGATTTAAATGGAAGAGGATGTAAAGACATGTTATTTTTATACGTATTTTGATGGCGAGTGTCGAAGAGAAATGTGGTGATAAACCACAATTCCTGAGCCAAATTTTTTTTTTATAAATTTTATTAATAAGCATTGTGGTACTTTGGTCCAAATGTTTTTTCTAACTCATTGTTTCTCCATATTGTGTACCTACTTCCACCTCTCTATATCAATGCATAAAATCAACCTCTGCTTGGTTTGTGATTATAGTTGCATGCCATTGAGTGTTGTTTAGAGTTTCCGTGAGTCTGTGACATTCATGCAATAAATGAAGTCTTGTAGAGGAGGATTCATCAAAGAGGCAATTTGAATTTCATTTTGACAAAACACATATTTTGTAAAGATCAAATCCCATGAATGCATCCTCAGCCTACCATGCAAGACCGTGGATATGTTCAAAAGCATTGAACATCATCAAAGAATGAAAACCGGTTCCTCGAGATGTTATTGAAGCATATTGATCTCAATTAAATTCTACCTAGGCCTTAATTGAAAATTCTAGACCTCACGCCTCATCAATAACACATAGAATCCATGACACTATCCCTCTATAAGGAGCCTCCTTCTCCTCCTCCTCCTCCTCATCATAATCATCTTCATCATCGTCAGCATCATCATCATAATCCTCATCATCATCATCCTCGTCATCGTCATCATCCTCATCATCATCATCATCACCATCATCATCATCATCGTTATCACCCACTTCCTCCTCCTCCTCCTCCTCCTCCTCATCTTGGTCATCATATTCATCATCATCTTCATCATCAACATCGTCATCATCGACATCATCATCATCCATCATCTTCTTCATCATCTTCATCATCATCATCATCATCTTCGTGATCATCTTCTTCATCATCATCATTGATAATGATGATGATGACGAAGATGATGATGATGAAGATGATGATGATGATGATGAGTACGAAGATGAAGATGATGATGTTGATGATGACGAATATGATTACCATCATCATCCTCATCCTCCTCCTCCTCCTCCTCATCATAATCATATTCATCATCATCATCCTCATCATCCTCATCATCCACGTCATCATCATCATCTCCATAGTCATCATCATCATCGTTATCACCCACTTCCTCGTCATCATCCCCATCCTCCTCATCATCACCATCATCATCTTGGCCATCATCATCATCGTCATCATCATCATCAACGTCATCATCATCATCAACGTCATCATCATCATCTTCATCATCATCCATCGTCTTCGTCATCATGATCATCATCATCTTCGCCATCATCATCATTATCAATGATGTCATCATCATCATCATCTTTGTCATCATCATCATTATCAATGATGATGATGATGAAGATGATGGATGATGATGCAGATGAGTATGAAGATCAAGATGATGATGCTGATGATGACGAATATGATCATCATCATCATCGTCATCATCATCATCATCATCATCATCATCACCCACTTGCTCATCATCATCCTCATCCTCATCCTCATCCCCATCATCATCATCATCATCATCATCATCTTGGTCATCATCTTCATCATTAACATCATCATCATATTCATCATCAACATCATCATCATCGTCATCATCATCATCATCATCATCTCCATCATCATCATCGTCGTCATCACCCTGTTCCTCATCATCATCAACATCATCATCATTGTCATCATGGTCATCATCATCATCTTCTTCATCATCATCATTGATAATGATGATGTCGAAGATGATGATGATGATGATGATGATGATGGTGATGGTGATGAATATGATGATGATGATCATCCTCCTCATCATCATAATCATCTTCGTCATCATCATCCTCATCATTCTCATCATCCACATCATCATCATCATCTCCATCATCATCATCATCATCGTTATCACCCACTTCCTCATCATTATCCCCATCCTCCTCCTCCTCCTCCTCATCATCTTGGCCATCATCTTCATCATCAACATCATCATCATCATCATCATCTTCATCATCATCCATCATCTTCATCATCATCATCATCATGATCATCATCGTCGTTATCACCCAATTCCTCCTCATCATCCTCATCCTCATCCTCATCCCCATCATCATCATCATCATCATCATCATCATCATCATCTTGGTCATCATCTTCATCATCAACATCATCATCATTGTCGTCATCATCATCATCATCATCATCTCCATCGTTATCATCGTCATCATCACCTAGTTCCTCATCATCATCATCATCAACATCATCAACATCATCATCATTGTCAACATCATCATCATCATCATCATCATCATCATCATCATCATCATCATCTTCTTCTTCATCATCATCATTTTCATTCGTCATCATCATCGTCAACATCATCATCAACATCTTCATCATCATCATCTTCTTCATCATCATCATTGATAATGATGATGATGACGAAGATGATGATGATGAAGATGATGGATGATGATGGATATGAGTACGAAGATGATGATGATGACGAATATGATCCTCCTCCTCCTCCTCCTCCTCCTCCTCATCATCATAATCATCTTCGTCATCATCAGCATCATCATCCTCATTCTCGTCATCATCTCCATCATCCTCATCCTCATCATCATCCTCATCATCCTCATCATCCTTATCATCATCATCCACATCATCCTCATCATCATCATCAACATCATCATCATCATCTCCATCATCCTCATCATCATCATCCCCATCATCAACATCATCGTCATCATCCCCATCCTCCTCCTCCTCATCATCATATAAGTTTAATTTAATTCAATTTAAAACATTATTAATTATTAAAAAATATATAATTTATAAAATTATTTAATCACTATGACAAATTTCAAACTTTAGTAAAAACAATGCACACGCACCATTTTGCGCGTATGCGCAATTGAACGCGTACACGCCATTGTGTGCGTACGCACTTTTTAAATACACGCACACGCGCCAGTTTAGTTTTTAAATTTTGGCGGGTAATTCGTTTCCCACCAACGTGGTGGATGACTTGGCTGCTATGGTTTTAGGTTCGGGTTGCCAAAATACATATAATAATATAAAAAAATACATCTTATTCTATAACTTCTTCTGTTTCGAGCATGATTCTACATATGCTACGATTGTCCACTGCTAATAAAATTACACACACTTATAGAACTATGTGTGCAGATTCCGAATATGTAATTTTTTATCAAAACTATTATTTGTTCCTATTTTTTAGTTAATTTCAATTGCACTAACATCAATCTTACACAAAGAGTAGGTTATTTCTTCCGTCTATAACTTTTTATTGGCTCACCTATTTTGAAAATGGAAAAGAACCCGCACAAGTACACACAAAAACATACATCCTAAAAAAATAATTTGTTGATTGGTTAGGTTAAGACTATGATATCGAGGGCTAACGCTCAGCCTAGTCATTTTAGGGATGGGTTGACTTCCTTAATTAAAAAAAAATTAAAATTAACATAAATAAAAATGGAAAAATAACGCCGCACTAGAAGGGCCTGTTATCTACGACTGTATATAATTTTTTTAACAAAAATCCACCATTTGAATACCGAACCAGAGGGATAACGCAAACATATTCATTATATTTTATTAAAAAAATAACATACCAACCTTAGGAGAACCCCATTTTTTGGGAGTTATACTTAATTTCCATAAATAATATTTATATATTCTGGAAGGTAATCCGATTTTCTACATTTGATATTCTTGTGCCATATTTCAAAAAGTTATGTAGGTAGCTCTAATATTGTTTTTTGACGTTTAGATTTCTGTTTTTCCAGAAGTCCATTGCGACTAACGCGTCATGAGTGGCCAGCATTAGCTTGCACCAACCCAGGGGCAAAATGAAAATAATATGTCATGGACATAATAATAAGATGGAACTCTTACTTTGAAATTTAAGATTCTTATTAAATTTAGAAACCATTTTTAGATGATATAAATATCTCTTACCTTCAAAAAAAAAATTAACCATGGGAACTGAGCAACCTCCCAGGGGTATTTCTAACAACCCGCAAGCTAAATATACTTGTAACGTGTGACTCAGCAGGGGCCGAGATGTCCTGAAGCCCACTAGGGTGAGCCTCTATCCCAAGGGTTGCCTACCCTTCAAGACTTGTCACAACGGACCAATAAGCAATCCTACCCCCGTCGGTTTATAACACATGTTTTTAAAAACTAAACAAACCTTTAATTTAAAATAATGTATCATTTATTGGATGAAGCCATGCTCACCTTCAATATGTTCAACAAGATTTTATTTTATGATATGTCATATTAATTACAAAGTAATATAAACATAAAAAAATATATATATATTATATAATATGAAATGGGCCAACATTGACAAACTTATTAAATATATTTATAAATTCAAAATAAAATAACTTAATTTTCAAAATTGTATAGTAAATTAACATTTTTATTAGTCCTTACCAAGTAGGGACTATAATTTGATTCAGAAGTCAAAATAATTTGAATTTGTATTAATTCATTTTCTTCAAAAACATATTATAATTCGATTTGGAAGTAAAAAAAGTTTGACTTTGTATTAATTTATTTTTTTCAAAAACTATAATTGATTCAAAAGTCAAAAGAGTTTAACTTTGTATTAATTCATTTTCTTCAAAAACAATTTCATAAAGTTTTCTTATGTTTACCAAAAATAATATATTTTCATTATTTAAAATAAATTTCTAAAATTTTAACTTCTTATTTGTTAAGTACATCACTCATAGGACATAAAATTCCTTGGAGAAGAGCTCTCAAATGTAAAAAAAAAAACAAGAATTACAATGAATTATTTAATAAAATGCCATGTTGTATATGAAAATGAATACAAGTTCCATATGGCATTGAATTCAAGCTACATGGGGATACAATGGTAGCTTGCATTGTTGTGACCAAGCCATGAAAGACGAACACATACACTAATTAGTCAAATATGGAACACGCAAAGGACACCAAAATTAATCCATATAGATAATGGGTACTAGGCCATGGCGAGAAAGTGTTGCATCATTAGGGCCATCACTACTAGGCCGCTGGAAAAACGTGCACAAACTAGCTGCAAATTTTTCTTATTTATATACATTCAATATTTTATTTACTAACATTCATTTATTAATCCTCAATTATGTCCAATATGCTCGTTATTATTATTAATGTATGTTTTTATTTGCAAATCTTTTTATGGTGGGTATGGTTTCTGTTGTTGGGACACAAAATTGTCTATTGGTTGGATGGAGGTAACAATTCGTTGAAGGGGATGCAAAACATGCACATCGTTTTCTTGCTACAGTTTCAAAGTTTATTCTAATTTGTATGGGGAGATCTATGCTGCTATGGGTTTGTATTGTTCTTCAGTCCTACATGGGTGCATTTAGTGGGCGGTTCTACTCTTTAGTGCTAGGTTTTTTTTTTCATGTTATTTAGTGTCATTTTGAGACAAAAGTCAGTATTTTTTCACTTAGTTTTTTTCAGTTCGAAAACTTAAAAACAAACAATCGAGAGGCACTTTCAGGAGCTGGCTTTCCTGTAGCTTTTCAATTAGTCGCTTTCGGGATCTAAATTAAAAAAAAATGGTTATGAGGTGCTTTCAGGACCTAGGATTCAGTTCTAGGTTGTGAGGTAGTTATGTTGCTATGTTGTCACTACTAGGAGTATACTTTTTGTACATGTGCATAGTTTCTTCCCTATAGGGTGGAAACGCGAAGGTGGGTTACACTTTGGTGAGAATCGGGTGCCGAAGAACCATAGCGGAAGTTATTCGGCCGAATAAGTTTAATTATTCGACTGAATAATTTAATTATTCAACCGAATAATTAAACTTATTCGACCGAATAACTTATTATTTATTCGGACGAATAACAATTAACGGGCCACTGTTAGACCTAACGGTGGCCTCGATGTGTGTGCTAGGTTTTAGACGGATGGAGAAAATGCACGGCGTTGTGCACTTATTCGGCCGAATAATTGTTCGGTCGAACAATTATTCTGCATAAAAGCTCGACTGCGGCCATTGTCTGTCACTTTTCCGCTGATTTCGTGGACCCCTTTGGTGCTATTGCTAGTCCCGCCTCCGCATCACCCATCTCGACTGTTACTTGTCCACCTGCTCGTCCGTCTAGTTTGCTATCATCGAACTCCACCACCTGATTCCCCACTGCTGCGTGTCATTTCTCTGCCACCCTGTGTGTCAGGATTTGCTCGGTGGTTCGTCGTTGTTGGAGTGTTAGGCCGCCAGCTTCTGCCTCTGCCATTCGCTCGTCTGCCATGTTCTGTTTCTCCCATCATTTGCGAGCTTCTGCCTCTGCCGCTGGTTCGTAAGCCTGTTTGGACATCTAGACGCTCTTTGGTGGAGTCTGCGTTTGGACATCTGTAGATGTAGCGTGCATCTGCACCTCTGTTGGTGGAGCTTTGGTGTTGGAGTGTTCTCCTGTGGACATGTGCACAACAGCGGGGTGCTGTAGCTGGGGACCTATTGATGCGAGGCTGTGCAGAGGTAATTCTTTTGGCATATTTATGTGTTTATTTTTTTCATTAAATTTCTTATAATAATTTGTAATTGTTATTTCAGGTTTTCTTTTCTTGGCTGCTTGGCTCGTTTCATTTCGGCTGTTTACAATTCCTCTTGGGGCTCTCTTCGACTAGATCTAAATTCGCTTGTTTTTGTTTCGGCTGCGTCTAAACAAGTAAGTCATTTTTTTTTTTTAAATTCAAGAGTTAATTATTGGTTTGAAAAGTTTTGAGTTTGTCCCTGTAAATGAACTCTGCCCAATTGGGCAGAGTTCATGAACTCTATCCAATTGGACCGAGTTCATGAACTCTGTCCAAATGGGCCAAGGCCATGAACTTTGTCCAAATGGGATGAGGTCATGAACTCTGTCTAATTGGGCAGAGTTCATGAAATTTGTCCAAATGGGCCGAGGTCATGAACTCTGTCCAATTGGGCAGAGTTCATGAACTAGCATAGGTAATGATACATATTACTCACAGATAGTGTGGATTAGTATTAAGAGGTTTAACATGAACTCTTTTCAGTTTGATAGATTTCATGAACTCTGTCCAGTTGGGCAGAGTTCATGAACTCTGTCCAATTGGGAAGAGTCCATGAACTATGGTCAAATAGTATGTTGAAAATTATTTAAATTTAAATATAAAAAGAGGAATATATGCAGTGTTTAGTTAGTTACTTTTGTTAAATTATTGATTTTTCTTATGTGTTTAGAAATGAAAATAAAAGTAGGACTGTAATTGTATTTGCAAATGATATATCCTTTTTATATATAGGCTTGTTTTATTGGCTGAACTCTGTCAACATGGACATGGACAAAGTTCATGAACTTTGTCAACATGGACATGGACAGGGTTCATGAACACTGTCTACATTGATAGAGTGCATAGATCAATATATTAGTTCTATTACAAACTGTGTTGATGAATATCTATAGATACAACGAAACTTTAGACGATTAAACTCTACTTTTGATACAACAAAACTTCAAAATTAACTTTAGGTACAACTAAACTATAGACATGAATAAACTTTAATTTAGATGTACTATGAAATAACAAAAACACCTAGAAGATTGGTACAGTAATTTTTTATACATCCGAACAATAATAGTCATTGTCATTTTAAAAACTATTAGATGATATTATGCCACAATTGTCTTGAGTTTTAGCCTTGTAAAGGCAGTCATTCTTGGTATTATGTTTTTCTTTGGTTGCAACATGGCAAACTTGGAGAACATAATACCAAGAATCGTTACCGTTATCAGGTTGAAACTGAAGACCATTGTGGAACATGGAAAATTTGGGAAACATGTCAAACTCGAAACATAATACCATGAATGGTCAATTTTTTTTATTCTATGGAATAATGAAAATATTTGTAGATATAATTTATGTTTAAAGTATTAAAATATATTGATTAAATTATTAATTTAAGAAACTGAAGACCATAGTGGAACATGGCAAATTTGGGAAACATGTTAAACTGGAAACATAATACCATGAATTATTATTTTTATTTTATTTTATGGAATAATGAAAATATTTGTAGATATAATTTATGTTTAAAGTATTAAAATATCAATTAAGTTATTAATTTAAGATCTAGATTAAAAGTTAACAGGTTCATGAACTAATTCTTTGACATAAAGAAATGAACCCTTCATTTAGTATTTAACTATATTGGTTCCATTCATTTTAAACATAAAAAACACTTAGAAGATTGGTACATTAATTCTTCACACATCTAACAATATTAGCTATACTCTTTTTAAGAACTATTAGATGATATTAGGTAAATCTAGGTCCTTATTAAATAACTTAGTCTCTTTAGCAACTAGGTTTTAGAATTTGTAGAATTAACATGTAGAATTTGAATATGTAATCAATTGATATTTGTGCAAGTGTAGACATTATACATCAAATGGAAAGAGAGGAGTCTTTGAGGCGAAAGCGTAGGAGGTCTTCACAATCTTCTGGGGTTGGTGTTACAAGTGATAATCGGAGGTTGTCAACCTCCCCTCGGGATTCTAGTTTATTGTATGGTTCACATCGACGAGGCGAAAGGGGTACAAATGATTCCCCTATATCTTCTGTGGGAGAACGTCGATCTCGACCCTCTGTTGGTATATGAATATTGATATTTTAACATGTACATGCAAACTGTTTTTTTGTGTATGCAAAATTTTTACTTGTGTTTAAACAAAACTTTGTTTTTATTTGAAGCAGAGCATGGTTCAGAAGATGCTTGTAATTCTATAGGGAGGGAGACAGAGCAAGCAAGGGAGACGGATGAGGGTGCAGAGCAAGGTTCTCAAGAGGATCATCATTCTACACAAGGCGATGATGGTCGAGCTAGGATGCAATATGTTGAATTAACTGAGGGTTGTACACCCATTACAACATATCCATCTGATCTACCTCGGGAGCTTCCATGGGAAAGTGGTGATCATCAAATGACTCTTGAAAGGGATCTCCCTCTAGAGAGTAAACAAAGTTTGGAGATTGTTTTGGGATCATTGCAAAAATTCATTTAGGCATATGAGAATCTCGGACCAACTACAAATGATTTTTTTGATTTGATGCGAAGATGAAGAAAACAAGTGATGGGTCCAGACAAGTGGGATGTTGTGAAGGAGAGAGTGACGAAAGAACAGGCTAAATCAATGTTTAACTTCAAAGAAGGTCTAAAGTGAGAAATGTTGAAAGTGCAATATTTCAAGCATCCTAATCTTGCACATCTACTCTATGATCGGTTTCTCGCAGCCTATGGTCAGTTTCCATGGAATGATGAGGTTTCTCAATATTTTGCTAGATTTTTTTATGCTGAGTTTTTCTCAAATATGAAGCCAGACTATACCGATGTTCATTCATAATTTTATGGAGTTGGAAAGGGTCGAATATATAATCGAAAATGTGCTCTTAAAGACCCTACAACTTTTCGACCTCCACCCCAGATATCTCGCCCACCTAGGTTGGTGGCATTCAGATCAGAGATAGAGCCCACATCGCAACTTGGGACAACTGCAAGGAATTTTGTTGGCGATGGTTTATCATCAGCATTATTTGGAGTAGATGTGGGATTGGTTCGAGAAAGGGCTCGTTCTGCTATTCGTCAAAAGTTTGTTTACAAAATGAATGATGAGGTAGATGGAATGAGCATTGAAGATCTCAGGGCATATGACAAGGTTTGTCGCGACCTAGCGGCAAATGTTATATCCAATGACACATCGAGTTTGGGAGAGGTTTGTTGATTATGATATGACTCGATCTTAATTAAATATTTTATTCATTTTGAATTGAATTTTTTGTTACATTATATGAATGATAAATTATGTTTTTTTTATGTAAAATAATAGGTACATTGTGTAAATGTTTATTGGTTGCAGTTTTCAAGAATGATGAATGAACATTCTTTCCATGTTTCAACTAGCGAAAATTTAGAGAATATTCAAGAGGTATATTTATTATTTATATATTTGTAATTATTGTTGAACTTGATATATATATATATATATTTGAATTTTAATTTAACTATGCATCTTATTGTTAATTTGACTTATCCATGCAGGTTTCTTTAGATACGAACTTTATAAATGATTTACTATCTATTGTGAGCTAATGTTTTTTTAATCTTTTAGTTTTAGTTTTAAGTTAATTGGCATAGTAAATTTTTTGGTTTGCATTATGTTTTATTTATTAATACAATTTAAATTTTAAGGGGGAGATATAGGTTCTCTGCTTCATGCAGTAGATATTGACAAGGAGGTAATTTTGTTCACACTTGAATTGATCTTTGATATAAGTTTAATATTTTGATTTTATGGATTTAGTTAAAATTTGTTCAAGTAATTTATGAGATTCATAAATTGATTTTATACATATTGCAGCTTGGGTCTCTTAAGTTTTTTGGAGGCAAAGGGAAAACTCCTTTGGAGGATGGTGGTGGACAAGTATTTGGAGATTTTGATGTAATTTTGTTAATAATTGAATTGTTTTTTGATATATAAGTTTAATATTTTAATTTTCTGAATTTAGTTTAAATAATTTAAATGATATTCATAATCTTTTTTTATACATGTTGCAGGGTGGGTTGAGTCCAAGGGGAGGCCCTAGTGGAGTATAGCATGGTGGAAATTTTCTTTTTATAGCATGGTGGACATTTTTTGTTGTTGTTGATATGCATAGATTGCAAAGATTTGTTTTGGACATGTCAAGGAGATTTATTTTTGGACTAGATACATATATGTACATTGAACTTGCATGTTCATGAGCATTTTTTTGAGGATTATATACATGTCCTTTGAACTTACATATTTTGTGAAACTTGGTTTAAACGATCTACTTATTTTTGTTTATTTAGCATATTTGGTGTGATTTAAAGGTTTAGAATATCTACTTGCATGTTTACATGAATAAATGAATATGTAAGAATGAATGTTAAGATAAAGAATGTTAAGAAAATGATATTTTTGAATATTATGAAGTTTAGGAATGTTAAAGGAAGTTTAAAAATAGATGAACATAGGTTTAAAGTTCATGAATGAGGAAGTTTTGATTGAAATATGAATGAATGTCAAGATTGAATATATTAAGAACATGAATACTATCTTTGAATGTTAGGAAGTTTAGGAATGTTAGAAGTTTTGATGGAAATATGGATGAACTAGGAAGTTTAAAAATGAATGTTAGGAAGTTTAAGAATGTTAGAGGTTTTAATAGAAATATGGATGAACTAGGAAGCTTAGGAATGTTATGAAGCTTAGGAATATTCTAGTAAGATTATGAATGTTATCTAATTTTTTATGGAAAGATGGATGAACTAGGAAGTTTAAAAATGAATGTTAAGAACATGAATGTTAGGAAGTTTAGGAATGTTAGAAGTTTTGATAGAAATACACGGATGAACTAGGAAGCTTAAAAGTGAACACATGTTGAGTTCAAATTTTAGGAATATTAGGAAGTTTATGAATGTTTGAAGTTTTGATGGAAATATGGATGAACTAGGAAGTTTAAAAATGAATATTAAGAACATGAATGTTATCTTTGAATGTTAGGAAGTTTAGGAATGTTAGAAGTTTTGATAGAAATATGGATGAACTAGGAAGCTTAAGAATGTTATGAAGCTTAGGAATGTTAGGAAGATTATGAATGTTATCTAAGTTTCGATGGAAATATGGATGAACTAGAAAGTTTAAAATGAATATTAAGAACATGAATGTTAGGAAGTTTAGGAATGTTAGAAGTTTTGATAGAAATATGGATGAACTAGGAAGCTTAAAAGGGAACACATGTTAAGTTCAAATTTTATGAATGTTAGAAGTTTTAACTAGAAAGTTTAAAATGAATGTTAAGAACATGAATGTTAGGAAGTTTATGAATGTTAGAAGTTTTGATAGAAATATGGATGAACTAGGAAGCTTAAAAGGGAACAAATGTTAAGTTCAAATTTTAGGAATCTTAGAAATTTTGATGAAAATATGGATGAACTAAGAAGTCTAAAAATGAATGTTAAGAACATGAATGTTATCTTTGAATGTTCGGAAGTTTAGGAATGTTAGAAGTTTTAATAGAAATATGGACGAACTAGGAAGCTTAAAAATGAACATGTTAAGTTCAAATTTTAGGAATTTGTTAGGGAAGTTTTGATTGAAATCTGAATGTTAGGTTTAAATTTTGATAGGAATGTTAAGAATAAATGTGATGGTAAGAATGGATGTTAAGGAATTTATGATAAGGTGCAATGAATGAATGAATGTTAAGATTGAATGTCAAGAATATGATTGTTATCTTTGAATGTTAGGAAGATTATGAATGTCAGGAAGTTTTGATAGAAATATGAATGTTAGAAAGTTTAAAAATGAATGTTACCTGAGATCAAAGTTCCAGAATTTGTTAGAAATTTTTGATTGAAATATGAATGTTAGGAAGTTGAAAAATGAATATTATCTGTTCAAATTTTGATATGAATTTTTAATTAATAATTCTTATTTTCAATGTCCAGGTACATTTGATGCGGCTGAAATCATGACAAATAGAGATAACGATTTTTTGTTTTTTAATCATAAGCGAAGATTACAGAATTTTGAAGCTTGTGCTAAATTAGAGCAATGATTTTATACAACAATTTGATGAATTTTCATCGATTTGTTGTAAATAATCATTCCTCTAATTTAGCATAAGCTTCACAATCCTGAAATTTTTTTTTGTGATTAAAAATCAAATGATCGTTGTCTCCATTTGCCATGATTTCAGTTATGCGAACTTACATAAACGATATTTTAAATTAAAGATTCAGGGCGGAGAGTGGCGATAGCCACAGATCTGTTATCTCATCCCTTAAGTGGTCTAATAGACATATGGGGACTCGGATAAAGTATTTCAGACAGAATTAAGACAAAAATTTTACACATTGAGGTTTTTATTACCAAATAATTTTTGAATTCAAATTTCAGCATACTAGAATACGATCATTTAAACTCTTATACTCCAGTTCCTTTAAATATTATAGACATAGAAATAAAGAAATATATTGTACACAACATTTGACAATGACATCGACAAAACCATTGATCTATTAATTTTAAATATATAGTTTTAAAAACATCGCAATGGAATTGTCGAGCACCCTATATGCAGATAGATTATTACCAACACACAGAGCATACGAGATTTATTGTCAACCCGAGAAAGTCTTTTTATTTCAAAGGATAAATGCACAGTCTATGCTTAAACACCAAATCACTATAATTGAATACTGTTATACTCTAACAACTATGTTCATCCCAAGGAGCTGTGCAATCCCAGTTGTTGTCTAATGACTATTCTACCATGCATCAACAAGAAATGAAATGAGATTCAAAGACAATTGCAAATACAAAGAAATCCTATTCACATCCTAGAACAAGTAACTCACTTCTTCAATCTAATCACTCTTGAAAACCATAAACAAAAACTGAATGTTAATCTAGAAATTCAATTGCAAAGGATTGAATTCAGCTGTTCTAAGAAATTGAATTGCAGGAATGAAAATCAACAATCATACAGGAAAGATAAATTGTAAAAGGGATCATGGGATCACAAATTAACTATAAGATGAACAAGGTTGTGTACAACTGCCAAATGAAACGCATAAAGAAAGCACTACTCAGTCGACTGTTACTCTGCACCATTTACCAATCTCAAGGAAATATAATCTTAACCATACTGAAAATCCACGTCACACTTACTACTGCTGCGTACAAGGAAAATATCATAAATAAAACATCACACAACAACAAATTTGAAATCCTATTTTAACTCAGCAATCTCTGTGGAAGACGGGCCCAGCCTTCACACAGAGACGCTGGCTCAACAACGCGAATTCCTTTAACTCAAAAGTAACCCCTTATATTAATAGAAGAATGATTACACAGTTTGCCTTGGCTGCTAATAAAATGAATTAATTATCTATTGTTCAACCCCTGGGTCGAGGCAGCTTCCCATATTTATACATACAAATCATAACATCCAATCCTAATAATGGGTAGCCATGAAGATCTCTGATCTTCAGGCGCCCTAAATAACTAGCTGTTACAATGCGTGGCAGAGTAGAGACATAAAAATATGAGAAAGCTGTCGATTTGCCCAGGAGTGGCGATCCTTCCAGATCACAACTAGACTCGAGCAGCAACATACTCAAGATAGCGCATTCTGTTACAGCTGCCCTGTCACAGCTCCACTTAGGATGTTGTATTGGAACCATGTGCCTTAATTAAAGATTCGAGCCCCGAGGATCCTTTTTAAGCAACGAACATCCCTTCTTTCAAGACTTGTTCAGCCCCACCTTCCTGCAGTCCACTTATCTCAAACTACCTTCATAAATAATAACATGTTAGCACAATTGAGAGATACACAGCTTTAATTATCACAATCATAAGCATTAATAAGATAAATCAATGATTAGTCATACCTTGGCAGTTTGGGGGAATAAAGTGAGGATAACAGGTCTGATTATCATGCTAAAGGGTGTAGGACAGAGGAAGGAAAGGTGATCAAGGATGATTAGAAGGGGCCAATTCTGGGCTCAACATCTCCCCCCAACTACCCTGTTGCATGTCCTCATGCAACAACCTGCATCATTTGGAATCTGAGTCCTGTACTGAGCCCTATCTATGGAGAGAGGAAAAATTGTAGGGAACTCAGGCATCCCATCTGTCCTTCCAATGCTCCCTGCTGATGTCTGAAAATGTAATTGATACAAGTGGAAATCACTTCTTCCTGCAGTTTATTGTATGCTGTGCCTGGGGAGGACTTGAAAAGAAATCTTTTAATCTGAATCCAAATCAATGACATTTCTAGGAGGTGGAAGCACTGGTTCTTGTGGGGTAGTGTCTTCCAGCACATCTAAGTTTAATAAGAGAGTTGTTGGTTCTTGTGTAACAACAAAATCCTTTAAACCTTCTTCAGCAGCTACCTTCATTGCTTTTAGAGACACTGGTTCTTGTGTAACAGTGTCTTCTTTGTCCTTCTATTGTTGAGATTGGATATCCTTCTCATTGTGCAACTCCTCCTCCAAGATTTCGGTGTCACCTGAGCATGGTGTCTTTACCTATTCATCTTCACTCCACTGTGTATCAGGAATGATATCCACTCCAGGGTTATCTTTTAAATGAAATTCAGGAGTTCCTACTGCAGCTTCCAAGGATGTTGGTTCTTGTGTGGCAACATCTTGGCTTGCCTCTTCATCGTCCTGTTTTTCCAACTCTTCTCCTATGAGCTCTGTGTCATGGGAGTCCTCTGGGGTTACAACCCAGAGTTCATCATTAAACTCCAGAGTGTCCTCTATCCCAGGTTCTTTTCCTATCTGTTCTCTAATCTCTGTGTCATGGGAAGTGGCAGCTTCAGCAAGGATATTCAAAGATGCTGGTTCTTGTGTGGCAGCACCTTCTTTTTCTGTTGCTTCCTCTATTGTGGCCGCAGGATGTTGTGCTGAGTAAGTGCTAAGTATAATTTTATGGCCTGCTTCCTTGAATATTTCTCCACAGGTGGGATAGAGTATTCATTCATCCTCCTGCCCAGCTTCAGCAGAATCTGATCCCTCCAGTTGGTCTGCAGCCTCTATCAATGTATACATTTTTCTTTCACCCTGTTTTCTGCAGGTTTCCTTCCAGATTTTCAACTTCCTTCTAAGTACTTGGAGGTCCTCTTTTAACATTGCGTTCTCAACCAGAAGTCCTTCAATTCCGGGTTCTTCCTCCACTGGCCTTTGTGGAGCATCCATTAGTCCTGGTACAAGGATTGGGGGCTCAACCTATGCCTTTAGAGTTTCCCATCTTTTTCTGGCTGCCTCTGCTGCTGTAGCTGATCTAGTCCTTTTCTTTCTGATAGGTGAAGTTATGTTAAATTCATTGATTGCTCTCTTTCTTTTCTTTTGTGGTGTTTTCTTTTGTGGAGCTAGGACATAGGGAATCACAGCTGAGTTCGAAGGAAAGTTTTCTTGCCTCTCGTGTTGTTCTTCTTCAATTAAAGCTCCTCCTTCCCACTCAGGTGAGGATTCAATAGTTACCAGCTCAATGTTTTCTTCTATTGCCCTAGCTCTGTCACCTTCAGGTTCACTTATCACAGCATTTAGTGCTGCTCCAATTTCACCTTCTAGTGTCAGAGCTACCCTATTGTCTGGATTTTCCACAGGGTTTTTATCTACATCCTCCCCCAATGGCTCTGCCTGTGATGGGGTTTCATCCACCCCAAATGGCTCTGCCTGTGCCCCCGGTTGCTGTTCTTCTACTGTAGTTTCGTCCACCCCAGATGGTCCTGCTTGTGCCCCCAGTTGCTGTTCTTCTACTGTAGTTTCATCCTCCCCGGAGGGTCCTGCTTTTGCACTCGGTTGCTGTTCTTCTTCCATTTCATCCTGTAATGCCCATATTTTGATTCGGCATATTTATTAGTTAGACACACCATACTTTACTTCTTATATATTTTGTCGAACTCAGCTCGACTGAGTAAACTATATTGGACCTCGTTATATGATGTTACTCTGTTTTATGATTTCACCATGATTATGATGTTACTATGTTATGCGATTATGATGTCATGATTATCATATGATTTCCTTATTTTACGATTGCAGTATATGTTTATATGTTTTCATTTAATGAAATGTGAAATATATGATTCGGTACGTGGATACCATCTTCTTATGTGAATTATTGAAATGTTATATGTATCTATGATGAGCTGAAAGGTTACATGAAATAAAATGATAACATGGATCAATTGGCGATCAATGGAAAATGCTTTCTATAAATTATATTTTGCAAAATACTAACCTACAGGACACAAGGGCTATGGGATAGCCAGTTACTTGATCTGATATATATTGGAAAGGAAAAACATGTGCATACAGCAAACCTTAGCAGCCAAAATGAGGATACGATAACACAAACTGATAATCCCGATAGCAGCAAGTATGAGTTGATAAGGGCGTAGGCCCAGTATGTTGAGAGGGATGGATGTGTTTCCCACCCTATATTTCCATGAGACCCGAGGTCGTGGGAGGGCCGTGCTGAGACACGCTCCCCATGTTGTTGTGATGACGATTGTCGGATGCCTGCTAGGGGAGGATAGGTCCGCTGTTCAGCCGACGCTATCGCTCTCAAGTTCTATGTGGTCAGATCGGTGAGTCCGACATCCACTGTTGTACTAGCAGAGGAAGGATAGGGAGGATGCTGGACGTAGGTTATGATGGGAGGATGTGTTAGTTAGTACTGTTGGGGGTTTAGTATTCCTTGATTCCGAGTTAGTGGAAGTAGGCACCCTTCCTGTACTTGATTGATTAAACTAATGTAAACATAAAGACAATGATGTTAAATCGTAAAGGGTTAACTGTTAAATAACCGAGGATGTTAAAGTAATTATACTATATATTATGCTTGCTCTTCTGCATGGGGGTAGATACTATTATTAGTTAGCAAGTATGCATAGGTGGAATGGGGTTTGTTTATAGTACATGTCCGACATGTGCATACACTGGCCATGCATGCACACCTTGTACGTGTACAATATTACTGGTGTATAACATACTTGTCATGCTTGAATAGTAGTATAAATGTCATAGATAACTCAGTTAAGGATACATCAATCAACTTAGGTAATGAATGGTTAGGTTGTCAATGTGTAAATAAGTGAATTAGTAATTATATGAAAACATTGTAATAATAAACTAAGACAAGTGTCGTCAGTTAACATTGTCATAGAAGAACTGTTGTGAATAGGGTAACGATAGTGTCTAATTAATTAGTAAAATTGTTTAAGCCCTCACAAGTGCTTTGTTTATAAGAACAAGGATGCTATGTTGATGATAGGGTACTCATGTGATAAACAAATAATTAAGAATACTATGATTGATTCACCTTTTATTATTGTCAAAGGGTGATTTAATTATTATTATTAATTAATAAATGATATTCCAACAACATTTATATCCCTATCGTAACAAATGCAATATAAGTAAGATTTAAAATATTGATTTATAAATTAATATTGTGTGATTAATTCCATTTCAAAAGTTAGCCATAATAAGATAATCATTTTTGGAATAAACGTGATGTGATGGAAAATGAATATTTAATTATTCAATGTTAATCTTGGAATTTAAACCTCAAGCTAAGTAGTCTCGACGGATAAGGTGGATCATTAAGACACATCATGTCCAAGTTGACAAGGGGCAACTAATTATATAATATTTTATTAATTACATTAACAACATTAAAATATCAAGGATGGCGGATAGACTTGTATTTAATGAAACTTGTCCCGAATGGATAACCTTGGGGTGATAATCCCCACCGTAATAAATAATTACGACCGTCAATCCAAAACCAAATGAATTTTCCATAAGAGTAATTAATTATACATTTTTATAATGAGACGTGGATGAATGAACTAGGGAAAGGAGTAAAGGTTTGAGGGGCTCGAGAGGGGGAGTTTGGGGCGGTGGAGTAAGCCCAAGGTCTTCTCGAGGATGGACATGTATATAGAGGGGGAGAAGGTTGAAGGTTGGGGAGGTTTTTTTGATTAAGGGAAGAACAGAAAGTTGGGAGAACAGAAAGATTTTGAGAACAGAAGGAAAGACTGCTCTCGGGATTATCAGATTGTGGGCTCGGGGGCTTGGAAATCCTTTGATTTCCAAGGGCCAGCAAGATTATAGCTGGTCGGTAGGGTGGACACTTCAGTTTGGCTGTCTAAGGGGTTATACAACCTGCTACAACTTACGGTTAGCATCAGCATCAGGTAATTTCCGTTATTTACTATTATGCTTAAACTTACTGTAAACATGCATCACTTGCTATTTACTGATTTACTGCTATTTACTGATTTACTGAGTTGTGAAACATATTCTTATGCTAGAACATGATTGTTGGAAATAAAATATTGGTATGTTTGTCTATTTTAAATTACGAATGTAAGGTGATAAAAGAAAACACGATAGTACACTAAATATTATTTAGGCACATAGTAATTCTTAGAAATTTACTTCCATAAACTGGTAAAGTTAAAACGTAGAAGATTAAACCTGAAATTTTACACAGTGCTCTGCTGTAAAAACCAGAGCACTACAGATGGTATCAGAGCATAAGGCTCAGACACTTTCGACCTTTCGGGCAAACCACCATGAAGATTCGAGATGTTAAATCCTACAAAAACTTAGAACTTAGGACATAAACCTGGATAGAATTGAGGTATGAACAGCACCAAACTTTAGCCTCTTTTACCTGCACGAACACAAATTGGAACACCATTAGAAAATCTGGATATGTTAGAAAACGGCATGTGTTTGTATTTCAAAATAGATATACATATTTGAAATATATTTAGAAATAAAAATAAATAGAGCAAATGTATTTTGAAATAAAAATAACACGAGCGAGCAGTATTTTTTTTTTATTTTTATTACCATAGTACAGCTTGTGTTAAAATTAATAACTAACCGAGCATATTAGAAGTGATAAATTTCTGTAAAAAAAAAAAAAAAAATTTTGCTAATGAAAAATCAAGGAGCCTAAATATTTAGATAGCAAGAAATCTAAGACAGAAAATCTACAGCTTAAAAAAAAAAAATGCTGATATATTTTTTTTTAAAAAATAGGGTTTTATGCTGATATTTTAAACTAACCTAAATAAGTTTAAGAGCTATCCAAATATATATATATACTACATAGTTGAAGGAATATATATATACATATAATTATATTTTCATCAAAAGAATAGTATGATTTGACCAAAATAAATAAAATAGTTATATATATATATATATATATATATTATGAAAACAAAACCGAGAGTTTTTGCACTCGGTTGCTGTTCTTCTTCCATTTCATCCCCCCCCCTAACTTCAGTGGAGGGACTCCGGTCCTCCTATTGTGGTGGGACTCGTATCTGCTGTAATGGGACAACCCGCAAGGGAACGGGTTGCTGAGCTCGAGCTAGGAATTGCTCCCAGGTTAGGTGATGCTGGGAAAGGGTTCTTACAATGATTAATTTGATAAGGCCATGGTGGGTGAGGGAAGAAAGTGGGTGCTTAGCAGACTGGACAAATGCCGCCATATGACGCAAGTCATGCAGTAAATAATATGGAATGTTCAATAAAATGCCATGGCAGAGATGAGAAAGTAAGGGAAGTTCAGAATTATAAACAGTTTGATATCTACCTTCACAAGTAATGTACTTCTTGAGAAAAACAACAACTTGGTCTGATGGCCGTGGCAGTGAGTTCAGTGTGATCCCTCTTCTGGATGATTCAACTTACTTCCCCTCCAGTAAAAATGCTTCCCGTGCCGTCAATGCGGGGACTCGTCGGTTAAACCATGGTTTTCCCACCAGCGGGATGGCTGTAACCTCGGATATAATGGCCTCGGAGACTTCTATGCGCAGCCCCCACACCGTAGAGTGAGTTTTGGTAAGATTCAAAGCAAATTGCAAGGCTGCGTCCCGATCGAATCCATCTAGTCGCTCAAAAAATCCGATCCAGTCGGCGGCTTGAGAGATGGCAAGAACTTGAATATTTTTCCTGAGTTCTCGTGTATTGAAAGGTTCATGACGAACTGGAATCCCCATGGTCCTGGCTGCAAGATAAAGTTTCTATTCCACAGATTACAGGATCCCAGAATGGAAGTTGCAGCACAGAAGATGTACAAATCACTGAGCGGAGACATTGAGAGAATGGGCAAATTTGGAAAGTTGAGCACAGAAAAACGTTTGAAATTTCCATGCTGAATTGGGGAAGGTGGCAGTTATTAGTGTTTACGTCGTATGAGGGAAAGGTTTAATCAGGTATAATGGTAGTACGAGTGAAGGTACGACTGATATTGTTTAAATGATATCAACACTTAATCACGTGATAAATAAAAGCCATACCTCATAAGATTGTGCGTCGGATAAACTATGGAGAATGGTGGAGCGTGCAGTTGATGACGTTGCGGAGCCAAACTCGTGCACAGTCGGAAGTGTGATCATGATGACCCGATAAGGCAATAATTTTTTTCCGCCGGTGAAACACAAACCATCGCATCCTTGGGGTCGGAATGATGAGTTCGCCGGCACTACTGGGATAGATCAGCGCCATAGTTAGCAGGTTTGGAGCAATTCTTTTGTTAACACAGGAATTACCAATGCAATTTGCCAGAAATGATATCACGACCAATCGAAAAGGATGTTGCAGCTACCAGAAAAATTCACGGCCACCGGGAAAAGGATTTACGAGATCGGGAAAAATCACGGCTGTCAGGGAAAAGTTTTATGGTGGCGGGAAATATGTCGCAGTCGCCGGGAAATAAATTGCAGCCACCGGAAAATAAGTTGCAGCCACCGGAAAATAGTTCACGGCAGCCGGGAAAAAGGTTTTATGGCTATCGAGAAAAAAAAAATCACGGCGCCGGGAGATATGTCGCAATCGCCGGGAAATAAGTTGCAGTCGTCTATGTTGCAGCCATTGGAAAACAGTTCACGGCTGCCGGGAAAGAAACTTTACAACCGTCGGAAAAACAATATGGCAGCCGCTTGGGAAACAGTTCACGGCTGCCAAAAAGGATGTTGCAGCCGCCAGAAAAGATTCACGGCAGTCGGGAAAAAGGATATTACGGCCGCTGGGAAATGATGTGGCAGCCGTTGGGAAATGAGGTGGCAGCCGCTGGGACATGGTGTTGTAGCTGCCGAAAAAAAGGTGTTTACGGCTGCCGAGAAAACGATATTGCAGCCGCTGGGCAATGATGTGGCAGCCGCTGGGACATGGTGTTGCAGCTGCCGAAAAAGGTGTTGCAGCTGCCAGAAAAGATTCACGGCAGCCGGGAAAAAGGATATTACTGCCACTGGGAAATGATGTTGCATCCGCTGTGACATGATGTTGCAGCTGCCGGGAAATGTTGTTGTAGCTACTGGGAAAAAAAGGGTTTACGGCTACCGGAAAAGCGATTTTAGGGTTGACGGAAAAACGATAATGCAGGTGTTGGGAAATGATGTTGCAACCGCTGGGACATGATGTTGCAGCCGCTGTGACATGATGTTGTAGCTGCCAGAAAAGTTATTCACAGCTGTTGGGAAAAAGGATTTTTACGTCTGCCGGGAAATCTATCATGGTTGCCGGAAAAGAGATTGCGGCTGCCGAAAAATATGTGGCAGCTGCCGGAAAAGATGTTGCAGCTGCCGAAAAATGTGTCGCAGCTACCGAATTTTATTTTATTCTTTTTTTTTTAAGGGAAAAAGGGAAATACAGCACCGGGCGACTCTATTTTGACAGGCCCAATCTGGTCGTTCTCCTCGCGCTTCCCTGGAAATTTTTGAAAAACACAGCAAACGAAAAGATCAAATGCAAAGAGAAAGAAAAACAATTATACGCTACAGCAGAAAGTTATTTATGTACAGTAAAAAAATGCGATTTTTAGTTTAAGGATTGGCAAGGGCAGGGAGAAATTCCTGCTCTGATGCCAGCTGATAATCTAGATCGGAAGCAATCTGCGAAGTGAATGCATCTTTCGAAATAGGCTTACGATACAGTCGTAGTCTGTGGCCATTAGCCAGTAATGGTATACAGTTCTCATCGATGGTCACCAGACGGACAGTGCCGTTGTCAAATACCCTGTCGACCAGATATGGAACCAACCATCTTGTACGTAATTTACCTTTAAAATCCCTCTTGAACCTGGAATCATATAGTAGTGCCCAGTCTCCTTCACGGAAGATTTTCTTTTTAATAAGTCGGTCATGCCAGTTGGATCTCTGTTGCTGAAGCAACACAGTCTGGTCTACTGCAGCTAACCGTTTCTCATCCAATTCATTTAGCTGATCCAATCTTCTCTTCTGGGCTTCTGTTACATCCAGATTCATTTCAGTGGCTGTCTTCAGGGTTTTGATCGCAAACTCAATTGGAAAGATGGCACTCTTTCCATACACTAGATCATAGGGAGAGAACCCTGTGGTGTTGCGCCAAGTTGTGCGATATGCCCACAGTGCTTTCGGAATCCTGTCAACCCAATCCTTTCGATGGCTTTTAACTGTTTTAGTAAGGATTGCTTCAATAACTTTATTAGTACTTTCCACCTGACAATTGGCCTGGGGGTGGTAAGGTGAAGCTATCCTATGCTGCACATGATACTTCCGGAGCAAGGATTCAAATTGGTGTGAGATGAATTGCGGTCCTCCATCGGTAACTACTTCCCTTGGTACCCCAAAGCGGGTAAATATTTCACTGTATAGAAAATCAATCACTGCCTGGTCATTAGCCTTAGCCAGAGCTACAGCCTCTACCCACTTGGTCATGTAATCAGTACAAACCAGAATGTAAACTTTCTGTCTGGAAGGAGGGCTGATAGGGCCAACAAAATCCAATGCCCATCTATCAAATGGTTCAACTACTACTTGGGGCTGTAAAGGCATCTGATCTATTTTATTAGGCTAGCCCATCCTTTGGCAGCTATCACAGGACTGAACATACCTTTTAGCGTCCCTAAACAGAGTCGGCCAATAGTATCCCATCCGCAGCGCTTTATGCCCTGTTCTTTTGTCTGCA
This sequence comes from Larix kaempferi, assembly GCA_027924585.1. Lineage (NCBI taxonomy): Eukaryota > Viridiplantae > Streptophyta > Pinopsida > Pinales > Pinaceae > Larix > Larix kaempferi. The sequence goes on along the minus strand of BSBM01000070.1, from coordinate 22,560,641 downwards.
AAGTGCCCCCCACAAGGTCCATCATGACAGGATTTCAGTATATAAAAGATCTCATCTTCCCTTACACATCTCCTAATCTCAAGATCAGGCCCTGTGTAGAAGAGATGACCGTTGAGCCAACAATACCTGGCACTTTGCTGGATAATTTTTCTCTTTTCTCGTTTAGACATGTGTGGTGGGAGCTTTCCTGCAACCAAATAATTAGCAACGTCTGCATACCAGGGGGAATGAGCTGAAAGTGCAAATAGATATTCATCTGGAAAAGAATCCTCGACAGGCGAACTGTCATCACTGTTAGTAAAACGAGATAAAAAATCAGCAACAACATTTTCTTTTCCAGGTTTATCTATAATGGTAATATCAAATTCCTGCAATAATAAGAGCCACATGGTCACTCTGGCATTGGTGACAGGTTTGTTCATTAAATATTTAATGGCAGAGTGATCAGTGTGCACAAACGTAGGATACCCAGTAATGTAATGCCGAAATTTATTAATAGAGTAAACAATAGCAAGGAATTCTTTTTCAGTAACAGTATAATTAAGTTCAGCAGGGGCTAAGTTTTTACTAACATAATAGATGGCATAAGGTACTTGACCATCCTGCTATCCTAGTACTTCTCCAATGGTGGTATCAGAAGCATCTAAAGAAATGTGGAAGGGTATGGTCCAATTAGGTCCCCTTAGGATAGGAGTTGTGGACAACTTCTCTTTAAGCTTATCAAACATTGTCTGGCATGCTTCGTTCCACACAAACTGTGCATCCTTCATTAACAAAGAAAACAAAGGAGAAGCAAGTTTGGAGAAGTTTTCTATAAACCTCCGATAATATCCAGCATGTCCCAGAAAACTTCGCACCTCTTTCTGAGTTGAAGGAGTCGGTATATTTTTTATCACCTTAATTTTTGAAGAATCCACCTGAATGCCATCGGTAGAGATGAAATGTCCTAATACCACTCCCTCACTCATCATCATATGGCATTTTTCAGTGCTTAATGAGAGGTGAGCCTATTCACAGCAAATTAAAACCTTCTTTAAATTTTCCAGTGCTTCCTCAAAATCCTTGCCATAGGGAGTAAAATCGTCCATAAAGACTTCCATACTATCATTAACTAATTCAGAGAATATGCCAATTATAGCTCTTTGGAACGTTGCTGGTGCATTACATAAACCAAAGGGAAGCACTCTGTAGGCAAACGTTCCCCAGGGGCAAGTGAAGGTGGTCTTATCCTGGTCCTCAGGGGCGATCTGAATTTGGTTGTACCCGCTGAAGCCATCTAAGAAGGAGAAGAAATTCTTCCCTGATAGGGTATCAAGTACTTGGTCAATAAAGGGCAGAGGGAAATGAGCCTTTTGCGTAGCTTTTTCCAGCTCCCTATAATCAACACAGACTCTCCATTTACCATTTTTCTTGGGCACAATTATGAGTGGGGAAACCCACTCACTATCTGAAATAGGGTATATAAATCCTGCTTCCCAAAGTTTCTGGATTTCCTCCTTCACTATATCCCTCAGATTGGGGTTCATGCGTCGTTGAGGTTAACACACAGGTCGGGAGTCATTTTTAATGTAAATATGGTGGGTGCACAGATTAGATGGGATACCCCTCATGTCTATATACTCCCAGGCGAATTCCCCCTTATGTTCTTTCAAGAGACTGTTTAGGCGCTTCTGTTCCTCTAAGGAGAGACCGAGGTTGATATTCAAAGTCTTTCCAGGTTCTACCTCAATAGGAATACTTTTTGAATTTTTCAAAACTGGGATTATGTTTGTGTCACCGACTAGTGCTTCTTCCATAAGATTTTCTTGTTCTTCCTTACCAAGGGTAATGTTCAGGACTTGATAGACCTCTTTATCTACTGAAGCAGGTTCGCTAATGAAATTACTGATAGCATCGTCTTCAGTTTTGTTTTCTAAAAGTTAAAGCCTTCCCTATTGTTAATAGTGGCTGAACATCCTCCTCCTCCTCCTGCTCTATCCAAAGGGAAGTTTCAGCCTCTAAACTTGGCCGAGCTGGAGGATACAGGGTGAGGTTTTTAATCTCTATACCATCAGATATAGTCATGGAACCAGATCGACAGCTGATGCAAGCATCAGCTGTGGCCAACCAAGGTCTCCCCAGGATCAATGGGTGTCCACCCAGCTGTGATTTTGGTTGCAATATCAAAAAGTCAGCAGGGTATTCCCATGAATCTACTGAGATGACAAGGTCGTCCAGAATCCCTTCGGGTCTAATGGTGGATCTATCTGCCAATTCTAAAATGGTAGGGGTCGGCCTAAAATTAGTGAGTCCAAGCTTCTTTACAGTCTCAATTGTTATGACATTGATCGTTTCTCCTAAGTCGACCAGCACGTTGGGTATCTGCGTTTGTCCTATATGTACAGTGACAGTAGGATTTCCTGGGTCGTCATACTTGGTCACAGGGGTTTTTCCTGTTATTAAATCAGATAAATTCCCTATGACGTGAACAGTGGGAGGATATCTAGGTTTCCTCCCTGGTTTCTTAGTACACAAGTCTCGAACGGTTTTAGCATAAATAGGCACATCTTGAAGAGCTTGCAGAAGGGGGATTTTAACGTGAAGATTCTTCAACTCTCCTAGGAGGTTGAACTGAGGTTGCCCCCCTATTTTTGGTAGCATTAGTCTCTCGGGGTATGGTGGTTGCCTTATCAGCTGGGTAGGCTGTGTATTATCTGATTTCTCATTTGATGCTTCAGTCGTCCTATCTAAGGGATGCTCAACACCTTCAGTGATAGGAACTGTATCAGATGGATGCTGTGAACTCTCTCTTTCTTCATGCACAGAAGGTGGAATATCTTCTATAATTACAGGTTCTATTATCTTCCCAGATCGTAGGCGAATGTCATTACAAGGTACAGGGGAAAGAGAACAGGCCAGCATATTGACAGTTTCCAATTGATGGACTATTTTATTGTTCGGGTTAGGATTAGGTTGGGCAGGAAGCTGAGGCCGTATTGGTATATTAGGGATAGGATTATTCTGTAGCTGAGGTGGGTATTGAGGATATTGAGGAAGTTGAGGAAATTGAGGGTATGGAGGAGAATCTGGTGACTGTTGAGGTGGAGGTGGTTGAGGAAACTGGTTCCCAAGATGGAAGTTCCTCCATCCAGGAGACCATGACGTAGGTTGATGTGGCGGCTGTGTCCAAGGACTCCATGAGTTATAATTTTGCATTGCAGGTTGAGAAAGATTCCACTGAGCATAATTTGAAGGGAATTGTGTATTCACATTTTGCATGTTATTATTCCAATTGCTCATATTATTCAAAAATGGAAACGAGTCCAGAGGCATACCTTGATTTCGAGGCTGCCAAGGTTTCTTCTGTGCAATAAAATAGGCTGATTCCACTTTTGGAGTTGATGCCTGCAGAACAGCCTTCACTTGGGGAAGTGTGGGACATTCCTTCATGTCATGGTTCAGCTCACACAGCTGACATACTTGTATTTTGTCAAGAGGGCATTCTTTCAACGGATGATTCTTTCTACATCGGGGAAAGAACACACCTAGTGTGAGATCCTCCACTGCCTATTTTTGTTTGGCCTTCAGGACATCAATCTTCGAAGAGATGGAGCTCATCATTTATGTTTTAAAATTTTCAAGGAGATTACCTATCTCTGCACATGTAGATCCTCCATTGGATGACTTCTGAGTTCTGTCGAAGACATCACGTTCCAGCTTATCCCGTTTATCCCGCTTATTGTTCCTGGAAGATCCCCTGGAGTATCTCTTACATAATTCCACAATCGTCTCAAAAGGTTCTTTGGAGATATCTCCCTTTCCTAACAGATTTAACATGTCTAAACAATCATCCCTGATCCCTCGAAGCAAGATTATCTTGAGCACGTCCAGCCCCATGTTCGTCTGCTCGGCTCTTTGCACATTTTACAGCAACCTTTCTACAAAATCCTCCAGACTTTAATCCTCCTTCTGCACCATCTTGAATAATTCCTCTCTTTTGTCCCTGGTGTTGCAATATTCTTGATATTTCTCCAGGAATACTTGCTTTATCTTATTCCAATTAGCAACAGTTCCTCCCCCAAGGCTCATGAACCATCGTAATGCATTGTCCTTCAGGGTGGCAGAAAAAAGTTTCAGCTTTTGGGCATCTATGACATAATCATAGCTACGACAGAGGATATCAAATTCAGAAAGGAATTCGTCTGGATCTTCTGCCGCCCTGCCATGGAAGTGAGGCAACACTGATGGTGAGATGTTCTTCATAGGAGCTGTCCCTTCTGGCTGCTGAATTGGAAATTGTAATGTAGCCGTCATTCCTTCTGGCAGGGAGTAAGTTTCATGATGGTATTCCACCACTGCCTCTTCCTCTTCGGTCTCATGTCTATTACTCATCTTCCTTTCTGTTTCCTCTTCTTCATTCGTTCCTGCTGCGCCTTCCTCAGTTATAACAACTGTGTATTCCTCAGTTGTAACAGCTGCATATTCCTCAGTTGTAACAACAGATTCAATTGTAACAGTTGCGCCAGTTGTAGCTTCCTTAGCAGAGGTATATGAGGGAGTCACGGCTGCTCCTGTATTCTCCACCATGGATCCTGACACTGGCGCCCCAGGATTAGCAGGGCTTCTTCTGATAGGAGTTTCTTGTTGACGAGTCCTGGTAGATGAATCAGTTCTGTCAACAAGATCGTCGATGAATGTCCTTCTGCCCAACGGTGATCCTCGACCACGACCCGAACCACCTGCGCTGCTAGTATTTTGTGGGGTTTTGGGAGTTGCGAGGTGATCGCGTTTTACCCTCCTCGTATTCATGCGAAGCAGATCATTTCAGCAAAGAAGAGACTGACTAAAAACAATTATCAGATGCAACTAATGATTAGTGTTTAATTTTTATCCTTCCCCGACAACAGCGCCAAAATGTCGAGTACCCTATATGCAGATAGATTATTACCAACACACAGAGCATATGAGATTTATTGTCAACCCGAGAAAGTCTTTTTATTTCAAAGGATAAATGCACAGTCTATGCTTAAACACCAAATCACTATAATTGAATACTATTATACTCTAACAACTATGTTCATCCCAAGGAGCTGTGCAATCCCAGTTGCTGTCTAATGACTATTCTACCATGCATCAACAAGAAATGAAATGAGATTCAAAGACAATTGCAGATACAAAGAAATCCTATTCACATCCTAGAACAAGTAACTCACTTCTTCAATCTGATCACTCTTGAAAACCATAAACAGAAACTGAATGTTAATCTAGAAATTCAATTGCAAAGGATTGAGTTCAGCTGTTCTAAGAAATTGAATTGTAGGAATGAAAATCAACAATCATACAGGAAAGATAAATTGTAAAAGGGCTCATGGGATCACAACTTAACTGTAAGATGAACAAGGCTGTGTACAACTGCCAAATGAAACGCATAAAGAAAGCCCTACTCAGTCGACTGTTACTCTGCACCATTTACCAATCTCAAGGAAATATAATCTTAACCATACTGAAAATCCACGTCACACTTACTACTGCTGTGTACAAGGAAAATATCATAAATAAAACATCACACAACAACAAATTCGAAATCCTATTTTAACTTAGCAATCTTTGTGGAAGACAGGCCCAACCTTCACACAGAGATGCTGGCTGAACAACGCGAATTCCTTTAACTCAAAAGTAACCCCTTATATTAACATAAGAATGATTACATAGTTTTCCTTGGATGCTAATACAATGAATTAATTATCTGTTGTTCAACCCCCTGGGTCGAGGCAACTCCCCATATTTATACATACAAATCATAACATCCAATCCTAATAACGGGCAGCCATAAAGATCTCTGATCTTCAGGCGCCCTAAATAACTAGCTGTTATAATACGTGGCAGAGTAGAGACATAAAAATATGAGAAAGCTGTCGATTTGCTCAGGAGTGGCGATCCTTCCAGATCACAACTAGACTCGAGCAACAACATACTCAAGATAGCGCATTCTGTTACAGCTGCCCTGTCACAGCTCCACCTAGGATGTTGTATTGGAACCATGTGCCTTAATTGAAGATTTGAGCCCCGAGGATCCTTTTTAACCAACGAACATCCCTTCTTTCAAGACTTGTTTAGCCCCACCTTCCTGCAGTCCACTTATCTCAAACTACCTTTGTAAATAATAACATATTAGCACAATTGAGAGATACACAGCTTTAATTATCACAATCATAAGCATTAATAAGATAAAGCAATGATCAGTCATACCTTGGCAGTTTGGGGGAATAAAGTGAGGATAACAGGTCTGATTATCATGCTAAATGGTATAGGACAGAGGAAGGAAAGGTGATCAAGGATGATTAGAAGGGGCCAATTCTGGGCTCAACAGGAATACCGTCTTCAATTATCCGTTCATGGTCATATTTGGACAATTTCTATTATTTATTTTTTAGTTGTTTTTTCGATGGAACTTGAACCAATTTTATTCGAAATGCACATACTAAATGGCTATATTGACAACATATAACATCAGGTTCATAATCCTGAAAGTAGACATAATTTTGAGTCATATGGGTCTGCTGAAAAAAATAACCATTTAAAATGATGGATCCTCTCTCGTGTATATCCGTTGTCATTGTAGTCTTCCAATAACTTCATTTTTTCTTCAGTGCATCACATGAAATAATACTTCACATTTTCGTTGTTGTTTACAGGTGCAATCACAGCAAAAACATCTCCTGTGCAAATTACAATTAATGTTAGGATTTTTAATTCAATTAAATTGACTAATATACATGTGTATGAGGTGAAGGATAAGAATGAACAATCGACAAAACAATGGTATTTGATCATTACCTTCTCTAACGAGATCTGAAATTTTGTCGCCATCAGATGATATCGCTATATATCTTGATTCTAATTCTTCTATGCTTGCTAGTGGCATTTTTCCTTTAGGATTAATCTCTGTGTGTTTCCAATGTTTTATGTAGTTGTTTGTTATGTTTTCACAAACTTTTGTAAATTCAATATTTTCAGTGCAAATATGACAAAAGCATGATTACTTTCTACTGTCAAATGCATAAATTTTTTGGAAGGGTTTTGTTTGAATAGAGTGAAAATATCTAGTCCCTTATATGGTGCTAGCGTCATATGGTATTGATTTATTTATATCTTGGACCCCAACATGCCAAAAAAACCTAGTACACAAATGACAAATTTTGATGTTAGGTATATACTTTTTTTTAAATTGACAATAAAATATAAATTAAAACATTTGTGTGTACATACCTACGGACATTTTTTGATTGTTGATTATAATCATGGTTTAGATGTGATTTACACCATTGGACAACCTCTGCAGCTAAATGGAATCATGCAGAACTATGGTTCATTTTTCATCTTTGAAGTGCTCTTTTTACGCATGCTCCTGCACCATCATGTTCACCTTTTCCATGACCAGTTTCAAAGAAATTCCAGCGATGTTTAATGTTCAATGCTTTATGAAGTCGACATAACCAATAAAATGATCGCGAAGATTTAAATTGTCCGGCACATCCATCCGACCATATCCAATGCTCATTGAATTTAATGTTACGTCCCTTTAGTGAATTGTAGAAAATACTTCCAATACAATGCTGAACAAAATGTGTATCGTGTGTATGATCGTCGCTGATATAAAAGTGATATTCTTTAATCACATCTCGATTGTCACACGTGATTTCAATGCCATCAACATCCTATTGAGAATGTCTATATAAAACATAAACAAATATCGAAACTTGGTCAGAATGATAGTATTCACTCTGTATCTCTTTTTGTGTAGCAAATGTGTAATTTTTTGCAAAATCAACCACTGACAAAATTGTTCCTAGTGGAAAATTTTCACGAGATTGTTTGAATTGAAGGTCTTGCCATCGTGCTCTATGTGAATGCTTGGTGTAATTATAAATTTCACTTTCGAATTTCCTGAGAAAATCTGTCACACCTATTTTATCTTCTCGCAAATCAATCCTTTTGGAATGTACATCACTAGTACTTGTAATGTATTCATATCTTCTCCAATCAACGGTGACATTTGACAGTGAGTGATCAGTATCGATAGGATATTTATTGTGGAATAAAACCAAATTTTCACGACGATTACAATATTTTTCATTGACACATTTCTTATTATAAAATACTTCATCGTGATTTCTCTCACATAGGGTTTGAGATATGAATTCACGTATTGTGGGCGGAGGTGGTAAATTTGTCCAAAACATTTTACCAAATTCAAGAAATGTGTCGTAATATAATTGAAATTGCACATGATAACGACAACAACATGTGTCACGGATAGTAATAGGTCTAACATACCATGGTTTTAGTTGCCCAAATGTAGTGATTGACACATTAATTCCACGATGATCTTCCTTGAATTTATTGAACAATTGTACTTGTGTCATATCCATGATATGTTTTGGATTGCTTACATATACTCTTCGTGATACTCTTTGTCATATTACATCTCTTGAATTTGGTGAAACTCAAGCATGTGTCAACCAATATTCCTGTACAATATCTTTAACACCTGCTCCCATTCTATCTTTGTAAGGCTGTCTACAAATAATTGCCCAGCAAGCAAGTTCATCATTTTCATCTATTTGCATTCTGAATTTGTTATGTTTGTATAATGTCTTTCTTGAGGTTCCAACTGCTTTTGCTAGCTGTGTTGTCAAATGTTTTTGTTTAGTACTAGTTGAAATAATTACTGTATGAATTTCTCTTCGTGCAGCACTGATGTCTTTCTTTCTAGATTTTCCAAACTTTTTTATTGCATCACCTATATTTTCTATCACATTATGTTTTAATTTCGACTCTTTGGTCGCCTTGTGAATACCCAATAATGATGTAGCATCTTCTAACTTCTTGGTCACTAATAAACATCTCAAAATTTGTGATTGTCCTGTTGTTGAATAATTCTTCAGAACATCATCATAAATTTTTTGAGCCCGATATCGTGTAGCATGTATGGATTTTTTTTTTCATATTTGTTGCAATCAGCGTTTTCTAACGTTTCATCATCAATGGTGAAAGTACCTATACATCAAGTTAAATTTAATTTAAAACATGTATCCAAAAATACAATACATTATAAAAAATGAATTTGGAAAATACATGATATATACATACCTAGTCCAATTTCTGGTTCTTGAACTTGATCTTCAATATTGACTTCATCAACATTAGTATGTAAATCAATATTTACATCTTCAACTTCAATTTGTTCTTCGTGTACTCTATTTTCAATTTTCATTTCATCAACATTATCATGTAAAACTGTATTTGTATCTTCAATAATCGTTGCTTACATTTCTACAAGGCTTTCTATGTTGGCATGATATTTAAGTTTTTTCTTTTCTCTATTATCATCATCATCAGCATGTTTACGATCATATTTTCCTTGACGGTTTCTCTTACTGCCCATGATTGTTTAATTTATAAATGATAAATTAAAGAATCATCATTTTATTGTAAAAAAACAAAATGAAGATTTAAAAACAGTTACGAAATTTATAAATACATGAACTGAAATTTACTTCACCTTATCAAAATCTTGTAAGAGTCTTTTGAAGAAAAAGTCTTTGAAAACAAGTTTCCTTTGGAAAGAACTTTTTTTGAATGAAATAAGAACTCTTTGACAATAAATCACCTTTGAAAAAACCCATTGGAAAAGAATAAGAACACTTTCTAAATAAATCTTCTTTATAAACCCACTGGAAAAAAAAAACTTCTTTGAAAAAATACCTGGGAAAAAGATTTCTTTGTAAAAACCTTTGCAACGAAATACTTTTTTTGCAAAAATAACTTGGGAAACTTTGAAAAAACTCATTTTCAAAGAAATAAGAAGGAAAAATACATCTCCTTTGTAAAAATAGCTTGAAATAAAATCTTATTTGCAAAAAATCCTTAGAATAAAAACTCTGTAAATGCACACTTCGGAAAGAAACATTTTTCGGAAAAAAATCCATTGGAAAAGAATAAGAACACTTTCTAAATAAATCTTCTTTCACTTTCTAAATAAATCTTCTTTGTAAACCCACTGAAAAAAAAAAAATGCTTTGAAAAAATACCTGGGAAAAAGATTTCTTTGTAAAAACCCTTGCAATGAAATAATTTTTTTTGTAAAAATAACTTAGGAGATTTTGAAAAAACTCATTTTCAAAAAAATAAGAAGGAAAAATACATCTCTTTTGTAAAAATAACTTGAAATAAAATCTTATTTGCAAAAATGCCTTAGAATAAAAACTTTGTAAATGCACACTTTGAAAAGAAACATTTTCTGAAAAAATCACTTGTAAAATACTTTGTAAAAGAAACGTTTTTTGCAAAAATACTTAGAAAAAAAAAACTTAGAAAAAACTCATTTGAAAAAATCATTTTCAAATAAATAGGAAGGAAAAAGACAACTCCTTCGAAAAAGTAACTTGGAATAAAAACTCTTTAAAATCACCATTTTGGAAAAAAAATCTATTGCAAAGAAATAAGAAGTGCAAAAGCTTGGAATAAAAACATATTTTGCAAAAATGCCTTAGAAAAACATTATTTCAATGTATTTCTTAGAAAGAAGTAACAAAAAAAATACTTCATAAAAAAAACTCCTTAGAAAATCGTTGGAAAAAAAATCCATTGCAAATAAATAAGAAGTGCAAAAAGCTTGAAAAAAAATACTTCATAAAAAAAACTCTCTTTGCAAAAAAAACTCCTTAGAAAATCCTTGGAAAAAAAACCCATTGCAAAGAAATAAGAAGTGCAAAAAGCTTGGAATAAAAACTCATTTTGCAAAAATGCCTTAGAAAAACATTCTTTCAATGTATTCCTTAAAAAGAAGTAAGAAAAAAATTACAAAAAAAAAAACCCTTTGCAAAAAAAGCTCCTTAGAAAATCCCTTCAAAAATATTCTGACCAGAAAGTATGCGAAATTAAATTGTGCGAAATGAATTGAAGTATTTAGTTTTATTTATATAAGTTTATACAAGAACGAAAATCCCTTCAAAAATATTCTAACCAGAAAGTATGTGAAATTAAAATGTGCGAAATGAATTGAAGTATTTAGTTTTATTTATATAAGTTTAGACAAGAATGTTGGTTTTTTTTTTTATCGGTAGACGAGTTTTTTTTTACGTTTGGTTATTCGGATGAACAACCTTTCATTAAATTGACGTCGTCGTTACGGAAAACATTTATTCGGCCGAATAATTATTCAGTCGAATAACCTCTGAAACCTGAAAAATCTGATTGTCTCTCACAGTTTTTAGGTTTCTCCATTTTCGGAAGGTAAAAATGATCTCTTACACTTCAAAGCGACTGTCAGACTTGATACCATTAGTTTCGTTATTGAATTTACTTTCCAAATATATAGATTTATTTGTGTATAGGTAAGATCTGAAATTTGTAATTGTTTGTTTTCTTAACAGTTGTCGAGTTTAATTTCATCTCTTTCAAAATGCGGTAAAATAAAAAATTTGTAACTTTAAAAATACACCATGAAAAAAATTGAGAAAACTATGGTGCAGTTAATTGGCGTGTCTACTTCAAAAGGGTATTCATAGAATTTTTAGTTTTATATTCAGTTGAGAGAAAAATTTTGCAACAAAAAATATGTTGAAAATAGACAAGGTTTCCCCATTGATCGAATTCAAATAAATATAATAATTAGTATATAGATCCATTTGTTACAAAATTATAGTCATGCAGTAGTATATTGTGTGTAGATTGTCGTAGCATATTTGTTTTTTGCAAAAAACAAGTTTAACAATGATTTTACGTGTGCGACAAAACATGGCTATTTTGCAGTCCTTTAATTTTATAAGAACACACTGTCAAACATTTGCCGAATCGACATATCAAATTTCAATATAAAAAATTGAAAAAAATATGGATAGCAAGCTAACATAATTTTCTAAAAATTTGTTTTTTAGTGAAAAGTGAAATTCCAAACAAAAATATCATTTTTCTTTGCCCAAAGATGAAAAACATTAAAAATTCAGAATTATTTTCTCACGGAACCCCCCAAAATAGACACCCATTTTCATGGATTCACCCTATACTATTAATTGTTTCTCTTGCTTTGTGAAGGAACATTCATTGAAAACAGTTCTTAGCTGTCAAATTGTAAAGTTGACTGAAATATTGAAGCTTTGTTAGGTACATTACTTACGCAATCATAACTACTTGACAATTAATGTGGGAAGTGGCTTATGTTTCTACAATATCTGAAGATTCATGGGTATTACTTCATGGGTATTATTTATTTTGGGCGTGTTTCTTTTTTGTAAAGATGCAAAATTCTATTAATCAGAAAAGGTCCAAAATACATGAGATATTACAATCTATGGTGGCCTGAGAGAGTGTAGCCACCAACTAAAAAACTCAAAGGGATTAAAATGGTGATGTTCAAAATTACATAAACCCCACCCTCAGTGAGAAGTCTAGGGTGTTGCTAAAAGACGGCACTGTATGTATAAACCTATTAAACTGTAAGCTAATAAACTATTAAACAAATTAAGAAAGAAAAGATGGAAAACACAAGGAGTGATCGGAGCTTTCTTAGATGTGTGCATTTGTAGGTGCATTTTCTTTGAGTGCCTGAGTGTCAGGGAGTTTGCTTCCAAGAGGGGATAAGGAGGATTAGTACTCCTCTGCGATCGAGTGTTTCCCAGTAGTTTGACGGGAATAGGCGTGGTCTTTCTGAAGGCAGTGAACACCTGATCATTGTGGACTCACTTGGACGGAACAGAGCCTAAGGTGGTGGGAATGGGGAAGGTCAATGGCACCTTACCCTTGGACAGGGTCACTTGAACAGGCTCGCTTGCACCTACAGCAATGGAGAGGTCCCTTTTCCCATCCCATGCAATGTTGATGTGTTGAGGGTGTCTGTTGGGATCGTACAACTGCCAATCAAAGGTGCCCTCCATATTTCTCAATATAGCTTCCATGTTAGGCAGGGTGTCCTTCAAGGTCTGGGTGACATTTCTGGCAGTATCCCAGTTGGCTAGAATGTCCTCCATAAGAATCCCGAGCATATTCTTAACCAGCCAATAAGGCTCAATTTGCTTACCAAGGTGCCTAGTGGAGAGGCGGTCTGCAATAAGTTTGGCTTCCCAATTGTTGATTAGCAGACGAACTAGGAGAGTGACCTCCTCCGCATACCCTTTCTCCATGTCTTTTGCTTCTTTGTGGGTGTCGCTTTTCTTTCCTCCCCCCCTGGAACCTTTCGTCTGGCCCATATCAGAAGACTAGATAGAGGGAGCCCAAGAGCTAATAGGAAACACTGGCTGGAGGATGCCTGCGTGTAGCAGAAGCCAGCTTGCGAGGGGAGCAAGCAAGTGGATGGTTGCAAGCAGCAGGAACCAAAGGGCGGGATGAGCCCAATTCGCAGGCCTGTAGAGGATTTAGAGCATTTAAATGACGCACTTGGGCATGAGGTGCATGATTATCAGTGAGTCGAGATGACGGATTCCTGCGCTCCTTAAAGCTGCACGAGGGAACCACCTGGAGGTGGTACACCGAAGCCGAGGCCCACCAGGTCGAGGGGACATCTCCAGCGAGGATGTTAATGAACCAGACCTTGAGGTTGTCTCCTCCTCGAATCGTCCTCCTCGTCTGCGCCATGGATCCCATCCAGGTGTCTAGGTGTCACGTGACTGGGTTCGCGTGTGTCCAAGCATGTCCCAACACCCGCATCTGGGGCTTTTTTTTGGACCTGTTATTGTCTAGACAACAATGCAAATGGACTGGCAGTTGTTTTTGTGACTCACTCATTTCATCAGAGTAAATATTGAGATCTATTATTTTAATATGTTATTTTTTTACAATGAATAAAAATTTGGCCTCTGTGATATCTACATTCACTAACACAATCACTGTTTGATTTCCACATTCTCTTACTTTAATATTGGTGTTGTGAAGAAACTAAAACACAAATAAGAAACATCCAAATCACTAGTCTCATTCATAACTTCTCATTAAATGGCACAACAACACAATATTCGGCTGGTGGTGATTCCTTCGAAAAAGCTCCAATGCGCTCGCGGTGATGTGGATTCGACATTAGCAACTAAAACATACAAGAACACTAATCTACTGGGCCAACTGTAAAGGCCTGAAACACATTATATATGGATTTAGTGATAAATTCTGACACATAAAAGTGGGTGGTTCTATTCTTCAATGCCAAGTTATGTTATGTCTTGTTATCCATTGTTGTTTTGAGACAAAAATATGTATTTTATGACCTAGCTGTTTGCAGGATCTAAACTAAAAAAAATGATCAAGAGGCACTTTCAGGATTTGGGCTTGTCTATATCTTTTCAATCAATTATTTTAAGGCTCTAAATTAAAAAAAAAATGGTTCAAAGGTCCTTTCAAGACCTTAACTTCAATTCTAGGCCATCAAGTAGTTATGTTGCTATGCCGTCACTGCTAGGAGTACAATTTTTGTGCATATGCATAGTTTCTTCCCTATATTATTAAGTTTATATGTGTATTGTGTGCCTATATTTTTGTATGGAAACTATTGATAGTCGCTTGTGCTTTGTGAAGGAGTATTCACTGAAAATACTTTTAGTTGTCAAATATTAAGGTTGAATTAAATATTGAAGCCTTGTTAGCTATATTGATTAGGAGGCCCACAGGGTGTAGAGTAGATGGTGAATGGGTGTAATATAAAGGAACTACTTGAGTAGGGTCACCGATTCAAAAATACATGGGTACTAGCTTACAAAAAAAATCTATATTTCTTAGGAATTCAAAACTACTAAAAAAATACTACATGGATAGTGGCTCGCGTTGTTGCAACCTCTAAAGCTTCACGAATATTTATTCAAGGGTATTATTTCTTCCGCACCTCCTATTGTTTAGAAAAGAATGCAAATGGACTTGAATTTTTCTTATGACTCATTCATTGCATCACAATAAAATATCAAGATCCATTATTTTAAAATAATAGTTTTTTACAACAAATCAAGATGTGGCCTTTGCGCTCTCTACATTCACCCACACAATCATTGCTTGATTTCAACATTCTTTCTCTAGTCTTGGTGCTGTAAATAAACTAAAAGACAAAGAAGAAATGTCCAATTGAAATTTTTATGCTAGCCTCACCACCTTAAATTTCTCCACCAATTTAGCTCAAATTGCTAAGCTATATGTTCTCATTAAATTGAACAACAACACAATATTTGACTGGTGGTGCTTCCTCGATAAAATATCCAATGAATTTGGTGATAAATTTCGACACATAAGAGTCTGATTTAACTTTGGAACACCGTGTGACAAAGGTCTATGGTGTGCTATTGACAATAGAACAATGGGATCTAGGATGGGTGCTCCTTAGGAAGCTCTGCATGGAAGAGTCTGCAATGCATGTCAATATTTTCCCACGGCAGTTAGAAATAAAATGAGTGAGGTAACCCCATGCATAGATCCATGACACGCCATAGGGTGTGCTTGTGTTGCACAAAATAAATCATGTTCAAGATAACCCTACACCCAGAGGTTGGCAAATTAATTTATTCTCTTAATGCTAATTCTTTCTCCATGAAGCCTTTTGGGACAATTCTAACCTTGTATTAATGCTTATAGTTATTTCTGTCTCTTGGTTCCAATGCATATGATTGATCTAGTTTCTTTTGACTTGCTAGCATTGAAGAATATAACAAATCCGCACAAAATATTTCCATTTGCACCTATTATCAGCCAACAAATAGGTGTGTTTGGATCTTTACATGGTTGGAGTGGAACTCCTCTGCATGGTTCTTAGGTCTTGGCTATTACAACATTGTTGACGATTTAAGTAATCAAAATCCCCATTGTCTTGAAAGTTTTTGTATAAATTAGTGATTTCATTTAAACCAATATTGGAACATTCATAAGGTTTAAGGTTGTTACATAACATTTATTGGTGGGCCCTTGCACGAAGTTGAGGGACCCTTTAGATCCAATTGGGTAAATTCAAAACGCGCGAGAATTGTGTAATGCACAACTCTCACGCGTTATGTAAAACTAGGAATGGGGGGCTCTGAACCTACCATGTCATTTAACATCTAGGATATGATTACAAAACGCGCGAGCATTATGGTGATCGCCATAACGTGCAAGCGTTATGGTGATCACCATAATGTGCGAGCATTGTGGTGATCACCATAACGCGGGAGCGTTGTGGTTAATATAACAAAGAAAATAGTGTCGCGGACCGCGACACTATTTTACCCACTGTTTTACCCAAACATGAATGCTCGAGCAATTTCGCCTTCCCAAAACGCATTAGAGAAGCTCAACTGAGGAGATTTGGATGCTCAACAATCCCAAATTCATCTTGCAAGGACGATTGGAAAGGTAAGCATCTAAATCGTTGCCTCATCTTGTCATTAAGTTTATAAATTCTTATGTTGCCCTAATCTAAAAATATTTGTAAATGAAATGCCAAAACTTAAAATTTTAAAATTTTAATGAATTTTACATCTACCCTGTTAGACACAATGGCTCACTGATCACATCAATCATCATTTTCACCCAACATATCTGTCTATAACATCATTCTAATTATCACTAATTGTCATAACCCAAGCAAGCATTATGTCCCTGTTTCATGTTGCCCTAGATCAACATTTTGTTCATCGTATGTAGCCCCAATAATCATGAATTCATTATGTCCATACATATCATCAACATCTTAGTTTGTACACCAGCATCAGATCACCATACTGTAGCCCCAATTAATCCAAAGATAAAGGTTAAAATCTAATTTCTACTATTGCTCCATAAACACCTCATAAATTATAAATATATACATGTATATATTTATTTAGACTTTCTTTTTTCCACCTAAATGTGGTCTTCATACCCACATCATCGCCATTTTCTTTTGTTTCTAGCATGCCCGCACTAGCTTGTAACTCATGCCTACAAGGGCCATATTTATGCCTTTGAACATGCCTGCAGCAAGACCTTCTTCAATTGCCCGCATGGGGGTCTTTGCCATGCCTCCAGGATGCCCGCAACTTCCACAAACATGCCTGCATATGCATCTTCAAGATGCCCGCATGTCACCTTGTCCACATGCCCGCATGTCCATCAGATTCATTTATGGATGCCCGCAGATGCCATAAGGGATGCCCGCAATCTCCTTGCCAAGTGTCAACTTCAAGCTTCTTTGTTCACTTCATGCTTCTTTGTTCATGTAACTTATTATCTCCAAGTCATCCTTGTCTAGGGTATTAGGACCAACTCCAAATGACCACAGTATGGGTCATTTGGCTCATTTGGCTGATAAGTCCTTGTCAAGTCACCTTGTTTGCTTGTTATCATGCCATTTACACCTTTGTCATTAATGTTGTCATCAATGAAAATCCTATTCACAAGATAATTCTGTCAGCTGCAACTCATTGGGATGCATCAACACCCCAACAACCATAGATTTACAAATGATATTTTAGACTCTTCTTAAGTCTACAGATCACATACATCATCAACCAGAAACCCTTGTTTATTTCCAAAGCACTTCATCATTCTCATCAAGCACTCATTATTCAATATAACTTCATTCTGTCCACCAGCAAATATCACCAATCAGATCACATCTTCATTATGTCATCATTACTCATGTCATATCAATTTGCTGCCATATCTCCATTCATACACTTTACACTGTCCATATGCACATCACAACATTATGCCCATATCATTAGTCATCTCTTCATCATTCTACCAGCATGTCTTCATTCTGTCCATCAATAGGCTACCTCAGTTTAACCAATATAAATACATATCTTTGCCACATCATCATGGTCTTTATGCCCGCATGGTCTCCACCCTTATGCCTTGAATGACCCATAATGTATGCTTGCAATGGTCATATGAAATGATATTTATGTTTGTAATGTATGCCTGAGATGATATTTATGTTTGTAATGTATTCGTTCTTGCACAAAGTTTGTACATTTTTCATTTTTGAGAGATGTCATTATAGCACATGTATACGTTTATAATGATTTTTATTTTTATTTTTTGTTTGCAGTGACGACCATGGATGCCTACTCTGACATCCAAAGAAAAATTCAGAGGCTCATAGAAATTCGATCCTCAATTACTATTGTTGATCATAGGCATGTAATGCTTGCATCCAATTTGGATGCAATGATAGAGACCTTTAGTAGGTCTAATGGTGCTTTGCAAGATATTGCCACATTCATAGAAATAAAGAGGCAACAATATGCGGATGGACTTAGCTACAGAGAAGTCAAGAAGTTGAAAATCTCAAAAGAACAAATATTTTCCCTATTTAGAGATCCACGGGATGGTGAAGTCCCTAATGCAAACAAAAGGCACATTTCTATCGAGTGGTGTACATATCAACCATTCATAGATAACTGGATGGACTGATGGTACATGGTGTTTGATGTACCACCACACAACAACATGGAAATGCCTTTGTATTTTCTGAGAAAGATGTACGCAGAGTTTTTACTGGGGAAGCATGATAACTATTTTGATATCTTGGAGTACCAGGGTGTTGGGATGGGGATGCTTCAGCAACGTCCCAATGCGAGGCACATAGATCCCAATCACCCAGTAGCTCCACCTCGTAGGAAGCTACCCAGGCCAGATGTGCCGCCTACACATCAGTTGGTCCCAGAGACACAAGAGTCATTCCTACTATTGGCACAGGCGGTTATTCGCCATAGCATGTATCTTCATGGTACGTACCAGGTAGGGCCATCAGAGCCACCATCTATGGGTGGAGTAGAGCCACCACCTGTCGGTGGGGTAGATCCACCACCTCCCAATGGGGTAGAGCCACCACCTTCCAGTGGCCGAGGAGCATCTAGTAGTGGCATTGTACCTACACAGCCTGAGCACAGCCATCAGCCCCACCCATGCACAGTATGTGGCCATCCTTGCTTTGGTCCTGTCCAAACAGATGATACCTTTACTGGGTATTTCACACGGATAAGTAAGTGGTTAACAATTTAGTGTCATTTTTAAATTATTTTTCCTTACTATACACATATATATAGATTGCTAATATTTTTAATGGTTTTAAAACTTGTAGTTACTACAAGAAGGGCACGGGGTTGAAGACCTTTGCACTGATGATGCAGAGCATAGTCCAGAGGCTCATGCACCAGCACCGCATGATGATGATGATGATGTTGCCATACTTTTAGTGACAACAACTCACAATGAGGTAACTATTTCAACATGACATCATTTTAATACATGAGTAGATCCAATTAACAATTTAGTGTCATTTGTAAATTATTTTTCCTTACTATACACATATATAGATTGTTAATATTTTTAATGATTTTAAAACTTGTATTTGCCACAAGAAGGGCATGAGGGACAAGAGGCTCATGCAGTAGAACCTTCTGAGTTACAAGATGTTGTCATACCTTCAGCGATAACATCTCATGTTGAGGTAACTATTTCAACATGACATTATTTCAATACATGTTATTTTTTTATCACATGTTACTTAATTAATGCTACATGATCTAATATTTACAATTTTCTAAATTGTAGGTTGTAGATCCCCATCAGATGGAAATGATTTCATCTAGTGAGCCCCCCCGGTGGGAATACAATCGATAGCGTTCCCACGGAGACAGAATGGACGGCAGACCGTTTCTTAGAATTGATTGACGTATACAGTATATTGGTATGTATTTCATCATTTTTTCAGTTTGTTAATACATGTTATTCCATTGACCAATGCATTTCTAACTACGCCAATATTGGTGATTGTATCCACCAGCAGATATACATTCGAGACTGTCAGCAGTTTGATCTCCCCATAGTCCCAACATGCAAAAGGGACAAGTGTACAAGAGAGGCTCCACTCCTGGAAAGACTGTGGATGTCCTCTATAACAGACACACGAGAGATCCATCTACCCCTGACCTAACAAAGGTCATTGATGTTGTAGTCAGTGTTGCATCTACAATAGCCACGAGTCATACTGAGGGAACTATTTGGACAATCACAATGCATAGTATTTAACCATGTTACTATATTGTTTATTCATGCATGTCTAACTATTTCTCCATTTGGTGATTGTAGCCATTAGTGGCAGAATTGCCTGACCCCTCTGCTCAATCCATGGTTCTAACCGGGTCTCCTCTTGCGGTGAGATGTTCATTAATGACCAATTTTTTTTATTCAATTCACCCAAACACGTTAATCAATGTTGAATTGTTGAATTAATTGAGATATGATCTTTTATTTGCAGAGCACAACTATAGAGATGCCTTCCATGACCACACCGCTCACATCTATACCCCATGAGGACTTGGTGAGTGTTTGTCATAAATAATTTGGCCATAAGTTAATTTTTTAAGTTTTGATGGTAGGGTATTAGTGAAGTTATTTTATAAAAATAATGATTTTTTTTGCAGACTTTTGAGATGCCAAGCGATCCCAGGGAGATGGCTGATAGAGGAAAGTCGGGGAAAAACAAGAGAAAGACTGATTTTTGATGTTGCATAGTCTTGGATAGATGTATTTTGACATACATGTACACATTGTTGTACTTGGGGATACATGTACATTGACAGGCCATTTGAGGGCCGACTACTTTCCTATATTTTGTCTTACAAACATTCGACTATCAATATATTCCATATTTTCTCTTGAGTTTCGACTTGTGCTTGTGATGATTCATCTCTTCCACAAATTGATAAATTATGCTATTGAAATTTATAAAATTACATTTCAAGCAATATTTATTCTCCTACATTTATTGCATTGAGTAAGTAACATCTCACCATTGTGTTATGAAAACATTATCTTAATGGAAAAAACTAATAATATCTTTCAACAGTTCAATGAACTTAGCACATGCATGCTAACTTGATATCTAATTTAAAATTGTGTTTTTTTGTCAACTCTAAGGGTTCATACCCATTGATCATCATTATGGTTGCAAGGAAAAAATAAAAGTTAACAAAATAAGTCAAAATATGTTTGAATAACCTCTATCATAATAGTAACATGCTACACATACCATCAATGTAATCCTATGACATTTTCAGACAGTAAGAGGAAGTCCAATAGATGCTACACATTTAATCAATGCTATTGTATTTCATCAAACTATACGTACATGAGCATCTATGCAGTTCAATTGAATGGAAAGGAATGCATAAGTAAAGTGTAATAAAATTCGTTGGGCCTTCATGTACATATGGTCAAATATATGTAACAAATAGACCCTAGTTTGTTAAAATATGCTAACCAATAGCTGGTCATGAATTCACTCTCATAATATTGTTGAAGATATAAACCCTATCCTTACTAAACCCTAGTATGTAAGACCCTATTTTGTGCTTTACCTCTTTCATATGTCCATTTTCCACCTGTCAAAATGCAAAGTAATCATCTAGAATCCATGGAAAATGAAATACCTAACTAGTTTAATGATATTCCTTGATAATGTTGTATTGATGAACGAAAATAAGATGTTCATGGTCCTATGTTTGTTTTGAGAAATTGCACAAGTTTCATAATCATCATCATCACCCTCATCCTAATCCTCATCCTCATCCTAATCATCCTCACCCTCATTATCATCTTCATCATTTCCATCATGATCATCTTCATCACCACCACCACCACCACCACCACCACCATCATCATCATCATCATCATCATCATCATCATAATCTTCAACACCACCACCACCACCACCACCACCACCACCATCATCATCATCATCATATTCATCATCCTCACCCTCATCATCATCATCATCACCATCGCCATCATCATCATCTTCATCATGATCATCATCTTCATCACCACCACCACCATCATCATCATATTCATCATCATTAGCAGCATCATCAACACAATATCTTCATGGTCCTATGATTGTTTTGATAAATTGCACAAGTTTCGTAATCATCATCATCACCCTCATCCTCATCCTCATCCTCATCATCCTCACCCTCATCATCATCATCCTCACCCTAATCATCATGATCATCATCTTCATCACCGCCACCGCCACCACCACCACCATCCTCATCATCCTCACCCTCATCCTCATCCTCATCATAATCATGGTAAAACATTATCTTCATCATCATCATCATCGTCAACATATTCATCATCATGCTCATCATTCTCATCACTCTCATCATCAACATCTTCATCATCATCACCACCACCATCATGATCACATCCTCATCATCCTCACCCTCATCCACATCCTCACCATCATCATGATCATCATCCTCATCACCCTCATCCTCATCCTTATCCTCATCATCCTCACCCTTGTCATCATCATCACCATCTCCATCATCGTCATCTTCATCACCACCACAACCATCATCATCATATTCATCATCATCATCATCATCAACATCAACATCTTCATGGTCCTATGTTTGTTTTGATAAATTGCACAAGTTTTGTAATAATCATCATCACCCTCATCCTCATCCTCATCCTCATCATCCTCACCCTCATCATCATCATCCTCACCCTAATAATCATCATAATCATCATCATCATCATCTTCACTGTGCTCTTCCTACCCATGTTGTCACCATCACCATCCCATTTTTCACCATAAGAAGGGAAATGCTAGCTACCGGGGCCATAGAATCCTAACCATGCAAAAAAACTGGGTTCCAGGGAGACATGCAGGTGTTTCTAGGACGGTTCCAGCTAGAAACGCTAACCACAAGTTCCCGGTGGATGATTTTCAAAGTTGACCTTCGTGGGCAAAAATTGCACAGTCCCTTACTAAGCAAAACCCTAGTTTGCAGAATGCACCTACAAGATGACACATGGGCCATAGGATCGGTGGAGAGGGGCACCACTAGCACTGTCCCGATGTCCTGAATCCAATGGCATCGACGGTTTGTCGATCCGAGCCACGGTTTTCATTCTATGGCTTGTTCCGTCTGACATCCAAAAGGCCTTTAGGGACAACTGCTGGATGGCTACCGGGTCCATAGAATCCCAACTGTGCAACAAAACTGGGTTCCAAGGAGACATGCAGGTGTGTCTAGGATGGTTCCAGCTAAAAACGCTAGCCACAAGTGCCCGGTGGATGATTTTGCAAATTTGACCCCCGTGGGCAAAATTGCATAGTCCCTTACTGAGCAAAACCCTAGTTTTCATAATGCACCTACAAGATGACGCGTGGGCCATGGGACCGATCGAGAGGGGCACCCCTAGCATTGTCCCGGCGTCCTGAATCCAACGGTGTCGACGGTTTGTCGATCCGAGCCACAGTATTCATTCTATGGCTTGTTCTGTCCGACATCCAAAAGGCCTTCAGGGACACCTGCCGAATGCCTACCAAAGCCATAGAATCCCAACCGTGCAACAAAACCAGGTTCTAGGGAGACATGCATGTGTGTCTAGGATGGTTCCAGCTAGGAATGTTATCCACAAGTTCCTAGTGGATGATTTTGCAAAGTTGACCCCCATGGGCAAAAATTGCATAGTCCCTTACTGAGCAAAACCCTAGTTTGCAGAATGCACCTACAAGATGACATGTGGGCCATGGGATCGATGGAGAGGGGCACCCCTAGCACTGTACCGACATCTTGATTCCAACGGAATCAACAATTTGTCGATCTGAGCCACGGTCTTCATTCTATGGCTCGTTCCGTCTCACATCCAAAATCCCTTCAGGGACACTTGTTGGATACCTACCGGGGGCATAGAATGATGGTCGTGCAACAAAACCGGGTTCTGGGGAGTCCTGCAAGTGTTTCTAGGAAGGCTCCAACCGAGAGCACTAGCCATAAGTGCCCAGTGGATGATTTTTCCAAACTGACCCCCGTGTGCAAAAATTGCACACTCCCTTACTGAGCAAAACCCTAGTTTCGAAAATGTACCTACAAGGTGACACTTGGGACATGGGACTGGAGGATAGGGGCACCCCTAGCACTATCCCGATGTCCTGATTCCAATGGAGTTGATGGTTTTTTGATCCGAGCCATGGTCGTCATTTTATGGCTTGTTCTGTCTCGCATCCAAAAGCCCTCCAGGGACACTTGTTGGATACCTACCGAGGGCATAGAATGATGGCTGTGCAACAAAACCAGGTTCCAAGGAGTCCTGCAAGTGTGTCTAGGGAGGCTCCAACTGGGAGCACTGGCCATAAGTGCCCGGTAGATGATTTTCCAAGTTGACCCCCGTGTGCAAAAATTGCACACTCCCTTACTGAGCAAAACCCTAGTTTCCAAAATGTACCTACAAGGTGACACTTGGGCCATGGGACCGGAGGATAAGGGCACCCCTAGCACTATCTCGACGTCCTGAATCCAACGGAGTCGACGGTTTGGTGATCAGAGCCACGGTCGTCATTCTATGGCTCGTTCTGTCTCGCATGCAAAAGGTCTTCAGGGACACCTGCTGGATACCTACCGGGGGCACAAAATGACAACTGTGCAACAAAACTGGGTTTCGGGGAGTCCTGCAAGTGTGTCTAGGAAGGGTCCAGCTGGGAACGCTAGCCATAAGTGCTCGGTGGATGATTTTTCCAAGTTGACCCCCATGTGCAAAAATTGCACACTCCCTTACTAAGCAAAACCCTAGTTTCCAATATGTACCTACAAGGTGACACCTAGGCCATGGGAATTTTTTAAAAGGAGAAAACAAAAATGAAATGTAATGAATGAGTATCTTGCAGTGTGATAAGTATGCATTTCAGGTTTCAGCGAATTCAAATATGACTCAGAGTCTCTTGCTTTGTGGGTCATTTACTGAGGTTTTTTGTTTAACGTTGCATTTCTATTGGCTACATACTTCAACAAAGTGGTTCCAAATAGATGCATCGATGTGGAAGCTGTGTTTGCCATCTTTGTCTCAAGTATGAGAAGGCATGGCCATATCAGGCTCTTTAGGAATTGAAACATAGTATGATACAATCCCTAGGTATTGAATTCAATTAAAATTTTATCCCCGTTGTGCTTTCTTAATGTGAAAAGCTTCCCCCCCATTAATAGTATTCTCAAGCAAAAATATCCTTTCCATGCCTATCCTAGTTTTATTATGCTGTGTGTAGTTCATGAAACCCTAGTTGGTTTGTAATTTGTAAGTGTAGATTAGGCATATGGTTGAAACCCTAGTTTACGAAATGAATTCACAAAGAAGTCATTGGGCCATGAGAAGACAAGGAAGAGGCCCCCATAAAGGTAATCGCACGCCAGGAGACCAATGGAGTCGATGGTTCGTCGATACGACCTCCGGCTGTTGAGTTATGTCGAGTTGGAAGTCGCATGAAAATGTCGTTCAGGGACACTTGGTGACTTTCGGTCCGGGAGTGAAAAAGCAAATGGAGCAGCGAGATTGCATGCCGTTGGCTCCTGTAAGTGTGTATGGGCAATGCCGATGTGGGAACACTACCAACACTGGCTCAGTGGAGGGTTTTGTAGAGTTGACCCACCAATGCGAGATTTCATTTAAGGAAACTGAGCAAAACCCTAGTTTACGAAATGAATGCACAATGAAGTCACTGGGCCATGAGAACACAAGGGAGAGGGCCCCCTAGAGGTAATCGTATGCCAGGAGACCAACGGAGTCGACGATTCGTCGATCCGACCTCCGGTTTCCGAGTTATGTCGAGTTGCAAGTCACATGAAAATGTCGTCGAAACTAGCCCGATAGAGTCATAGGGGTATTATTTCTCAAATTCATTTAAGTGGGTTGAGTGGAGTATTTCAGTCTTTTTAGGACCCGGACCAGCCATTTGGTCGAGCCTGCTTGCACATCGTCGATATCTCGGTCCAAAATTTATGTGATTTCAAACAGAGGAGCATGAGCGCCTTTGAACTAGGAAGAGGTAAAATGAGCTAGGTTGAGGGCAATAAATGTTGTATTTTTTCACACAATGTAATGAAAAATGGCCGCGGGATTGGGCGGGATAACTCCTTCCAAACAATAGCTAGCACAGATCTACAAAACGGGGTTAAGGGAGGGAAACAAATTTTAAAACAAGTAATAATATTCACTTTATACAGAGTATAAATTATTGCTACGTGGAAGCTTCTCGTAAATTGAGATCATATTGGCAGCCTCCCCTATTAATTTATATGATGTTGCAAGGATTTTGTAATGTGACAAGGTTTTTCTCTACGCTCTGAACAAGGAAGCCATTAACTAATTAATGCCACTGTTAAATGCAGGGTAAGCATCCCTATAATGCCATAAAGGAAAGAGTTCATCATTTAAAGCATCAACGTACCAGATGCTCAGTAAGGGAGTGTGTAGTTTTTGCACACGGTGGTCAACTTTGCAAAATCATCCACTAGGCACTTTTGGCTAGCGTTCCCGGCTGGAATTTTAATCATTCATGTCACGTCCAATTGAATTTTAATGGGTCCAATTGAATTTTAATGAAGTCTGAGTTCCCATGCTCCTATCAAATTAGGCCCATCACTGAATGAAATGAAGCTAGCTAAGGTGTTGAACTTAAATCATTCATGTCATACCCAATTGAATTTTAATGGAGTCAGTGAAGCTATCTAATACAATAGTTGTCGGTTAATCTACCAAACTAGGGTTTTCCTTAGTAAGGGAGTGTACAATTGTTGCACACGGGGGTCAAATTTGCAAAATCATCCACTGGGAACCTGTGGCTAGCGTTCCCAGCCAGAACCTTCCTAGACACACTTGCAAGACTCTCCGAAACTCGGTTTTATTGCATGGTTGTCATTCTATGCCCCCGGTAGGTGTCCAGTAGGTGTCCCTGGAGGCCTTTTGGATGCCAGACGGAACAAGCCATAGAATGATGAACGTGGCTCAGATCGATGAACCATTGACTCCATTAGATTCAGGATGTCAGGATAGCGCTAGGGGTGCCCCTCTTCTCTGGTCTCGTGTCCTGAGTGTCACCTTGTAGGTCCATCTTGGAAACTAGGGTTTTGCTCAGTGAGGGAGTGTGCAATTTTTGCACACGGGGGTTAAATTTGCAAAATCATCCACCAGGCACTTATGGCTAGCGTTCTTAGCTGGAACCTCCCTAGACACACTTGCAAGACTCCCCAGAACTAGGTTTTTCTACACGGTTGGAGTTTTATACCCCTAGGTGTCCCTGAAGGCCTTTTGGATGCGAGACGGAACAAGCCATAGAATGACGACCGTGGCTCCGATCGACGAACCGTCAAATCCATTGGATTCAGGACATCAGGATAGTGCTAGGGGTGCCCCTCTCCTCCGGTCCCATTTCCTGGGTGTCACCTTGTAGGTCCATATTGGAATCTAGGGTTTTGCTCAGTGAGAGAGTGTGCAATTTTTGCACATTGGGGTCAAATTTGCAAAATCGTCCATCGATCACTTTTGTCTAGCGTTCCCAGCTGGAACCTCCCTAGACACACTTGCAGAACCCCCAAAAATTAGGTTTTGCGGCACAGTTGGAGTTCTATGCCCCCGGCAGGTATCCAGCAGGTGTCCCTGAAGGCCTTTTGAATGTGAGACAAAACGAGTCACAGAATGATGACCATGTCTTCGATCGACAAACCATCAACTCCGTTGGATTCAGGACGTCGAGATAGTGCTAGGGGTGCCCCTCTCCTCCGGTACCGTGGCCCATGTGTCATCTTGTACGTCCATTTTGTAAACTAGGTTTTTTCTCAGTACGGGAGTGTGCAATTTTTGCACATTGGGGTCAAATTTGAAAAATCGTTGACCATGAAGGTATAGCTAGCGTGATGATGATGAAGGAGATTAGAGTTATAGAAGGAAATTGAAATAGGGTTAGAGTTAGATTTAATGATGATGATGAAGATGGTGATGATGATGAAGATGTTGATGATGATGGTGATGGCGATGAAGATGATGATGATGATGATGATGACGAAGAAGATGTGATGATGGAGATGTTGATGAGGAACCTAGACATGGCAATGATGATGGTGATGGTGATGAAGATGATGATGGTGATGATGATGAATATGTTGATAATGATGGTGATGGTGGTGTTTATGGTGATGGTGATGATGAAGAAGATGGTTTAGTGCTAGGGTTTGGGTGAGGGTTAGGGTTAGATTTATAGAAGGAAATTGAATTAGGGTTAGAGTTAGAGTTAATGATGATGATGAAGATGGTCATGAGGATGATGATGGTGGTGGTGGTGGTGGTGATGAAGATGATGATCATGATGATGGTGCAGATGACGATGAAGATGTTGAGGATGATGATGATGATGATGATGGTTTACCATGATAATGATGAGGATGATGATCATGATGTTGGTGGTGAAGATGATGAAGATGTTGTTAATGATGATGATGATGATGGTGGTGGTGGTGGTGGTGGTGGTGGTGGTGATGAAGATGATGATTATGAAACTTGTGCAATTTATCAAGTTGTACGAAGTCTATGCAATTTATGAATCTATCAAGCTATCAATGTATGTATGCAATAGTCAAAATATTAATGTCAATACTCAATGAGACCATGAAACAAAATCATAGCATACATGTACACCACATACTTATAACATAGTACACAATAAAACAAGAAAACCACGTACCATATTACCTGCCTTTGGTCATTCGACTAGACCATCGGGATCACCTCGAATACCAATGGTTTCCTTCAACCTCTTGTGCTCGGAATAAGGAAATAAGTATCGTGCCTTTGATGAGTTCTTCCTTGCCATTGTTTGAAGCTAGAGGTTTGTGCCAATAACTAAGTTTGTATAATGGTATACATTCTCACCTGGTCTATAATCTTCATATGTATACCCTTTTCTAGCTGATGAGTGGGAGACCTGGTTCAAATATTCTCCCTTTATAACCATTGACCCAATCAAAAAATCATTGGCCTCAAAGTCCCGTAATGGGACATTTATGGTTTGCTTCCCCTCTACACAATGTGCCAGCCAATAGTCAGTGCGCCATACATTACGTTGCGAGGAAACCACTGCGTATATGTGCCCTGGATAAAATATAGTTCCAACGTTTCAATCAACTAATTAGACACAACTAGTTGTCAAAAATATCAAAAAAATACACAGCTACTTAGACAACTAGCCATCAAAAATATAAAAATATTAATCGGACCTGGTTGTACGAGATCTGATATGTGGTCATATTCTGGTGAAATACTTGATTCGTCCTCCTCCAACTGGGATAATTCTGTAGCTATCCTTCGACCAATGGGGAGTGATACACGGTCCCAGCTATCAACCCAATCCATGGATTCACATTCGTCCCATTCACCACTATTGCATGGAGAACAAAAACATGATAGTTTCCTTGTCCACATTTCAAGTATAGCATTGTCCAACGTTCTAACTGAATGAAATGCACAAGTTCCTTGGATGGTCTTGCACTCATATAACTGTGAATGATCTACATCCACCACCTCCCAAAAATATCTATGTACATGTGATTTCCTAGTTGAGTGATCTTCCTACCTTCTTGCTCCCTCCCCTGTGACTGAAGCACACCATTCAATGATTGTTTTTGCATTTTGGATGATAGGTCCATCTGTGAACTTCATTTCTTTCCTACGTAATGCAGTCTTTATTCACGCACCTGCTCCATCGTGTTCACCTTTTCCATGTCCGGTCTCAAAATAGTTCCAAATATGTGGCACGTTGTGCCTTTTGTGGAGCATACACAACCATTGGAAGACATGGGCATTTTTGAATTGCCTTGCACAACCATCAGACCAAATCCAATGTTGTTCCATCTGTATACTGATATCCTTCAAGTGATTGTAGAACATTTGAAAGTTGTGTTGTACAAAATCCAAGTCGTGACACCTATCATAACTTATGTAGAAGTGGTACTCCTTCAATATAACCCTATTGTCTTCAGTACTATCTGCCCCATGTCTATAGGTGATATGGACCATTATGCTGACCTGATCTGAGTGATAGTATTGACTCTGAATCTCATTTTGCGGTTGAAGAGTGTAGTTTTCCACAAAATCGACCACTGGCAGGATAGTCCCAATAGGAAATGTATCCCTACATGTTCTAAACTGCTCATCTTGCCAACGAGCCACATGCACATGCTTTACATAATGTTGTGTATTTTCAAAGAATTCATCCATGAATTCGTAAACTCGTACTTGGTAGATCAACAATAAATACATATATCAATAGATTGTTACATATGAAATTGCAATCTGAAGAAAAATTAGTATTCAATAACTCATTACCAACCTGAGAAGTAACCAATTGTATTTTTTTTCTTCCCTCCATCAATATCATACATGACATATTTGAATGACTGCAAGTTCACCTCCTTCCTCCCAAGTTCATGCTCATTGGTCACATGTATGCATTTTTCCAATAATGCAAATCCAGAACACCTTGGGCATGTCCCATATATGTAAGTTTTTTCATAAAATGAGCAATCGTTTGGCCTGCTACACAAAATGCTATGAATGAAGTCTCTAGATGGAATCAGTGGTAATGTAGTTGAGCATTCCTGCAAAAGAGTGTTATAATGCAATACACGAAAAATATGTATATGTGTCATAATAGTAACCATACTCAATGTGGTATCGACAAAAACATGTGTTACGAATTGTGTTTATTTTAACATACCATGGTTTACATTTTTCAAAGGATCTTTGGCCCAAGTCAAGTTCGTTATGTTCATTCCTAAATCTTTCATATAATTATGTTTGTGTCATATCAAGAAAATGTTTAATGTGTGGCTCATGATCCTTTGAACCCCTTCTCAATTTTAATACATCTTTTTGGTTGGAAGAGGGTCTAGTGTTGTCATGCCAAAATGCTTGCACTAATCCCTTTACCACATCAATGAGCTTCATATCAGAGCATGGCAACCTGCCAATGAAGGCCCAAACATATGTTTGACCGATTTCAAGTTGTTCTCTTCTAACACAATACCTACGAAGTGTCTTCACATTCAAATTAACAATTTTGGATGTAGTTTTAAGAAAATGAAGTGCCCTAGTGCTTTTGTTAACGATTGATTGTGACAACACATGACGAGCCGCATTGCGATCCTTTGAGCAAGATTTCTTTCCAATTGTACTAAATGCATCTACTAAACTTTTAACAATATGAGAACTTGGTTCTAACTTTTTGACCATCTTTATCCCTAATGTTCTTCTAACAACAGTAATATGACTAGATTTCAACAATGATAAAAATAATTTGCACTTGTCCCCATCACATTTAGAATAAAAACATTTATCAAGTATTTGTTGAGTTTGATAAGCAATAGAACGTTTAGACAATGTACCTTCAAGTGAACTAATGAGAGTTTCATCAACCTGTATATGTCTTAGAGTTCTTCGGCGTGTAGTTGCTAATGGAGGTAAGGGTGTTGGAACTGGAGCATGTACACCATCACCAGGACGCTCCGGTGTTTCCATAGGAGACCCTTGTCTTTCATTCTCTTGGACGGTCTCCATAACATTTGCTTCTTCCATTGTCAATCCTCCACTCAATGCCTCTCTAGCTTCATCGCTTGTATAACCACTACCCAACAAGTCATTCACTACCTTATTTTGAGGTTGATTTGATGTGGGAATTGAAACATCCCCCGATGAGCACCTATGTCTTACTTATTCACTAGTGCCATGGGGTACTTGTTCATCAAATGTTGTTGAAATTGAGGGCCCCTTTAGTGAATTTCTTTTTATTTCTTGAGGTGGATGGGTAGGAACGATTGTGGCATCATCTATGGTTGGAATTGGATGAATTTCCATTGAATGTCTTCAATTCCACATGTCCAATCTTTTCTTTTCTCTACCTTCTTCCATGGTTTCTTGAGGCTTCTCTTTCCTTGCCGATTTCCTTTTTCGATTGCGTGGATTCCCCATGACCACAATGAGCAATACTAAGAAAATAGATCCTAGAGGTGTGCTCAATTATTCAAATATCCAAATTATTTCTCAATTGTGAATATAGGTTCTTCAAGCTTGCTCAATTGTCAATATAGATACTTCCTCAACTGTGAATATAGATGAACATCAATCTTGCTCAAATGTGAAAGTAAAGTTTCTACCTCACTTGTGAATATAGAAAATTCTTCATTTGTGAATATAGAAATTTCAAGCTTGCTCAATAGGGAATGTAGATTCTTCTTCAATTGTGTTCATATAGATTCATCAAACTTGCTTGACATTGTTAATATAGAATCACCTTGATGCTTGAAATTGTGAATGTAGAATCCTCTTGAAGTTTGAATTTGTGAATGTAGAATCCCCTTGAAGCTTAGTAATTGTGAATGTGGAATCCTCAATTACAAATGCCAACTATAGAATCCTCTTCAAACTTGTTGATTGTGAACATGGAGTGTCTTGACCTTCCTCCAATGCTTTGATTGTTAATTGTGAAGTGTCATGTTGTATGGGAGACGATAAGGTGGGAGGAGAAAACGTAGAACGTGGGAGGATAAAAGCATTTTGCTAATATTTTTGCACAGAAATAACGTGCTAGCATTATGTAAGCACATAACTCGCTAGCGTTATTCACACACAAAATGCGCGCGTGTTTCTTAAATATTAAAAAGAATCATGGGTATTTAGTATGTTTGGTGCACGGCTAAATAGCACCTAGTTGCACAAAACGTGTGCGCGTTTCTGTATTCATAAATGCGCTAGCATTATTGAAATAATAAAAACCTTATTCAATAGTTTATTTAATAGTTTCTACGAGTTAGGAGGTTAAATCGGGATTTGGTGTTAGGGGTTTAGGGATTAGAGATGGGGGGTGGTTAGGTAGGGGTAAGAGGATAGGAGGGGGAGTTAGTTAGGAGTAAGGAGCTGGGAGGGGTGTTATCGAGGGGGAGAGAGAGAGGAGAGACTGAGAGAGGGGGTTAGTAATGGTTGGGGGGGGGAAGGAGGGAGAGAGAAAGCAAGAGAGGAGAGGGTGTTGGTTGTAGGGACTACAAAAGAGAGATGGAAGGCATGGTTAGAGGTAGGTGGAGGTGTAGGGAAGAGAGAGAGACTGAGAGAGCCTGGGTTAGTAAGGGCTAGGGAGAGGAGGGGAGAGAAATAGAGAGGACGGGGTTTTGGCTAGGGGGAGTAGAAGAGGATGAAGACGACGATGATGAAGATGAAGACGATGATGAGGATGATGATGATGATGATGATGAATATCATGAGGATGATGAATATCATGATGACAATGATGATGAACATGATGATGATGATGATGAATATGATGATGATAATGATGATGATGGTGATGAATATCACGATGAAGATGAAGATGAAGATGGTGATGAAGATGAAGAGGAATATGGTGATGAGGATGATGATCAATACCCAATCATGATGAAGATGGTGATGAGGATGATGATGGTGATGATAAAGAAGAGGATGGCGATGATGATGATGATGATGATGATCAATCATCAATCATGATGAAGATGAAGATGGTGATGAGGATGATGAGGATGATGATGATGATGATGAAGATGATGATGAATATGACGACGAGGATGATGAGGATGATGATGATGATGACGGTGATGATGGTGATGATGATGATCATAAAGATGATGACGGTGAGGATGATGATGATGATGATGATGATGATGATGATGGTCAATCATCAATCATGATGAAGATGGTGGTGAGGATGATGATGGAGGTGACGACGACGACGACGATGATGATGGTGATGATGATGATGATGATGATGATGACGATGATGATGATGGTGATGATGAAGAAGAGGATGATGATGATGACGATGATGATGATGATGATCAATACCCAATCATGATGAAGATGGTGATGAGGATGATGATGGTGATGATAAAGAAGAGGATGGTGATGATGATGATTATGATGATGATCAATCATCAATCATGATGAAGATGAAGATAGTGATGAGGATGATGATGATGATCAATCATCAATCATGATGAAAATGAAGACAGTGATGAGGATGATGATGATGATGATGATGATAATGATGATGATGAATATGACGACAAGGATGACGAGGATGATGATGATGATGATGATGGTGATGATGAAGAAGAGGATAATGATGCTGCTGTCCATCTTCATTTGAATGCAGTATGTGGATAACCATCCTTATATGGCCTGGAAGCCATCTGAATTGACATGTTGCTCACGAGATCTTGCAGGATCCCCGATTTCCCTTGAAGATAGTGGCCTGGTCTCTCGTGAATCGGAGTTATGCATTGTCCGTTCATCAAACTACTTCTTCATCCGATCAGCAACCACTGCCAGTTAAGAAACTCATTCATGCTTGTTTTGTTCCTACTTGTTTCTTCAAATTAACAACTCTAAGAATTGGGCGACTTGCTTTGTTGATCAAATAATTTATAATTGCTCTATTTTGACCATTATTTCTTAACTACAGCTCATGCATCTGTTCGGTGGTTGGGCATTGAGGCCACTTGAGTCCAAGAGAAGGTCAGTGAAGAAGAAGGCTTCTCGGAGGGGCTACTGCATTTGCATTTACACTCAGACATCCTTCGATCGGTAAGTGTCCATAAACGCAGTTTGAGCCTTAGTTTGGTGCCCCTAGTTTTATTGGTACAACCGACCGTTTTGAAACTTTGCCATCTTTTTTGGAATGATTAAGCCCATAAATTTGTTTGAAATATTTGTATGATATTTACCTAGATTGCAATAGCACCGCTCACCACTATAGAAACTATATTATCTAAAGTTTGATCTTAGTTGTAGCGAATTGACTGTTTGAATTAGTTGTTGTCTATGGCCATGATATTTAGATAATACGTGTCCATTGAAATGAGTCATCAAGCCATTTCGAATACTGTTCCTATTAATTGTTTGCTTTATCATTTTGTTTGTGTAAAATATCTGGTAAACAAAAAAATAGGGAAGGTGGGAGGAGAAAACACAGAACGCGGGAGGATAAAAGCATTTTGCTAATATTTTTGCACAGACATAATGTGCTAGCGTTATGTAAACACATAACGCGCTAGTGTTATTCACACCCAAAACGCGCGCGTGTTTCTTGAATATTAAAAAAAATCCTAGGTATTTAATATGTTTGCTGCATGGTTAAATAACACCTGGTTGCACAAAACATGCACGTGTTTCTGTATTCATAAATGTGCTAGCGTTATTGAAACAATAATAAAAACCTTATTCAATAGTTTATTTAATAGTTTCTATGGGTTAGGAGGTTAAATAGGTATTTGGTGTTAGGGGTTTAGGGATTAGAGATGGGGGGTGGTTAGGTAGGGGTAAGGGGATAGGAGGGGGGGTTACTTAGGGGTAAGGGGCTAGGAGGGGGGTTAGAGAGGGGGAGAGAGAGAGACTAAGAGAGGGGGTTGGTAATGGTTTGGGGGGGGGGGGGGAGGAGGGAGAGAGAAAGCGAGAGAGGAGAGGATGTTGGTTGTAGGGACTGCGAAAGAGAGATGGAAGGCGTGGTTAGAGGTAGGTGGAGGTGTAGGGAAGAGAGAGAGACTGAGAGAGCCCAGGCTAGTAAGGGCTACGGAGAGGAGGGGGTTTTGGCTAGAGGGAGTAGCAGATGATGAAGACGACGATGATGAAGATGAAGACGATGATGAGGATGATGATGATGATGATGATGATCAATCATCAATCATGATGAAGATGGTGGTGAGGATGATGATGATGATGATGATGAATATGATGATGGAGATGACGACGACGACGATGATGATGATGATGATGACGACGATGATGATGATGATGACGACGA
>BSBM01000070.1:21485000-21905000 GCA_027924585.1 Larix kaempferi | reverse complement strand
GCGCAAGAGCAAATATTCTACCCCTTAATCTGGGAGAAAACTCGGAATCTTGATAAAAACCATCCCTACCACTTGACAACCGTCTAGGGGTAGCAGAATTTTGAGACCTGAAGAAATATATGGAAACATCTGGGGTGTCAAGGGGGATAGGAGAGCCATCCTTTGAAACTTGGATTTCCATGGGAGGCGAACAACCTGACTAGTCACAAGATCGAAAGGGTACAAAAGCAGGATTAAGGGGGGGTGAGAGATGGCTGAAGAGAATCCAATAGTACCTATGATGGTGGGATCAAACCAATTAGCTTTATAAGGGGAGGACAAGGAGGCTTGAATTCCAATCAGAGTTATAGTCTCGGGCAGTGAGTGTGGAGGGTCATTCTGACTAATCCCTTTGACCTGGTGCCAAAAAATAGACCTAGGATTCCAAAAAGAAACACTATCAATCTTGTTAGACTTGAGTGAAAATGGAGTGTCAAATTATGGCGAGCAACGTCCTTCCCATGAAGGGATAGCATGGTACTATTGTCCCTTATAGAAGGAGAAAACAAGTTCATAGGAACATGAAATGGGCCCCAAATGCCTCCGACTCCCCAACAATGCAGATAAGAGAGGTCTCTAGCCACCTCTGAAAAAGGTTGGGTATAGCAAACCCCAGTTGACAGCCTAGAGTCCCTTCCTGTCAAGTGGAAAGATAATGGATCTAAAGGGAGCTCAAATCCTTTATAAATATTTACCAATAAAGGATTTGAAACGAGACTGAACATATTCTCTGGGGAGAGATATTTTTCCATACCTCTTTTCATAATTCGAGAAGCATTATCATGACTGTGAGAGGTAACACCCGGAACTAGCGAGGTATCGGTAGGTGATTTGTATCCACAACCGCCACATCATAGGTCCTAGGATCACCTTTATCAAGAGGGTTTCCATCTTCCAAATAGGAGCCGCTGTGAGAGAACATGTGTTTATTCCAGACCCCTTCTGTCCATGACATAGGGGGGAGAGAATCCCAAAGGATATGACTCTCCTATTGAATTTGCATAGGGATCTCTCGGCTAGATATAGAAGCCTTCATTTGCATAGGAGGCACATCTATCACCTTCTGCTGGTGATTTCTAACAAATTTCTTGAAAGATATATGGCATCGTTGCACCATGTGCCCATGGGCATGGAAACGATTGCACCTGAATGGCATCCCACAGTAGTTGAGCAGCTGAAGGTAGGATGACTATTCGACTGTAATAATCATCTTAGAAAAAAAACCCTTGCAAAGGTCATTGTCAACTAGAATGAGTCCTACGGACATAATACTTGACTCCTTGAAGCTAAAGTCCGTCGAAATGTACTTTCCCAAAGCTTCACTAATGCTCCTGAAGATGGATTCAGACCACAACTCAACTATTAAACCTGGTAACTTGACCCAAATTGGCCACTTAAAAACTCTTTTAGAACAAGCATCGAAGAGGGGCGTCCATCTCTTCGCTAAGGGGGGGAAAACCCCATGACCAACATCCTGCTAGAATCTTCAGAACATCCTCTGGTTTGTTTAGAATGACACCCTTCCATCCTTTCACTAGAGAAAATAACTACGGGCTATACCCAAGAAACCCTCCCCAAACATCCTTTGCCCATTTTACAAATGTCGCATGACCCATACTACACCCAACAAACCTCCCCACGAAGGCTTTGTCAGAAAGATCAATGTCCTCATTCATATTGACATCTCCACCAAGTGTTAGATTTTAGTCCTTCTTGCAAATACAGTGTTGGTTCTTCTTGACCATATATGGATGAAGCATATGAGTAGACAACTATGTGGCAAGGTCAGATACAACGACTGATTGGTTAACCCGTAACACTTGAACCCTAGGGAAATAAACACAACCCTTATGAGGAAACAAGGGGGACTTGTGAACTTTTAGGATAGAATTTTGAGTTCTGACATGAGAAGACTCCGAGCAGTCTTGGCTCCCATGAAGTTAATGAATCAACTGTCACTTTAGAATTATCACTAATAATTTCTTGGATGGAAGTCATGAGTTTTTCGTCCCCGAGAAACCCATTAAAATTTTCTAGGGCCATGTGGCCCTTGAAAAATGAACCCAAGTGACCCAACAATAAATTAGAAAAGACCAAAAACTAGGTTTTGATAATGAAGAGCAAAAAAGTAAGGGAGTGTTGGAAACCCCATATCCAGACACCCAGAAAAAACTAACTACAAAATCTTTCCAGGATTAAAGGAATTAAAGCACCAAAGTGAAAAAGGAAACACCCTCATGGAGCCAAGGGCATGTAAGCAAATGGGTGAGGGCTTCCGACTGGTCCATAGAAGAAACCCTAGCAACCACCATGAGAGAAACATAAAACCAAGCAGAACTAGCCTCCATGTTGGTGGAGATCTTTGTGTGTGTCTCCATGCTTTTTTTTTACTTTGAACTAAATTTTTTAATTTATTTAATTTGAACATATTAAACAACAATTAAAGGTGCAAAATGTTAATGTTTGAACATATTAAATAGCAAGTTTGTAATCTGAACTTTGGTTCAAGAATACACTCATGCACAATCAAGGTAAGTAGCTAAATTTTTAGTCTTTTTAAATCCTTTGAAGATAGTGTTAATTAAGTATTGGTTTGCACACATTTGCATGTGGCTGTAGGCATCATTCAAACTAAACTGTTTGATAATGAAATTCAAATGCTATGAATGAAATTCCAACAATATTCCAAGTTGCAATGAATGAAATTCAAACAATAATCCAAGTTTCAAGAAATCCCCGTAATGTACAAAATTTTAGTGTCATGCATTTCTCTTAAGGACAACCTACTAATTCTAGCATGATAAGTACTAAATATCCCTTGAGAAGGTTCTAATGAGAAATTATCAGGTTTTCCGAAAAGTATAAAGGCATTCCTGCACATTTTGTGATAAGATCCGAGTCACACATCACTACTTTTTATCGATGATTGAATCTTTCAATGAAAATAGAATTTCTATTAATGTTCACCCCCTCTAATGGTTGGCTATCATTCTTGATGCGAAGAAACCTCAAAGTTTTGTCAACAAGTTTTGAAGCAACTTTGCATCTATCCTACAAAATTAGCTCTACAAACCACTCCTACTTAACTATGTTCTACCAAAGCTTGCAATAGTAAAATTTGCAAACATCAAACATGCAATTAAACTTGGAGGAATTTATGCCTAACCATTAACAACTAAACCCATCTTATTGCAAATTACAAATAGAATTGATCGGTGAAAAATAGAATGTAACATGACATTTTTAGTTGTAATTGAAAATGAAAGATATGACCCCACTTGTCTCATTCGATTGGTGATTGTCAAAACTTTTATTTTCCAAAAGGTAAATGACCCAACGAGGTTCGTTTACCCCCAATCCTTTATTCTAAAAACATCATTTTTTCCCATCAAGTTCCGCTCCATTTATTTTCTCC
Source organism: Larix kaempferi (assembly GCA_027924585.1). Taxonomy (NCBI): domain Eukaryota; kingdom Viridiplantae; phylum Streptophyta; class Pinopsida; order Pinales; family Pinaceae; genus Larix; species Larix kaempferi. Next base: position 21,901,546 of record BSBM01000070.1, on the reverse strand, counting down.
AACAACAACGTTATAAAGTTCCAACAAGAAATATTAGGATTTAGAAGTTGTTCAACTACAATTGATCCGAATTTATGTGGGAACGAAACAAAAGATAGCATATACATAATCATATACAGAGATATATTGCAAGAACACGGTGATACAACAAACACATATTCTATTAAATAGCGGAAATAGAACAGACTGTAAAATACAATAGTTGGAATGGTGGTAGCTATCTCTGAGAAGAGATATGGCTGCTATGCTCATTCGTGCCAAGATGAATACAAAGAGAGGCCGAAATGGCCTATTTATCATAAGCATGAGGGAAAGAATCCCAAACATCCAAAAACCTAACCCTATAAGATGAACCGTCATAAAGTTTGCGGCTCCAAGGTGGTTAGTTGAACAGTCAACTTCCCGGGGTCATAACTTTTGTATACGATCTCCGTTTAGGGCGCTCGGTAGATCGTTGGAAAGGTCTATCCGAGATATACGTGTTTTGATTAGGACTAATTTTTTAACCCCCCAATTCGCCAAAAAAGGTCGTTTAGGGCCTCAAAATGGCCCCGAAAGTTTAGGACCCGAAAAACCGCTAAAAAAAGTAAACTACCAAAACTGCCAGGAGACTGTTTTGAGCTAGTTCAAAGAGGTGGGCCACCACCGATATCCATCTGGATCAATCCTCCCTTATTAGGAAGAAATGGTCTCCATTGCGTCAAATCCCTTATCATATGTCGAACTGTGTGTTGAGTTAAGCTCCTGGTGCAGCGTTTGATGAAGCGAAAAGGTTTCCTTTCTTTGAAATCTTCAGAGGGTTGTGATTGTTGTTGATGGATGCGTTGGAGTTGTTCAACAGTTTTGGTTGTTGTGGTATCCTTGGTCTGCACCGATGTGGATGGTTTCTTTTTGGAGGAGCACCTTGAATGCGTGGTCTTGCACTGTAGAGGTACCCGAATAGGCGATGCTACACTGAAGTTGTGTTCTTCTTGTTTCTGTTGAGTAGAGGGATAATGTGCAGAGGTTGTGGATGTCTCTGCGATATGATGTTCTCCTTTAGTGGAAATTGCGAATAGGGAAAATTTCCCAGTGTGGGAGATAACCTTCCTTCCCTGCTTGGTTGGGGTAGGTGCAACTATCTCTGGTATTCGGTAGAGTTGTCCTCCCAAAATGACAATGACACTGTGAGGTCGTGATTCATATACAGCATGACGCTTCCATATGTATGACTGTCCTAAAAGAACGTCACATACTTCAAGTGGGGCCACATCACACAATACCTCATCTTTGAAGGGCTTGATGCCGTATAGTAGGCGACATTGGTGACTAACGCGGATCCCTCATCCTTGGATTAGCCATCGAATGGTGTATGGTTGTGGGTGTGGTATTATTGGTAGCTCCAGTCTCTTGATGACATCTGGTGAGATCAAGTTCTTCTGGCTGCCGCTGTCCACAACAAACTGTAGGGGAATTCCCTTCACCCACATCTGTGAGTGGAAAAGGCGGTCCTCTGCCTCAGACTCTTAAGGTTCCTCTGGTTGAATCTGTGTGGTGGCAACAACGGCACTGGGTTCTGCATCAATGATCTGCTTCCCTTTCCGCGCGGCTGTGAAATTAGGTTCTGAGACAGAATCGAAACTAGGATCTGATTCCTAAGCTTTGATCTCAGCCACCAATGACTGTTTTGAGCGACATTCATCAGTGTTGTGGATGGGGCTTTTGTGGAACTCGCACCACTTCCCGGTGTCCTTCTTTGTCTTTTAGTTACCCTTCTTCGCTTGTGGTTGGGACTGGTTGTCCTTTCCCTGCCCCGTGTTCTGCAAGCCAGAGTTTCCCTTGCCCTGCTTCTGCGCAGGTCTGAAGTCACGCTTGTTCTTTTGCTGGAATTTCTGCTCAATTTTGACAGCATATCGATAGGCGGATCCAAGTGAAGAGATGTCTAGGAAATCCATCTATGTTCGTATGTACCGGTGTAGGCCACTGCGATATTTTAGTACTAGTTGTCGCTCGGAGTCCTTGATACCCAGCTTTGTGCGAGAGGTATGAAATTTGTTGGTGTACTACGACACTGTTTGGTCCCCCTCTTGACGCAGAATGGTCCATTTTTTGTACTGGTCATTATAGTTTTCAACAGGGTAATATTGTTCCTTGACGGCATCTAGAAAAGAGGCCCAAGTGGGATTGGCATATTCAAACAATCTAGACTCGTCTGATGAGTTTTTCTCACAATAAGTTTCCCACCAATTTTTGACATGGGGGACGGCCTTGATGAGCACAAAGATGATCTTTTCCCTGTCGAAAAATTTGTGGACAGAGAAATACCCCTCTAGTAGATTCAACCATTTATCTAGGGCATCGACATCGATTTGGCCTTCAAATAAAGGGATATCAAGATTAAGTTGTACCTTGAAGGGAGTCGTATCTCCGAAATGGTTACTCGTTGAGGGTGCATTTGCCATTGTTGGCATGTGTCGAAGGATCTGGGCAAAATTATCCATCATCTCGTTCCTCTGTTTCGCGAGGGCTTCCTCGAGCAACAACTTGATAGGATCTACTGCTCCGTCGTCTCTCTTTTCTTCCACAATGGGAGGCTGTTTGGGGCGGTGAGAGTGGTCTTTCCCAAGTGAAATTAGTTCGAGACCCAACTCTCTGTATCCTGACCTCGTCGGGGACATGCACTGAGAAAAAATCAAAGAGAAGACTGCTCTGATACCATTGATCCGGATTTATGTGGGAACGAAACAAAAGATAGCAACAGAATCATATAAAGAGATATATTGCAAGAACATAGTGATAGAGCAAACACATATTCTATCAAATAGCGGAAATAAAACAAACTGTAAAATACAATAGCTGGAATGGTGGTAGCTATCTCTGAGAAGAGATGTGGCCACTATGCTCATTCGTGCCAAGATGACTACAAAGAGAGGCCGAAAAGGCCTATTTATCATAAGCATGAGGGAAATAATCCCAAACATCCAAAAACCTAACCCTAGAAGATGAATCGTCATAAAGTTTGCGGCCCCAAGGTGGTTAGTTGAACAGTCAACTTCCCGTGGTGATAACTTTTGCATACGATCTCCGTTTGGGGCGCCCGGTAGCCTGTTGGAGAGGTCTATACGAGATATACAACTTTTGAATTGGGCCAAATGTGTGTCGATGGCAAACCCTTAGCCCCCGAAAGTGCAAAAAAAGGTCGTTTAGGGCCTCAAAACGGCCTCGGAAGTTTAGGACCCGAAAAACCGCTAAAAATAGTAAATTACCAAAACTGCCTGGAGACTGTTTTGAGCCAGTTGGAAGAGGTGGGCCACCACCGATATCCACCTGGATTAATCCTCCCTTATTAGGAAGAATTGGTCTCCATTGCATCAAATCCCTTATCATATTTCGAACTGTCTGTTAAGTTATGCTCCTGGTGCGGCGTTTGATATAGCGAAAAGGTTGCCTTTCTTTGAAATCTTCAGAGGGTTGTGATTGTTGTTGATGGATGCGCTGGAGTTGTTCAACAGCTTTGGTTGTTGTGGTATCCTTGGTCTACACCAATGTGGATGGTTTCTGTTTGGAGGAGCACCTTGAATGCGTGGTCTTGCACTGTAGAGGTACTCGAATAGGCGATGCTGCACTGAATTTGTGTTCTTCTTGTTTCTGTTGAGTAGAGGGATAATGTGCAGAGGTTGTGGATGTCTCTGCGATATGATGTTCTCCTTTAGTGGAAATTGCGAATAGGAAAAACTTCCTAGTGTGGGAGATAATCTTCCTTCCCTGCTTGGTTGGGGTAGGTGCAACTATCTTAGGTATCCGATAGAGTTGTCCTCCCAAAGTGACAATGACACTGTGAGGTTGTGATTCATATACAGCATGATACTTCCACATGTATGGCTGTCCTAAAAGAACGTCACATACTTCAAGTGGGGCCACATCACACAATACCTCATCTTTGAAGGGTTGTATGCCGTATGGTAGGCGACATTGGTGACTGACGCGGATCCCTCGTCCTTGGCTTAGCCATCCAATGGTGTATGGTTGTGGGTGTGGTGTTATTGGTAGCTCCAGTCTCTTGATGACTTCTGCTGAGATCAGGTTCTTTTGGCTGCCACTGTCCACAACAAAGTGTCGGGGAATTCCCTTCACCCACATCTGTGAGTGGAAAAGGCGCTCCTTTTCCTTCGACTCTTTCGGTTCATCTGGTTGAATCTATGTGGTGGCAACAACGACACTGGGTTCTGCATCGATGATCTGCTTCCCTTTTCGCGTTGCTGTGAGATTAGGTTCTGAGTCAGAATCGGAACTAGGATCTGATTCCAAAGCTTTGATCTCAGCCACCAATGACTGTTTTGAGCGACATTCATCAGTGTTGTGCCAGGGGCTTTTGTGGAACTTGCACCACTTTCCGGTGTCCTTCTTTGTCTTTTTGTTACCCTTCTTCACTTGTGGTTGGGACTGGTTGTCCTTTCCCTACCCCATGTTCTGCGAGCTAGAGTTTCCCTTGCCGTGCTTTTGTGCAGGTCCAAAGTCACACTTGTTCTTTTGCTGGAATTTCTGCTCAATTTCGACAGCATATCGATAGGCGGATCCGAATGAAGAGATGTCCAGGAAATCCACTTATGTTCGTATGTACCAGTGTAGGCTAATGCGATATTTTAGTACTAGGCGTTGCTTGGACTCCTTGATACCCAGCTTTGTGCGCGAGGTATGAAATTTGTTGGTGTACTCCGACACCGTTTGGTCCCTCTCTTGACACAGAATGGTCCATTTTGTGTACTGGTCATCATAGTTCTCAACAGGGTAATATTGTTCCTTGATGACATCTAGAAAAGAGGCCCAAGTGGGATTGGCATATTCAAACAATCCAATCTCGTCTGATGAGTTTTTCTCACAATAAGTTTCCCACCAATTTTTGACATGGGGGACGGCCTTGATGAGTGTAAAGATGATCTTTTCCCTGTCGAAAAATTTGTGGACAGAGAAATACCCTTCTAGTAGATTCGACCATTTATCTAGGGCATCGGCATCGATTTGGCCATCAAATAAAGGGATATCAAAATTAACTTGTACCTTGAAGGGAGTCGTATCTCCGAAAAGGCTGCTCGTTGAGGGTGCATTTGCCACTGTTGGCATGCGTCGAAGGATCTGGGCGAAATTATCCATCATCTCATTCCTCTGTCGCGCGAGGGCTTCCTCGAGCAACAACTTGATAGGATCTACTAGTCCGTTGTCTCTATTTTCTTCCACCATGGAAGGCCGTTTGGTTCGGCGAGAGTGGTCTTCCCCAAGTGAAACTAGTTCAAGACCCAACTCTCTGTATCCTGACCTCGTCGGGGACATGCACAGAGAAACAATCAAAGAGAAGACCGCTCTGATAACACTGATCCGGATTTATGTGGGAACGAAACAAAAGATAGCATATAGAGAATCATATACAGAGATATATTGCAAGAACACAATAATACAGCAAACACATATTCTATTAAATAGAGGAAATAGAACAGACTGTAAAATATAATAGCTGGAATGGTGGTAGCTATCTTTGAGAAGAGATGTGGCCTCTATGCTCATTCATGCCAAGATGAATAGAAAGAGAGGCCAAAAGGGCCTATTTATCATAAGAATGAGGGAAAGAATCCCAAACATTCAAAAAACCTAACCATAGAAGATGAACCGTCATATAGTTTGCGGCCCCAAGGTGGTTAGTTGAACAGTCAACTTCCCGGGGTCATAAATTTTGCATATGATCTCCGTTTGGGGCGCCCGGTAGACCGTTGGAAAGGTCTATCCGATATATAAAACCTTCAGTTGGCACCAATTGTGTGCCGATGGCAACCACTTGGCCCCCCAATCGCCAAAAAGGTTGTTTACGGCCTCAAAACGGCCCCGAAATTTTAGGACCTGAAAAACTGCCAAAAATATTAAATTACCAAAACTGCCAGGAGACTATTTTGAGCCAGTTGGAAGAGGTGGGCCACCACCGATATCCACCTTGATCAATCCTCCTTTATTAGGAAGCAATGGTCTCCATTGTGTCAAATCCCTTATCATATGTTGAACTGTGTGTCTAGTTAAGCTCCTGGTGCGGCGTTTAATGAAGCGAAAAGGTTGCCTTTCTTTGAAATCTTCAGAGGGTTGTGATTGTTGTTGATGGATGCGCTGGAGTTGTTCAACAGTTTTTGTTGTTGTGGTATCCTTGGTCTGCACTGGTGTGGATGTTTTCTTTTTGGAGGAGCAACTTGAATGCGTGGTCTTGCATTGTAGAGGTACCCGAATAGGCGATGCTGCACTGAATTTTTGTTCTTCTTGTTTCTGCTGAGTAGAGGGATAATGTGTAGAGGTTGTGGATGTCTCTACGATATGATGTTTTCCTTTAGTGGAAATTACGAATAGGGAAAATTTCCCAGTGTGGGAGATAATCTTCCTTCCCTGCTTGGTTGGGGTAGGTGCAATTATCTTTGGTATCCGATAGAGTTGTCCTCCCAAAGTGACAATGACATTGTGAGGTCGTTATTCATATACAACATGACGCTTCCACATGTATGGCTGTCCTAAAAGGACGTTACATACTTCAAGTGGGACCACAACACACAATACCTCATCTTTGAAGGGCCTGATGTTGTATGGTAGGCAACATTGGTGACTAACGCGAATCCCTCGTCCTTGGCTTAGCCATCCAATGGTGTATGGTTGTGGGTGTGGTGTTATTGGTAGCTCCAGTCTCTTGATGATTTCTTCTGAGATCAGGTTCTTCTGGCTGCCGCTATCCACAACAAAGTGTAGGGGAATTCCCTTCACCCACATCTGTGAGTGGAAAAGGCGCTCCTCTGCCTCCGACTCTTCAGGTTCCTCTGGTTGAATCTGTGTGGTGGAAACAATGGCACTGGGTTCTGCATCACTGATTTGCTTCCCTTTCCGCGTGGCTGAGAAATCAGGTTCTGAGTCAGAATCGGAACCAGGATATGATTTCGAAGCTTTGATCTTAGCCACAAATGACTTTTTTGAGCGACATTCATCAGTGTTGTGCCAGGGACTTTTGTGGAACTCGCACCACTTCCCGGTGTACTTCTTTGTCTCTTTGTTACCCTTCTTCACTTGTTGTTGGCTCCGGTTGTCCTTTCCCTGCCCCGTGTTCTGCGAGCCAGAGTTTCCCTTGCCCTGCTTCTGCGCAGGTCCGAAGTCACGCTTTACCTTTTGCTAGAATTTCTGCTCAATTTTGACAGCATATCGATAGGCGGATTCGAGTGAAGAGATGTCTAGGAAATCCATCTCTGTTCGTATGTACCAGGGTAGGCCACTGCGATATTTTAGTACTAGGTTTCAATTGCAGTCCTTGATACCCAGCATTGTGCGCGAGGTATGAAATTTGTTGGTGTACTTCGACACCGTTTGGTCCCTCTTTTGACGCAGAATGGTCCATTTTGTGTACTGGTCATCATAGTTTCCAAGAGGGTAATATTGTTCCTTGACGACATCTAGAAAAGAGGCCCAAGTGGGATTGGCATATTCAAACAATCTAGACTCGTCTGATGAGTTTCGCTGACAATAAGTTTCCCACCAATTTTTGACACGGGGGACAGCCTTGAGGAGCACAAAGATGATCTTTTCGTTGTCGAAAAATTTGTGGATAGAGAAATACCCTTCTAGTAGATTCAACAATTTATCCAGGGCATCGACATCGATTTGGACTTCAAATAAAGGGATATTAAAATTAACTTGTACCTTGAAGGGAGTTGTATTTCCGAAATGGCTGCTCGTTGAGGTTGCATTTGCCACTGTTGGCATGCGTCGAAGGATCTGGGTGAAATTATCCATCATCTTGTTCCTTTGTCACACGAGGGCTTCGTCGAGAAACAACTTCATAGGATCTACTGCTCCGTCGTCTCTCTTTTCTTCCTCCATGGGAGGCCGTTTGGGGGAGCGAGAGTGGTCTTTCCCAAGTGAAACTAGTTCGAGACCCAACTCTCTGTATCCTGACCTTGTCGAAGACATGCACCGAGAAACAATCAAAGAGCAGACCGCTATGATACCACTGATATGGATTTATGTGGGAACGAAACAAAAGATAGCATATACAGAATCATATACAGATATATATTGCAAGAACACAGTGATACAACAAACACATATTCTATTAAATAGCGGAAGCAGAACAGACTGTAAAATACAATAGCTGGAATGGTGGTAGCTATCTCTGAGAAGAGATGTGGCCGCTATGCTCATTCATGCCAAGATGAATACAAAGAGAGGCCGAAAGGGCCTATTTATAATAAGCATGAGGGAAAGAATCCCAAACATCCAAAAACCTAACCCTAGAAGATAAACCGTCATAAAGTTTGCGACCCAAGGTGGTTAGTTGAACAGTCAACTTCTCGGGGTCATAACTTTTGCATACGATCTCCGTTTGAGGCGCCCAGTAGCCCGTTGGAAAGGTCTACCCGGAATATACAACTCCAAAAAAGGTCTAAATGTGTGCCAATGATGGCCATTTGGCCCCCCAAATCGCCAAAAAAGGTCATTTAGGTTCTCAAAATGGCCTCAGAAGTTTAGGACCCGAAAAAAAGCTAAAAATAGTAAATTACCAAAACTTCCAGGAGACTATTTTGAGCCAGTTCGAAGAGGTGGGCGACCACCGATATGCACCTGGATCAATACTCCCTTATTAGGAAGCAATGGTCTCCATTGAGTCACATCCCTTATCATATGTCGAACTGTGTGTTGAGTTAAGCTCCTGGTGCGGTGTTTGATGAAGCGAAAAGGTTGCGTTTCTTTGAAATCTTCAGAGGGTTGTAATTGTTGTTGATGGATGCGTTGGAGTTGTTCAATAGTTTTGGTTGTTGTGTTATCCTTGGTCTGCATCAGTGTGGAGGGTTTCTTTTTGGAGGAGCACCTTGAATGCATGGTCTTGCACTGTAGAGGTACCCGAATAGGCGATGCTGCACTGGATTTGTGTTCTTCTTGTTTCTGCTGAGTAGAGGGATAATGTGCAGAGGTTGTGGATGTATTTGCGATATGATGTTCTCCTTTAGTTGAAATTGCGAATAGGGAAAATTTCTCAGTGTGGGAGATAATCTTCCTTCCCTGCTTGGTTGGGGTAGGTGCAACTATCTCTGGTATCCGGTAGAGTTGTCCTCCCAAAGTGACATTAACACTGTGAGGTCGTGATTCATATACAGCATGATGCTTCCACATGTATGGCTGTCCTAAAAGAACGTCACATAATTCAAGTGGGGCCACATCACACAATACCTCATCTTTGAAGGGCTTGATGCCGTATGGTAGGCGACATTGGTGACGGACGCGGATCCCTCGTCCTTGGCTTAGCCATCCAATGGTGTATGGTTGTGGGTGTGGTGTTATTGGTAGCTCCAGTCTCTTGATGACTTTTGTTGAGATCGGGTTGTTCTGGCTGCCGCTATCCACAACAAAGTGTAGGGGAATTCCCTTCACCCACATCTGTGAGTGGAAAAGGCGCTCCTCTGCCTCTGACTCTTCAGGTTCCTCTGGTTGAATTTGTGTGCTGGCGACAACGGCACTGGGTTATGCATCAGTGATCTGCTTCCCTTTCCGCGCGGCTGTGAAATTAGGTTCTGAGTTAGAATCGGAACTAGGATCTGATTCCGAAGCTTTGACATCAGCCACCAATTACTGTTTTGAGCGACATTCATCAGTGTTGTGCCAGGGGATTTTGTGGAACTCGCACCACTTCCCGGTGTCCTTCTTTGTCTTTTTGTTACCCTTCTTCGCTTGTGGTTGGGACTGGTTGTCCTTTCCCTGCCCCGTGTTCTGCCAGCTAGAGTTTCCCTTGCCCTGCTTCTGTGCAGGTTTGAAGTCACGCTTGTTCTTTTGCTGGAATTTCTGCTCAATTTTGACAACGTATCGATAGGCGGATCCGAGTGAAGATATGTCCAAGAAATCCATCTCTGTTCGTATGTACCGGTGTAGGCCATTATGATATTTTAGTACTAGGTGTCGCTTGGAGTCCTTGATACCCAGCTTTGTGCGCAAGGTATGAAATTTGTTGGTGTACTATAACATTGTTTTGTCCCTCTCTTTACGCAGAATGGTCCATTTTGTGTATTGGTCATCATAGTTTCCAACAGGGTAATATTGTTCCTTAACGACATTTAGAATAGAGGCCCAAGTGGGATTGGCATATTCAAACAATCCAGACTTGTTTGATGAGTTTTGCTCACTATAAGTTTCCCACCAATTTTTGACAGGGGGGACGGCCTTGAGAAGCGTAAAGATGATCTTTTCCCTGTCGAAAAATTTGTGGACAGAGAAATACCCTTCTAGTAGATTCAACCATTTATCTAGGGCATCGACATCGATTTGGCCTTTAAATAAAGGGATACCAAAATTAACTTGTACCTTGAAGGGAGTTGTATCTCCAAAATGGCTGCTCGTTGAGGGTGCATTTGCCACTGTTGGCATGCGTCGAAGGATATAGGCGAAATTATCCATCATCTCATTCCTCTGTCGCGCGAGGGCTTCTTCGAGCAACAACTTGATAGGATCTACTGCTCCGTCATCTCTCTTTTCTAGTTAAACTAGTTCGAGACCCAACTCTCTGTATCCTGACCTCGTCAAGAACATGCACCGAGAAACAATCAAAGAGCAGACCGCTCTGATACCACTGATCCGGATTTATGTGGGAATGAAACAAAAGATAGCATATACAGAATCATATACAGAGATATATTGCAAGAACGCAGTGATACAACAAACACATATTCTATTAAATAGCGGAAATAGAACAAACTGTAAAATACAATAGCTGGAATGGTGGTAGCTATCTCTGAGAAGAGATGTGGCCGCTATGCTCATTCGTGCCAAGATGAATACAAAGAGAGGTCGAAAGGGCCTATTTATCATGAGCATGAGGGAAAGAATTCCAAACATCCAAAAACCTAACCCTAGAAGATGAACCGTCATAAAGTTTGTCGTCCTAAGGTGGTTAGTTGAACGGTCAACTTTTCGGGGTCATAACTTTTGCATACGATCTCCGTTTCGGGCGCTAGGTAGCCCGTTGGAAAGGTCTACCTGAGATATACAATTTTCGAATGGGGCCGAGGGTAGCCATTTGCCTCCCCATATCGCCAAAAAAGGTCGTTTAGGGCCTCAAAACGGCCCCAGAAGTTTAGGACCCAAAAAACCGCTAAAAATAGTAAATTACCAAAACTGCCAAGAGACTGTTTTGAGCTAGTTGAAGAGGTGGGCCACCACCGATATCCACCTGGATAAATCCTCCCTTATTAGGAAGCAATGGTCTCCATTGCATCAAATCCCTTATCATATGTCGAACTGTGTGTTGAGTTAAGCTACTGGTGCGGCGTTTGATGAAGCAAAAAGGTTGTATTTCTTTGAAATCTTCAGTGGGTTGTAATTGTTGTTGATGGATGCGTTGGAGTTTTTCAACAGTTCTGGTTGTTGTGGTATCCTTGGTCTGCACCGGTGTGGATGGTTTCTTTTTGGAGGAGCACCTTGAATACAGGGTCTTGCACTGTAGAGGTACCCGAATAGGCGATGCTAAACTGAATTTGTGTTCTTCTTGTTTCTGCTCAGTAGATAGATAATGTGCAGAGGTTGTGGATGTCTCTGCGATATGATGTTCTCCTTTAGTGGAAATTGCGAATAGGGAAAATTTCCCAGTGTGGGAGTAATCTTCCTTCCCTGCTTGGTTGGGGTAGGTGCAACTATCTTTGGTATATGGTAGAGTTGTCCTCCCAAAGTGACAATGACACTGTGAGGTCGTGATTCATATACAGCATGACGCTTCCACATGTATGACTGTCCTAAAAGTACCTCACATACTTCAAGTCGCACCACGTCACACAATACCTCATCTTTGAAGGGCTTGATGTGGTATGGTAGGCTACAATGGTGACTGACGCTGATCCGTCGTCCTTGGCTTAGCCATCCAATGGTGTATGGTTGTGGGTGTGGTGTTATTGGTAGCTCCAGTCTCTTGATGACTTCTGCTGAGATCAGGTTCTTCTGGTTGTCGCTGTCCACAACAAAGTGTATGGGAATTCCCTTCACCCACATCTGTGAGTGGAAAAGGCGCTCCTCTGCCTCCGACTCTTCCGGTTCCTCTGGTTGAATCTGTGTGGTGGCAACAACGCCACTGGGTTCTGCATCAGTGATCTGCTTCCCTTTCCGTGCGTCTGTGAAATTAGGTTCTGAGTCAGAATCGAAACTAGGATCTGATTCCAAAGCTTTGATCTCAGCCACCAATGACTGTTTTGAGAGACATTCATCAGTGTTGTGGATGGGGCTTTTGTGGAACTCGCACCACTTCCTATTGTTCTTCTTTGTCTTTTTGTTACCCTTCTTCGCTTGTGGTTGGGAATGGTTGTCCTTTCCCTGCCCCATGTTCTGCGAGACAGAGTTTCCCTTGCCCTGCTTTTGCGCAGGTCCGAAGTCACGCTTGTTCTTTTGCTGGAATTTCTGCTCAATTTTGACAGCATATCGATTGGCGGATCTGAGTGAAGAGATGTCTAGGAAATCCATCTCTGTTCATATCTACCAGTGTAGGCCACTGCAATATTTAGTAGTAGGTGTTGCTTGGAGTCCTTGATACCCAGCTTTGTGCGCGAGCTATGAAATTTGTTGGTGTACTCCGACACCGTTTGGTCCCTCTCTTTACGCATAATGGTCCATTTTGTTTACTGGTCATCATAGTTTCCAACGGGGTAATATTGTTCCTTGACGATATCTAGAAAAGAGGCCCAAGTGGGATTGGCATATTCAAACAATCCAGACTCGTCTGATGAGTTTTTCTCACAATAAGTTTCCAACCAATTTTTGACATGGGGGAAGGCCTTGAGGAGCGCAAAGATGATCTTTTCCCTGTCGAAAAATTTGTGGACAGAGAAATACCCTTCTAGTAGATTCAACCATTTATCCAGGGCATCGACATCGATTTGGTCTTCAAATAAAGGGATATAAAAATTAACTTGTACCTTGAAGGGAGTCGTATCTCTGAAATGGCTGCTCATTGAGGGTGCATTTGCCACTGTTGGCATGCGTCGAAGGATCTGGGATAAATTATCCATCATCTCGTTCCTCTGTCGTGCGAGGGCTTCCTCGAGCAACAACTTGATAGGATCAACTGCTCCGTTGTCTCTCTTTTCTTCCGCCATGGGAGGTCGTTTGGGGCGGCGAGAGTGGTCTTCCCTAAGTGAAACTAGTTCGAGACCCAACTCTCTGTATCCTGACCTCGTCGGGGACATGCACCGAGAAACAATCAAAGAGCAGACCGCTCTGATACCACTGATCTGGATTTATGTGGGAACGAAACAAAAGATAGGATATACAAAAATATATTGCAAGAACACAGTGATACAACAAACACATATTCTATTAAATAGCGGAAATAAAACAGACTGTAAAATACAATAACTGGAATTGTGGTATTTATCTCTGAGAAGAGATGTGGTCGATATGCTCATTCATGCCAATTTGAATACAAAGAGAGGTCGAAACGGCCTATTTATCATAATCATGAGGGAAAGAATCGCAAACATCCAAAAACCTAACCCTAGAAGATGAACCGTCATAAAGTTTGCGGCTCCAAGGTGGTTAGTTGAACAGTCAACTTCTCGGGGTCATAACTTTTGCATACGATCTCCGTTTGGGGCGCTCGATAGCCCGTTGGAAAGGTCTACACAAGATATACAAATTACGAATGGGGCCAAATTCCTATTGATGGCAACCATTTGGCCCCCCAAATTGCCAAAAAAGTTTGTTTACGGCCTCAAAACGGCCCCGGAAGTTTAGGACCCAAAAAACCGCTAAAAATAGTAATTTACCAAAACTGCCAAGAGACTGTTTTGAACCAGTTGGAAGAGGTGGGCCACCACCAAGATCCACCTAGATCAATCCTCCCTTATTAGGAAGAAATGGTCTCCATTGCAGCACATCCCTTATCATATGTCGAACTGTGTGTTGAGTTAAGCTCCTGGTGCGGTGTTTGATGAAGCGAAAAGGTTGCCTTTCTTTGAAATCTTCATAGTGTTGTAATTGTTGTTGATGGATGCGCTGGAGTTGTTCAACAATTTTGGTTGTTGTGGTATACTTGGTTTGCACCGGTGTGGATGGTTTCTTTTTGGAGGAGCACCTTGAATGCGTGGTCTTGCATTGTAGAGGTACCCGAATAGGCGATGTTGCACTGAATTTGTGTTCTTCTTGTTTCTGCTTAGTAGAGGGATAATGTGCAGAGGTCGTGGATGTCTCTCCGATATGATGTTCTCCTTTAGTGGAAATTGTCAATAGGGAAAATTTCCCAGTGTGGGAGATAATATTCCTTCCCCGCTTGGTTGGGGTAGGTGCAACTATCTCTGGTATCCGGTAGAATTGTCCTCCCAAAGTGACAATGACACTGTGAGGTCATGATTCATATACAGCATGACGCTTCCACATGTATGGCTGTCCTAAGAGAACATCACATACTTTAAGTGGGGCCACGTCACACAATACCTCATCTTTGAAGGGCTTGATGCTGTATGCTAGGAGACATTGGTGACTGACGCGGATCCCTCGTCCTTGGCTTAGCCATCCAATGGTGTATGGTTGTGGGTGTGGTGTTATTGGTAGGTCTAGTGTCTTGATGACTTCTGCTGACATCGGGTTCTTCTGGCTGCCGCTGTCCACAAAAAAGTGTAGGGGAATTCCCTTCACCCACATCTGTGAGTGGAAAAGGCGCTCCTCTACCTCCGACTCTTCAGGTTCCTCTGGTTGAATCTGTGTGGTGGCAACAACGGCACTGGGTTCTGCATCAATGATCTGTTTCCCTTTTCGCGCAGCTGTGAAATTAGGTTCTGAGTCAGAATCAGAACTAGGATTTGATTCTGTAGCTTTGATCTCAGCCATCAATGACTGTTTTGAGTGACATTCATCAGTGTTGTGCTAGGGGCTTTTGTGGAACTCGCACTACTTCCCGTTGTCCTTCTTTGTCTTTTTGTTACCCTTCTTAGCTTGTGGTTGGGACTGGTTGTCCTTTCCCAGCCCCATGTTCTGCGATCTAGAGTTTCCCTTGCCCTACTTCTGCGCAGGTACAAAGTCACGCTTGTTCTTTTGCTGAAATTTCTGCTCAATTTTGACAACATATCGATAGGCGGATCCGAGTGAAGAGATGTCCAGGAAGTCCATCTCTGTTCGTATGTACCGGTGTAGGCCACTGCGATATTTTAGTACTAGGTGTCGCTTGGAGTCCTTGCTACCCAACTTTGTGCGCGAGGTATGAAATTTGTTGGTGTACTTCGACACCGTTTGGTCCCTCTCTTGACGCAGAATGGTCCATTTTGTGCACTGGTAATCATAGTTTCCAACAGTGTAATATTGTTCCTTGACGGCATCTAGAAAAGAGGCCCAAGTCGGATTGGCATATTCAAACAATCCAAACTCGTATGATGAGTTTTTCTCACAATAAATTTCCCACCATTTTTTGACACGGGGGACGGACTTGAAGACCGCAAAGATGATCTTTTCCCTGTCAAAACTTTGTGGACAGAGAAATACCCATCTAGTAGATTCAACCATTTATCTAGGGCATCGGCATCGATTTGGCCTTGAAAAATTAACTTGTACCTTGAAGGGAGTTGTATCTCCGAAATGGCTGCTCGTTGAGGGTGCATTTGCCACTTTTGACATGGGTCGAAGGATCTGGGTGAAATTGTCCATCATCTCGTTCCTCTGTCGCGCGAGGGATTCCTCGAGCAACAACTTGATAGGATCTACTGCTCCGTCGTCTCTCTTTTCTTCCACCATGGGAGGCCGTTTGGGGCGGCAAGAGTCGTCTTCCCTAAGTGAAACTAGTTCGAGACCCAACTCTCTGTATCTTGACCTCGTCGGGGACATGCACCGAGAAACAATCAAAGAGCAGACTGCTCTGATACCACTGATCCGGATTTATGTGGGAACGAAACAAAATATAGCATAAACAGAATCATATACAGAGATATATTGCAAGAACAAAGTGATACAACAAACACATATTCTATTAAATAGCGGAAATAGAACAGACTGTAAAATACAATAGCTGGAATGGTGGTAGCTATCTCTGAGAAGAGATGTGGCCGCTATGCTCATTCGTGCCAAGATGAATACAAAGAGAGGCCAAAGGGGCCTATTTATCATAAGCATGAGGGAAAGAATCCCAAACATAAAAAAACCTAACCCTAGAAGATGAACCGACATAAAGTTTGCGACCCCAATGTGGTTAGTTGAACAGTCAACTACCCGGGGTCATAACTTTTGCATACGATCTCCGTTTGGGGCGCTTGGTAGCCCTTTGGAAAGGTCTACCCAAGATATACAACTTTCAACTGGGCTCAAATGTATGTCAATGGCAGAAATTCGGCCCCCCAAATCGACAAAAAAGGTCGTTTAAGGGCTCAAAATGGCCCCGAAAGTTTAGGACACGAAAAATCGCTAAAAATAGTAAATTACCAAAACTGCCAGGAGACTGTTTTGAGCCAGTTGGAAGAGGTGGGCCACCACCAATATCCACTTCGATCAATCCTCCCTTATTAGGAAGCAATGGTTTCCATTGCGTCAAATCCCTTATCATATGTCGAACTGTGTGTTGAGTTAAGCTCCTGGTGCGGCATTTGATGAAGTGAAAATGTTGACTTTCCTTGAAATCTTCAGAGGGTTGTAATTGTTGTTGATGGATGCGCCGTAGTTGTTCAACAGTTTTGGTTGCTGTGGTATCCTTGGTCTGCACCGGTGTGGATGGTTTCCTTTTGGAGGAGCACCTTGAATGCGTGGTCTTGCACTGTAGAGGTACCCGAACAGGCGATGCTGCACTGAATTTGTGTTCTTCTTGTTTCTGTTGAGTAGAGGGATAATTTGCAGAGGTTGTGGATGTCTCTGCGATATGATGTTCTCCTTTAGTGGAAATTGAGAATAGGGAAAATTTCCCAGTCTGGGAGATAATCTTCCTTCCCTACTTGGTTGGGGTAGGTGCAACTATCTCTGGTATCCGGTCGAGTTGTCCTCCCAAAGTGACAATGACATTGTGAAGTCGTGATTCATATATAGCATGACGCTTCCACATGTATGGCTGTCCTAAAAGAACATCACATACCTCAAGTGGGGCCACATCACACAATACCTCATCTTTGAAGGGCTCGATGCCGTATGGTAGGCGACATTGGTGACTGACGCGGATCCCTAATCCTTGGCTTAGCCATCCAATGGTGTATGGTTGTGGGTGTGGTGTTATTGGTAGCTGCAGTCTCTTGATGACTTCTGCTAAGATCAGGTTCTTCTGGCTGCCGCTGTCCACAACAAAGTGTAGGGGAATTCCCTTCACCCACATAAGTGAGTGGAAAAGGCACTCCTCTGCCTCCGACTCTTCAGGTTCCTCTAGTTGAATCTGTGTTGTGGCAACAACGACACTGGGTTTTGCATCAATGATCTGCTTCCCTTTCCGCACGGTTGTGAAATTAGGTTCTGAGTCAGAATCAGAACTAGGATATGATTCCGAAGCTTTGATCTTAGCCACCAATGACTGTTTTGAGCGACATTAATCAATGTTGTGCTAGAGGCTTTTGTGGAACTCGCACCACTTCTCGGTGTCCTTCTTTTTATTTTTGTTACCCTTCTTCGCTTGTGGTTGGGACTGGTTGTCCTTTCCCTGCCCCGTGTTCTGCGAGCCAGAGTTTCCCTTGCCCTGCTTCTGCGCAGGTCTGAAGTCACGCTTGTTCTTTTGCTGGAATTTCTGCTCAATTTTGACAGCATATCGATAGGCGGATCCGAGTGAAGAGATATCCAGAAAATCCATCTCTGTTCGTATGTACCGGTGTAGGCCACTGTGATATTTTAGTACTAGGTGTCGCTTGGATTCCTTGAAACCCAGCTTTGTGTGCGAGGTATGAAATTTGTTGGTGTACTCCGACACCGTTTGGTCCCTCTCTTGACGCATAATGGTCCATTTTGTGTACTGGTCATCATAGTTTCCAACAGGGTAATGTTGTTCCTTGACGGCATCTAGAAAAGAGGCCCAAGTGGGATTGGCATATTCAAACAATCCAGACTCGTCTGATGAGTTTTGTTCACAATAAGTTTCCCACCAATTTTTGACATGGGGGACGGCCTCGATGAACGCAAAGATGATCTTTTCCCTGTCGGAAAATTTGTGGACAGAGGGTTGTAATTGTTGTTGATGGATGCGCTGGAGTTGTTCAACAGTTCTTGTTGTTGTGGTATTCTTGGTGTTCACCGGTGTGGATGGTTTCTTTTTGGAGGAGCACCTTGAATGCATGGTATTGCACTGTAGAGGTACCCAAATAGGCGATGCTGTACTGAATTTGTGTTCTTCTTGTTTCTGCTGAGTAGAGGGATAATGTGTAGAGGTTGTGGATTTATCTGCGATATGATGTTCTCCTTTAGTGGAAATTGCGAATAGGGAAAATTTCCCAGTGTGGGAGATAATCTTCCTTCCCTGCTTGGTTGGGGTAGGTGCAACTATCTTTGGTATCCGGTAGAGTTGTCCTCCCAAAGTGACAATGACACTGTGAGGTCGTGCTTCATATACAGCATGACGCTTCCACATGTATGGCAGTCCTAAAATAACATCACGTACTTCAAGTGGGGCCACATCACACAATACCTCATCTTTGAAGGGCTCGATGCCGTATGGTAGGCGACATTGGTGACTGACGCGGATCCCTCGTCCTTGGCTTAGCCATCCAATGGTGTATGGTTGTGGGTGTGGTGTTATTGGTAGCTCCAGTCTCTTGATGGCTTCTACTGAGATCAATTTCTTCTGGCTGCCGCTGTCCACAACAAAGTGTAGGGGAATTCCCTTCACCCACATCTGTGAGTGGAAAAGGCGCTCCTCTGGCTCCGACTCTTCAGGTTCGTTTGGTTGAATCTGTGTGGTGGAAACAACGGCACTAGGTTCTGCATCAATGATCTGCTTCCGTTTCCACCTGGCTGTGAAATTAGGTTCTGAGTCAGAATCAGAACTAGGATCTGATTCCGAAGCTTTGATCTTAGCCAGCAATGACTGTTTTGAGAGACATTCATGAGTGTTGTGCCAGGTGCTTTTGTGGAACTCGCACCACTTCTCGGTGTCCTTCTTTGTCTTTTTGTTACCCTTCTTCGCTTGTGGTTGGGACTGGTTGTGTTTTCCTTGCCCCGTGTTCTGTGAGCTAGAGTTTCCCTTGCCCTGCTTCTGCGCAGGTCCGAAGTCACGCTTGTTCTTTTGCTGGAATTTTTGATCAATTTTGACAACATATCGATAGGTGGATTCGAGTGAAGAGATGTCCAGGAAATCCATCTCTGTTCGTATGTACCGGTGTAGGCCACTGTGATATTTTAGTACTAGGTGTCACTTGGAGTCCTTGATACCCAGATTTGTGTGCGAGGTATGAAATTTGTTGGTGTACTCCGACCCGTTTGGTCCCTCACTTGACGCAGAATGGTCCATTTTGTGTACTTGTTATCATAGTTTCCAACAGGGTAATGTTGTTCCTTGACGACATCTAGAAAAGAGGCCCAAGTGGGATTGGCATATTCAAACAATTCAGACTCGTCTGATGAGTTTTGCTCACAATAAGTTTCCCACCAATCTTTGACATGGGGGACGACCTTGAGGAGCGCAAAGATGATCTTTTTCCTGTCGAAAAATTTGTGGACAGAGAAATACCCTTCTAGTAGATTCAACCATTTATCTAGGGCATCAACATCGATTTGGCCTTCAAATAAGGGGATATCAAAATTAACTTGTACCTTGAAGGGAGTCGTATCTCCAAAATGGATGCTCGTTGAGGGTGCATTTGCCACTGTTGGCATGCGTCGAAGGATCTGGGCGAAATTATCCATCATCTCGTTCCTCTGTCGTGCGAGGGCTTCCTCGAGCAACGACTTGATAGGATCTACTGCTCTGTCGTCTCTCTTTTCTTCTGCCATGGGAGGCCGTTTGGGGCGGCGAGAGTGGTCTTCCCCAAGTGAAACTAGTTCGAGACCCAACTCTCTGTATCCTGACCTCGTTGGGGACATGCATCGAGAAACAATCAAAGAGCATACCGCTCTGATACCACTGATCCGGATTTATGTGGGAACGAAACAAAAGATAGCATATACAGAATCATATGCAGAGATATATTGCAAGAACACAGTGATACAACAAACACATATTCTATTAAATAACGGAAATATAATAGACTGTAAAATACAATAGCTGGAATGGTGGTAGCTATCTCTGAGAAGAGATGTGGCCGCTATGCTCATTCGTGCCAAGATGAATACAAAGAGAGGTCGAAAGGGCCTATTTATCATAAGCATGAGGAAAAGAATACCAAACATCCAAAAACCTAACCCTAGAAGATGAACCGTGATAAAGTTTGCGGCCCCAAGGTGGTTAGTTGAACAGTCAACTTCTCGGGGTCATAACTTTTGCATACCATCTTCGTTTGGGGCGCTCGGTAGCCCGTTGGAAAGGTCTATCCGAGATATAAAACTTTCAGGTGGGGCCAAATGTGTGTGAATACTAAATATTTTGCCCCCTAAATCGCCAAAAAATGTCGTTTAGGGCCTCAAAACAGCCCCCGAAGTTTAGGACCCGAAAAACCGCTAAAAATAGTAAATTACCAAAACTACTAGGAGACTGTTTTGAGCCAGTTGGAAGAGGTGGGCCACCAGCGATATCCACCTGGATCAACGATTGACAACATAATGATATGCATCAGTTACTACGGAGTTATGCAAAATTATGTACAAAAAAATATTTTTTTCCCGCATGTTATCTACAGAGATCCATGCATAAGAACACTATAAAAAGAAGCCATTGTAGTGCTCAACCCTACATTTCTCTCCCAATGGAATTAGAACCCAGATTTGGAAGCTACTATCCAAGTTCGCTACATGGTTTTTTCGACTACGGACAATATGGAATCGTTCCTGTAGCTTGAGAAATCTTTTCAAATCCATGCCTGTGAATGGTTACAAATAGCTTAGCCCATGTCCACTTTTGATGCTGAAATAGATTTGAAACCTAGCAAACCATCTTGCAAACGAATGTATAAACAAGCTTTATGGCTCCAAACACATATTAGACTCCCGAGTGCATCACATAAACAATACATTAACCTGTGTTTCTCTACCTTCTTTGCTTCCTACCTAGAGACGCATTCATACCTTTTTAGGAGTTTACTATAGAAAATTGGAACAATGCATTGGCTAGATTCCGACCTTCTTTAAAATATAAAGATTTTTTACTTTTATCTCACAACATTATTCTCCATTTCCATACCGAAATGCAACATAGAAAAATAAAATAGCCTAAACATATCGTATTGAAAATTCTATAGGAACCTTCTTTTGCCACAAATGGTACCAAATGTCCAAAGACATAGAAAATTGAATTGAACTTAATTGAAATATTTTATCAATTTATGATTTTTTTTAGCCTTCTAATTATTTAACTACCAAAAGTGCATTCATATATATATATATATGATGTACAATGTAAATCCATCATGAGCCCTAGCTTGGCAATATTTTCAATCGTTTAACATTTGAGACATGCACAGGCTTCATTATGAACTCTTATGAGCCTTTGTCCAGACATCTGTTAAGTTTACACTCACACGCAAGTATATAATGATGTAAAAGCAACTATAACATTCTATTGTTTATGGATATTCAAATACAGGAACATGTACTCTGCAATTGGCATTTTACCTGCGCAGTGCGCCTTCTGGAAGTGAGCACTGGAATCTCCTTCATCTTTGAGGATTCCTGCAAAGTTTCATAAAAATATATTCATATCACTCACTATCACATTCAGAATGAATGAATCAAATTTTATATCCCGTAGCCATACATTTACTCTCTTGAGCAAATCGTAGCCATACCTTCTTTAATTTTCGAAAAACAACTTAATTCCTTCAGTAAGAACTCCACCAACATTTCCAGGTCTCTCAACTCTTGTGCCTCCACGGGTTCTGCACAATAATAGAGAAAATCAAGACTTCAAGTTCAATTTTGTCCTGGCTGATATCTAGAATACATTTTTTTATTATATTTTAATTAAATGTTTATGAAGTAGTTGTCATGTAACACTAATGTAATACATGATGGATTCATTACATACGTAACTTGTACCATGAACATTTATAAGAGTAATTGAACTTTCAGTGAAGTTTTTATCAACCACGCAAAAATATCCACAAAGCATTTACCACGGATAGATCTTGTACAATGGACATTTATCGTGATGCAAAGATGGTATCCCGTTAATTTTTAAATGAATGACAAATGACTCTTGTTAAATGAATTACAAATCAATCTTGCTAGGGTTTGATAATCATATTAGTAATAATATAATAATATGGTTGACATACCCCGATTTATAAAAATGAATAATAATGTCGCAGATCAGTCTAATAGAAATAATTATATTATTTATATATATATATTTTTATAAGCTATATGAAGGTCCTTATATTATCATAGGAAAAATGTACAGAGTCGAAGTATAGTCGGGTCCTCTCACCAGGGAGAAAACAGACCCATTAACAGTTTGAGAAAGTATCTTGGGAGCTGGGATAAACAACCAAACAAACCTAGCAGTGCTGTAGTAAATCCAACAGAGGATTGTCTTTAAACAAAATAACTGAACTGACATATACAAACTGACTGCATAAAGAAAAACGGAAGCAAAAAACAAGCAATGACAGTACTCATTAATCGCTATGGTATTCCTTCTGCTTTGGTTGAGTGGTCGGATCTTTGGCGAGAGTAATGCCAAATCTGCGAGCGAATTGCTGCTGGTTGAAGAGCAGCTGCTTCATCATGTCCTGGAGTTCATCGAGCTGCATCAAAATTTCGGCCTGCGTCTCATTGTGGTCAGTAAGAGTTTTACCCAGGATGAGCTTGTGCGACCAGTGTAGGTCTAGCGTATTCTGGTAGAGAGTGCTTCTACCGGGAGTGTTGCCAGGGTCAGGCACAAGGGATTCAAACTCCTCTCGGATTTCCTCATCCGTTGTACATCCTCTGGTAACTCGAGCATCTTCCTCGACATCATAAATCTCCTCTTGAGCCTGCTTGGGAATCATCGTATGGAACTTACGGGCCTTATCCACCACCCCTCTCATTAGGTGAACAGGGGGAGTGGAGGAGGAGCCGTGTTCCCCAGTATTCAGCATCCGGGAGTCCTGATGGGTGCGGACGCATCATGGAGTAGACATAGGAACCAGATACAAAACTTGCAGTAGAGAATGGAACTGCAAGATTAAAACGAGTCCAGGAGGAAAAGCCCTCGAAGTCGAGCAATAATCTGACCAGCGAACAAGAGCGTTAAGAATAGGGCCAATAGCAGAACAGAGAGAATCAGAGCTGACTGTGGAGCAGAAAAAACTAGAGCCGACTGCGGAGCAACAAAAACCAGAGCCAATGTAACAAACCTGAATGTAGTAGACAGTAGTGGATCCTTTCTGGAGCATAGATTTTAACTGAGCGTCTGCCGGCCTGAGGAGAGGTTGCTGGAAGTGCGAAGGAGCTTTGTTATGAATACCCAGGGTGCCATTCAAAGTCATGAGGATGAAAGGATAGGATGAATGATCAGAGGTCGAGTGAATTGATAGAGTCATAATGCCAAGCAGTAGGCGAACAGAGGACAAGATTTTACGCACACTAGAGCAATTAAGCTTGCGTCGGGTGATCTAGCTCCGGACAGAAGGAGCGGTGGGGCAATGATCAGTTTGAATCATGAGTTGCATCATCAGAGGAGAGGGAGCAGGTAGTCGCGGAGGTAGGAGGTGCATGGCCTGGCAGGTGGCGGGAGCATGCAGCGGGGTTAAGGACAGGCGCAATGCTGGAGATAACCGTAGGCACGTGGTTAGAGCTGGGAGCATGCACAGGTGGCGTGCTATCTATCGACAGCTGGGTGGTGGTATGACCTGCATCCGGCGGGCCCCAGTTGGCGCCATGTGTCTCGGTGTGCACCCACAGTGGGGGAATTATATTATTTATATAATAACATTGAAAATATATATATAAATAATTATCAAATAATTATTATTATGCTTTAATAATATTAATCATTAATATTAATATTAATTTTTATTTATTTATTTATGTGGTTCATGGTACTAGATCTTGGTGCAAGTTACCTCCACAAAAATATTCCTTGAAAACTTTCTTAAAATCCATGAGAGAACATAGGGTGGATGAGCATTTTCGATATAATGGGGGCTCAACAACAAGAACATATTATGTAGGCCCATTTAAGGGCTTGTTGGCACCCCAACAACTCCTAGGATATCTTAGGGTCCCCCTTTCAAAATTTTGTAAATATATTTTGCTTTCATTTGGTTTTAATTTGCTTTGCAATTTTACCATTTTGGTTGGATGAATTTTCTATGCTTAATTTTTCTTTCTTTTGATCCTTAGTCTCCTTGAGATGATGGTTTGATGGTTTTGACAATCTATTTTGAATTGATCTTTTGGTCTTCTAGATCCTTTCATGCTATCCTTGGGCTTATCTCAGTTGGCTTCATGTCATGATTTGTAAAGGTTGACTTAATTCATTCTCATTAAATAATTTGGATAATTATATTTTGAATGGCGTATTTTGAATAAAGAAAAAGGATTAATGATCTCCACACTTCATAGCAAAGCAGTATTTTAATCTTTATTTCAAAATATTCAATTCATATTCCAACAACAAAGTGACATTGATATAAGTTTGAACAAAAATATTATCTTTTAATAAAAAGAACCTTGAAATACTAAATCAAGAGATCTAGTTAAAATAGCTTTTAAGATGTCTTTATATTAATATCATTTTTTCATACAAATTAATCATCACTAAGCCGTTGGTAAACTGGCCTTTTCAATTTTATGCTTCACGTAATATATTGAAATGAATTAAACATACACTATAACAATGGTTCTCATTAATATATTTTATTCTCGAAGATAATGCCACACTAAAATTCAGTGGCCTTTGATCTCGTTGTGAGAATGAAGTAATGAAATTTTGTTTTCATTAATTTTTATTATATTTTATTGTGCGGGGATATGTTTTTTTTTTCACACATAAATTTATCTTACTATTAATAAAGCGAAATAGTAAATAGGAACAATACATCAGGTCATCAAACCATAAGAACATATAACCTATGGGCATAAGAGCCCCAAACCAACGAGCACATGAGCCCCATAAAACATACGGGCACATGGGCCCCAAATCACATCAACATCAACCATAGCATCCCATGCCAAAACCAAACAAGTTCTCACCCAGTTGGGACATGCTCTCACCAATAGCAAGTCCAAAAGGTTATAGACCACAAGTAGCAATGTATCAAGGTGTCCATACATAAATACATGAAATAACTGCCCAAATAGAGTCCAAAACAGCCAGAGGCCTGGACACATAAGTCTATATATACAATAGAGCTGCAAAATCATATCTAGATCAAAAGTCCAACAAGTAGTTGGAGTAAGAAAACTAAGTACCTGCAAAAAAATATACCCGCATAAAAACAAGTGAGAAAATATACCAAAAATGAGACCAAACAGACCCAAACATATAAGTCAGCTCCAAAGCAGGTCGATCGAGCCCCGAGAGGAAAGAAGGTCCTCATGCCACTCCTCCCACTCAATAAGACCAGCCGGCGAACTCAGAGCCCTCTTAGAAAGGATGTCTGCCTCCACATTTATCTCGCGGAACACATGGGCAAAATGAATATGCTGAAATTCACAAATGTATTTCCTTACAGCAGCCATCCATTCTGTAAGTATCAAAACATTCAGAGAGGATGAGCCCAAAGCCCAAGAGATAATGGTTGAAGAGTCACCCATAACCACAATAGATGAAACCTATAAGCGCCGGGCAAAGTATAAAAGAAGCCAGAGTGCACATAATTCACTGCGAGTATTAGTTCCAGGACCCAAGTTTAAAAATATCCGGAAAGAAACAAAGGTGTTTAGATGAATAACCACCCCCGCCCCGCAACCACCACCTCCCCCGGCCGCAGCCCCATCAAAGAAGCCACAAGGGAACATTAAAACAGGAGGAGCCTTGCGATAATCGGGGAGCTTACCAGAAGTGACAGTCTTGCCATCCGATTGTACAGGGCTAGAATTGTATTCCAAAAAGGAAGCAATGATACGGCCACAAAGCCAGTGCAGATTAATAGCAGACCCATCAAATATGAGGCGATTGCGAGCCTTCCATAGCTCCCACATCATGTAACAAGGAAGTTCAAGCCAACGAGCATATTGAGAATTGCAAATCCATTTTCTAATACTGTCCAGTAAAGAGACCGAGTGCCAATCAGCATTAATACCAATAGAAATGACTGTGAGCTTCCAGAGCTCCCTCCAGAGAGGACATGAAGAGAAAAGATGGTCAACCCATTCCTCGTATGAACAGCATAACGGACACCATTCGGGACCGATGAAACCACGATGACAGAGGTTATCCCAAGTAAGAATACTGTTTCCCATAGCCAACCAGATAAAACATCTTATCCATGGAGGAAGGGCAAGCTTCCATACCCACGAGTGCCACCAAACCGCCTTCGGTTTACAGTCAGCAAATAAAGAATCATATGCAAGTTTCGAAGTAACCGTTCCACGAGCAACATCCCAAGACCAAACCAACCTGCCCGGAGAATTGCCGAGATGGATGTTTGCTTGATAGAGGAGCGAGGTGAAGTCCGACCATTCTTTGCCCATATCCCCATGAATTCCAAGTTGCCGAGCAGTGATCCATCCCCCATTATTGTACGCAACAGCATGTGATAGGTTGAAAAGCCCACGAGCACGAAGGTGTGCACGAAGTTCAGGAGAGAAGTGAAACATGGGCACAGTCCCCATGATAGGATCCAAGCCGAGTTTGATGTCACGGCCATTGCCGGGGATCCAAGATAGCCACTTAGCCACAACAGAAAAAGCCCCCATCAGCCCACGCCAAATATTGGAGGAGCCATTTACAGAATGCTTGTCAAGCCGGAACCAGGACGAGACAGAAATCTTTTTAAGATACTTAGCCCGAGTGATACAGCCCCACAAAGAGTTATTAAATAAAACACGCCACAGGCTCTTTGCATGAAGTGCTAACACAAACAATTCCATATTCTTAATATTCCAGCCGCTGAGACAATATGGTTTTGCCAAGCGTTTCCAATTTACCAAATGAAATCTGTTCTTTTCACCCCCACCAGTCCAAATAAAGCGGAAAAATTTACCCCGCAGAATGTGCATAATAGAAGACGGGATTTTGCAAAGAGAGAACCAATATACTCCCATGTTTTGTAGTATAGACTTAGCCAAAGTAATCCGACCACCCAAGGAAAGATATCTCAAGCTCCAATGGCTAATGCGTGAATCGAAACGTTTAACAAGCCATAGCCAGTCATTTGTTCTATAATTTGCAGGTTTGAGGAAGAAACCGAGATATTTTGTGCCATCAGTTAGCTCATTAAAATGCAAGGGAAGTAAATCCCCGACATTTTGTTCCACATTTTCCTCCAAAGAGTGTTTTAGGAAAAAATATTTTATCATACTAATGAGCATACCAGTAACACTGCAGAAGAGGTCAAGAATTCTCTTATACTGTAACCATTCAGCCAAAATACCCAGCCCAAAAAGCATCACATCATCCACAAACAACGAGTGAGTCACTGTAACTCCCGCCGAGATCTTGATACCAACAAGAGAGCCCTCAGTTTTTGCTTTATGAATGGAGAGGCTCAACCCCTCAATGATCAACAGGAACAAGAGGGGAGAAAGAGGGCATCCTTGACGAAGCCCCCTGGTCGCTTTGAAGAATTCCGTCGGCTGGCCATTAATAAGCACTGCATAGTTGACCGATGCAACACAGGCCATAATCCACTTCATAACCTTCCACGGAAGGCCAATTTGTATTAGAATCAACTTGAGAAATGTCCAGTTGACACGGTCGTAGGATTTTACCAGGTCAAGTTGTAAGATGAGTGCCTCAATCTTTTTCTGAGATATACTATGGAAGACCTCCTGTGCCACACCCACCGCATCATGTATCTGTCGCCCTTCCAGAAATCCATATTGTTCCCTAGAAATGAAAGTGGATAAGATCGGCTTGATCCGTTGTGCAATTACCTTAGAAATGATCTTATAAACAATGTTGCACAAAGCAATCGGACGAAAATCATCAAAACTCTCAGGATGTGTTGATTTTGGAATCAAAGCCAGATAAGTAGTGTTGAGTGCTCCAGAGACCAGACCCAAGGATCACGTCTCATCAACTGCCTCCCTTAGGTCGTTTCCCATAATATCAAAAAAATGAATGAATAGCTCCACCGTCCATCCATCCGGCCCAGGAGATTTATCTTTAGCTAAAACCCGTAGAGTGTTCTGAACATGAGAGCATGAAATAGGCTCGAAAATATTGTCCCCCTCCACATCCGTGAACATCCGAGGGTATTCCTTAATAAGTTTAAACTGTTCAGGCAAGGAAGTAGTTTTTGGGTCATTATAGTAATCAAGAAAATGGCGCGACGCCTTAGACTTTAATTCGTCATCCCCACGAATCCGTCGCCCATCATGATCATTAAGATCCCAAATGTTGTTTTGTATTCTGCGACCATCAGCAAAACGATGAAAGAATTTGTGTTTAAGTCACCCGCCTTGAGCCAGATAGCCCGACTCTTTAAACGCCAGGACTCCTCTATGTTGAGTAGTATTTTAAGTTTTCTTTCCTCCAGCAGAGCAAGGCGAGTTCTGTCAGTAGGAGAGGTTCCAACTCTCAGGGAATGCTCCCGAATAACACCAATTTCTAATTCCAGGGCATTTAGTTCAGAGGTCTGTTTAGCTTTTTTGGAGCGTTCCCAGTTTATAGTATGTTCTTTGAGGGACCTTAACTTGACAGCCAACTTGTCCATAGCCGACCGCTCCCCCGAAACATCTGTATCTGCCCACAGAGTTCGGACACCAGCATCAAAATCAGCATCATTTAACTAGACATAATTGAATTTGAATGGGTATATCCTGTGACAAGCATCGATTTCGAATTGTAGAATAATAGGGGTATGGTCACTGATATGTGTCTGCATGCACCACGATCTATATGTATGAAAGGAACTCAAAAGGGGCTCGGATACCAGATATCGGTCAAGTCGTTTTGAAATCATATGCTCATCAATCCGACCATTAGACCACGTAGGGGATAATGGCCTAGGTTCCACGTCAATCAGGGAGTATGTCGAGAAAAGGTTTTTGAAGTATAGCCCCAGTGGGTCCCTACGAGCCGTATTACCCCAGATTTCCTCAGCACCCCATGTAAAATTCAAATCACCTGCAAGAATCAAATTGTCCAGTGCCAAGAGATGACCCGAACAGGCCAAATTCCAGAAAGTTTCCCTGTTGTTATAGGGCCCATAACAATTCATGATATTTACAACCTTGTCAGATCCTCTGAAACATCCTGTCAGTAGTATACCCATCGAGGTAGTAAAAGAATCCAGTTTTAATACCCCCGGGTTCCAAGCCGCAAGGAGACCACCTGAAAGGCCAACCACATCCATAGAAGACAAACACCACCCGGGTTTTAATTTATTGAAAAAAATACGTGCTTTATCCCCACATACCATAGTTTCTTGTAAAAGAACCAAGTCTGGATTTACAATTTGTAGGATTCTTTTAAGGGCCAGTTGTTTGGGCACACCCCCCACGCCCCTGATGTTGAGGGATAGCAAAATCATTAACGACCCCTGGCAAGGGCTTTGATTCCTCTAAGAGCCCTGGTATTGGGGGAGATGGGGGTTTTAGGAACGTCTGTGTCAACACCCCCCCGTGGGTTGACCTTTGGATTTTTCCTGGCACTTCGAGTTTTTATAGGAGAAAAATCGGCATCCAGCCCACCGAGCCGAGCCCCCTTCGCAATACAATGATCACCCATCGTGGCCACATTGACAGTGGGTGGGATGTTTATCGACCCCTCCTCAGTAGGTGCCAAAGTCGATGTGACCGGAGGAGCAGTCTCAGGTTTAATATATGAATCTCCACCACCAACAATCCGGTTGTTTAAATAAATAGGGAGGGATGATTTTTGGACCATTTCCGAATATGAGGGGATGTGTAGTATGCGATTCTGTAGTCGGCCAAGGGAGCCAATGACAAATACCCTTCCTCAACGGGCCCGTGATCATTCAAACTGAGGTTATTGTCAGCCGGGGAAATCAAAGGTAAAAGCGATTCTATAATGGGCTCCAAAACAGGCTGTGACTCCTCACATTCCGAGGAGAGGATAACAGTAGGACTATGAGTATGGGCTGACGCCATAGGAGAGATTGGAATGATAGACGAGGACTCCGGGGAAGAAGTACAATTAGGGATAGGGGAGACATTGGGGGGAGGCATACTATCAGACAAGATAGCAAGATCCTTTTCAGACTCAGAAGCAGATGACAGCTTTGGATACAAACGACTTAAATAATTACCATTATTTCCATTGTTGAGTTCCAAAGCATTTATAAATTTGATGTCCAAATCATTCAATGAATGATAAAAAGAAGGGTCATTTGATAGCAGCTTATCCATAAGATCAGTAGCCGGTGGCGTAAACCTATTTGAAAAACCATCGAGCCCACCATTTGTGTGCAAGTCCATGTCGCTTGCATCATCCGAGGACCAGAAAGGGTCCGCACCGACCGGACGGCCAGAAGAATACCGCTGGTTACACTGACGCCATAGATGACCCACCTGTTTGCAGTTAGAACACGGGAAAGGGATGCCCCAATAATCAATGACCAGGTCCAGCCTACGTCCCCTCCAATTGATGTGGAGGACATCAATGAGTCCCAACGAAATGTCCACCTCCACCAAAATCCTGCCCATCCGTCTATCAAAACCAGTAAGGAGTTCATCCTCCACATGAAGAAACCTACCCAAGCTATTGCCAATAGCTTCAAAAGCGCCCCGATTCCATAGAGCCAGTGGCATGCCCGGAATGAGAGCCCATAAATGCCTCATTCGCACAGTGACCGAATCCGGGTCGAAGTCCCTGTACCATTTCTGGAGCATGAGGCTGCCAACCCCATGAAGCCATATCCGGGATAAAATATCAGAGCAGTGCGCTTCCTCCTAAAATATCAGAGCAGTGCGGGGATATGGTTTATGGCAATGATATTACGGAGAATTGGGATAACGATTTGCCAGGCCACACCTAGGTTTATTCCGTATGAAGTTTAAGGGATAGCAATTGGATCACCATTGAAATAATACATCTAAGCTGTGCAGTTCAAGAATGCTGTCAAATGTTGGCATCCAAAAATCAATACTAAAGATTTTTATTTGGCCACGTGCTAGGTAACACCAGCACAGCACACCGGGGAAGAATATTATAGTCAACAAAGGATTCGCTATATTTTAAAGAGGTTTAATTTGGTCCAAAGGAATCGTAACTAGCTTGTGGAAGATACATATCGCCATGGAATTAGTTCCAGTAGCAGAGAGATCGCTGCTAGATTATGTGGTGATGTTAATGCAGAGTTAGTCGGGAAAGGAGAAGACTCAAAACCTACAAGAGTTTGCTGTCATGGTTTTGCTGCAAATATAAAAGAGATAAATATTTCTTATGTTTTTCTCTTTGTAAAAAAAAAAGAAAATGATGCCATATATCAAGGTATTTCAAAGTTGAGAAAATATTTATTTGACTTAATTCAGAAATGGTGACGTTATGATTTATTTAGATTAGTTTACTAATTGTTTACATATATTTGATTCAATATGTCACTTACAAGGAATTAAACTTGGAAGGGGAGGGAAACAATCATTACTTCCCACCACCCAAACTATATCTAATGAACTTTAAATTATTTATATTATTAATCAAATTAATTATATTAAATATAAAAAATAATGACAATAAATTATTATTATCATTATTACTATGTTTGCAATATTTATTATTATTACCTGCCTTGGTTGGTACTATTTATTATTTGAGTTTTGTATTAATAATTTTAATAAGTATTATGTTTTTAAATGTATTTTAATAATTCTATATTAAATTTAATATTTTGAAAATGAAAATAATTTATTAAATATTTTAAAATTGAATTTTTTATTTTATGATTGGCTAAAATTATGATTTGACAATGAATTGAGTAATTATCTTGGGATGTGAAATTTTGAAAAATAAAAAATAATTTTAAAATTCAAAATTAAAAAAAACATTTACTTGCCATTTGGTTTTCGTACATCATGTTTTATTAATAAAATAATAAATAATCCGTTTTGATATTAATCCGTTTTATTAATCTGTTTTCATATTGCATTCCCAATATTTGTGATATTTTTATTTGATATATCAATCTAAATTAATTGAAACAGTATCAAACCTGCCAGAAATGGTAGCAATAAATCATTAACCTGAAAGAAAATATCAAGTTGCTAATACATACTTGGATCTGCATGAACAAACACAGTCTCAAATTATCAATGTACTATTTATTCAAATTATCAATGTACTATTTATTCTGTTAATATACTATTAACTTCACCATTCATTAATTTTTTTATAATAAATTTTAAATATTAATTATTTACTTTTAATATTTCTTATTAATAATTTTAATCAAAATTAAAAAATATACATCATTACGGTTTCTTATATAAATTTTATATTTTATATTAATAATTTTAATCAAAACTAATATATATATTTACATTTTCAGTACGGTTTCCTTATATAAATTTTTACATTTTCAGTACGGTTTCCTTGTAAAAAAAAATTCGCCCACTTATTTTGGTGCTTTGATTTAGGAGCGTATTTAAGCAAGGCTAAAGCCAACAAAACCGTTTCGAGCCGAACGACTGAATATATTATTTTATTATATATATTGGAGTGTATTTAAGCAAGGCTAAAGCCAACAAAACCGTTTCGAGCCGAACGACTGAATATATTATTTTATTATATATATTAAAATATAAAATAAATTGAATTTTTAGAACTAAATTTTAATTTAATATATTTAAGTATCATATTCAACATGAAGGCAGAGCTATTAGTTTTGTGGTGCGTTCTGAAATGTGTAAATATTTTTGGTTTGGTTAATTTAAAGGTCTTCTGTGACTCTTGAGTCACTATAAAATGAGCAGCGGGAGAATTTGAGCTAAATGTTTTGGCTCTTAATCATTGGTGCATGCGCATTAGGGAGGAAATTGATAAGTACGAGCACATCTCTTTCAATCATATTTACAGGGAGCACAATGATATGGCTGATAATTTATCAAAACTTGCTCTTCTAGGTACAAAGGGCCACTTGTTTTGGGAAGAATGGATGGATTCCATTCTGCTGGACAAGAGCGATATTATTTTTTTTGACTAAGTTATTACAGTCTTTTGACTGAAGAATGTATTGTGAATCAGAATCTCTAGTCTGCAAGCCTATTTTTGTCAAGATTATTTTGTATGTATTTTTTGATCTGATAGGAGATGTAGAGTAATTTGACATGTAGTTATGAACATGATGAAAAACCCTTGTTTTATAAGATTGAATATCTTTGTACTATTTGATTACGTAAATAGCAATAGTACGTTTTTTTTCGGTTGAAAAAAAAAAACTAATTTTCATTTAAAATATATTAAATTTTATTAATATAAATTAAAATATTAATTTAAAATTTATATAATATAAATCAAAATAAAATTTGAAAAGCTACCAAATATAATTATATAAAAAAACAAGATTACACTTATGTTTAATTTAATCATTTAAAATACTTATATTTAAAAAATAAAAAAAACAAATTAATAAAATTTTACAAACACAAAATGTTTACTTTATTATATTTATCTATTTTTTTTAAATAAAAGTGGTAGCTTTTCCAAATATTTCTAATTATATAAATTTCTCTAATTTACCATACCTTTAATTAAAGTAAATATGAATTTATTGTAATAAAATTTGTATACATTTTTTGAAAAAAAAATACAAAATACAATTATATTTAAAATAATTATAAAAATTACAAATAAACATAAAAAGATGAAGAAAACTAAATTGTAAAATGGAAACTATGGTTCCCATCTTTTAACCATATATTGAACTTTCATATTTTTAATTCTTTGGTGACTACAAAGATTGAAGACTATATTCAACCAATTACCAAATGAAGCTTACCGAGATTTTGAAATTCAAATTATGAAGGAAGTTTACAAAATCAAATGGAAATGTAACATCCCTCCTTTATACCCTAATATTTTGTAAACTTATAATAATGCAACTAAAATGATGGACAAGCGAATCCACTCGGATGGCTCGAAGCCATGCAAATCTAGTTAGACGGGTGCCGCCGTAAGTAAAAGCCAGGAAAGCTAAGTAACTAAGTTTTGGGGCTAAAACTTTTAGAAGGGATTTCACACACCTAATTAGGAGCAATTAAGTATTATCGATTTGGCCATTAGGAGCAATTAAGTATTATCGATTTGGCCATTATGGCGTAATAGGCAAATACATTTATATATATACATTCTTCGATATATATATATATATATGAGAAAGGTAGCCGATGACAACTATTAAATATTCATTAATTGGAACAATTATAAAAGAAATTGATTTGAGAAAACTCAGTCCTTATATATATAAATACAATTATAGATCAAATCTCTTCTCTTTTAATAAGTGGAGACCTCCAGCACTTGACACGAGGACGCCCTCCAAGTGACGAGGGAGGAGTAATTCCTTACGATGGCGGACCTTTCCACCGTAAAGAAAAAAATAGACATATTAATAAAAATATGAATACATAAATAAAAACTCATTAAGGAGAAATGCCTAAACCTGCCATACGACATTTCGACCCTTTTCGCTAAGGAACTTCATTTCCAGATTGCACCGGTTAAAACATTTGATTATCTAATTATTTAGACATTGATCTGTACATCTCCGTTTTGGATAGCGTGACTCTCCTGCTGTTTTACTTAGTATTTGGTTGTTATCTTTGAGGGTAAAGGTAAGGACAACTTTCCTCGGTAGCCTCTTTTATTTTGGATTTATAATGTTGTTGCAAAGTTAATTCTGGCTATTTTGTTTGAAGACTGTGAGTTGAAATTTCAGAACTATCTATGCCTTCGATTTGGGTTTTTGCTTATTAGATTGTAGTCAAGATTTAATATGGGAGCGCTACCCCTTTTGGGATGTGATATTGATAGTAAGTGTGAACTCTAGTAAACTTGGCTGTTGGTCGATTTCTTTCATAAATTCTGGTGAAATCTGTTTTGGTTTATAAATCATGGTGGCTCTTAAATTGTTGAAGACTACGATTTGAAGTTTCAGATTTATCAATGTTTATGATTGGTTGAACTTCCTTCTAGCGTATAGTATGTCTTATAGTACCTCTGGATAAGTATAGTATGTCTTACACTACCTCTGGATAAGTAGATCGCGATCTGGATGTACATACTATGTATTTAGCATGTCTAAATTGATGGGAAGCAATTTAGGTCTACCTTTTCTGCATATAGTATGTCTAGAGAAAAGGTTTGTAATCTAGGTTTACATACTATGATATTGGTCTACCTTTTCTGCATATGGCATGGCTGGACAAAAGAAGTATGATATTGGTCTACCTTTTTGCATATAGCATGTCTCGATAAGAGGACTGCCAGAAATGCCCTCCTTAAGGGAGGCCTTGAGAAAGTAGAATTATCTTCGCAACGATTATGTTGCTGGATGTAACGTCTTTTATAATAAAAGAATGATGACCTGCCTTTGTGGACGTAGCGCAGTAGGGTGAATCACGTGAAATTGTTCTCTTTTTATGTGTATGTGTGTTATTGTTGTCGATATGTATTTGTTATGGAAATTCCTTAATGTCATGGAAATAAATGTATGGATTGAAAGAGTAAGGACTCAATATAAATTGTCGGAATGCAAATGTTATTAGAGGAGGAACACAATTATCTCGTGAAGTTTTTATGAATAATATCGATGAGTTAAATAGTCTTTTACTAAACGGATTTTTGAGTTTATGTTTTGATTAAAGTCTTGAGTTTATGTTTTGATTAAAGGTGGTAGTTCTCAAGTGGTCTATATGCTTTTCCATTTATCATTTACTGTTCTCTTGAACAGTGCGACTAACACTTTAATAATGTGATAAGATAAGTACAAGTTTAATTATCCTTATCACCGATAATATCCTTGAGGAGTCTTTATGTGTTAAGGAAACTCACTAAATCTAACCTCGTAATTTTGGGTATGTCACATATGGTATCAGAGCACAGGTTGCAAACACTCGGGCTTATTGGGCTTTATTGCGGGAAATGAATACAAGTTCGTCGAACTAGGAAAGGAACTACATCCTATACAATGCAAATGTAAAATTTCAGTTCCAAGGATCGCCAAGAGGTAAGCGACAAAGCTTCTTGGAAGTACAAGTAAGTGCGTTCCATTTTGCCGAAGCCTTATAATGCATGAAGAAAGAATGTGTCAGGATTATAATGAATCTTGTTGGTTATGATTTCTGAATGTGGAAGAATTTGTCACGATTTCTGTGTTTCATTCAGCTACATCTGGAATAGTCAATCAAAGGGAAAAATTTGTCATGCTCAATTGGTTTAATAGGAAAGTACAAATAAGTATGATGGTACAATAAGTATGATGATAACATGGAGAAAAACTCTCATCCGTAAGAAGTAGAAGTCTTTTATTTATGTATAAATGTAATGAGTTAATACTCGTTAACTGAGCTTGACCTCAATTAAAGAAATATTTATTTATTATAAGGTAAATGAATGCAAAATTGCCCACGAATTCTTAAATGTTTTATCCTTCAAGTTATATTCCTACATTATGCATGGGTTGAATATTCGTTGGAGAAGTTCACAATGGTTCAAAAATTACTAGGTAGGGTTTTACTTATTGTGTGCAATGTGTTATTATTTTCATAATCGATAATCTGATGAATAAAATTGTGAGGATAGTATACAAGGGTTGGTATATTATCTTTCATTAATCCGGTCTTTAATCATATTCTTGACAGATTTTAGGCGAGATGGTCCACCTAACTAGGAAGTACATATATGGTATTAAGTTATTCCCAGTTTATACTTGTACTAACGAAATGAAGGCTTATAAAACCACTTTATGAGCAATATTAATTATCTCTAAAGCACAATTAGTTATACTATGTGTAAGTGAAGTTTATAGTGGATCTAGAAGTAGATGTTATAATAAGTACCACTTTTATGTTTTGAAAATCCACTAAAGGTGTCACAAGCAATTCATACTGACGGTATACGGAGAAATTGCATTGTCAACATGATTATTAAAAGGAAAATATTTATATGGTTTGATTTAGTTGAGTATAAACAATATTTATATGATATACTTGGATGAAAACCTCAGTTGGAGTTTAGGTGGACATTGATAATATAAGTACACAATGCATATTTGAGTCCTGTTAAAAGTATAGTTAAAAGTATATAGTTGTTACTCCATTAGTTATTGGAATGCATATATGATATTGAATAATATTGGGAATTAATGGAAGCCATGTGCTTTAGAAAAATAATTGGAATATCTTTACGAGGAGACTCAACACCCTAAGTCCTGAAGTGCTAAATGATTTTATAGTCTTCTTTCAAGATACTACGTCTTAAATGAAGTATTAATTAATATCTAAGGATGTGGTATAAAGAGATAACTATTACATGAAATAAATTTGAAAGGGCATTTTTCTTATAGAATTTTGTAGCCACGACAGTATCTAGGCTTACGAGACTTCATTAACTTACAACTAATGAGTTAGTGGTTCGGGTAGTGTTTAGGAATGATTTATTTTTTTCCCACCCCCACTTCCTCAAAATGTATGTATATGCTGTTTCTTATATTACAATTGCTTGATATAGATTCTTACTTCTATGTTTTCCTAAGAGGTAGACATCAGGTTGTCAATGAATAAATTCATAGACATTAGTGGGTAATCTTATAATTGATGAAGAATAATTTGTGGAATAAACCCTTCAGTGAAATGGAGTATCTTGATTTTGTGAGAATCTTAATAGTTGAGCTAACACATGTTTATTGTTGTATGAGGAGGTTAACGTCAAGACTGCGAAATCATACGCAGACAAGTACAAAAGTAGATGTGAATGTTGTCATTTTATTTATGTTCCCATATGCATGGTTATGTTTATGTATATTAATGAAATTAATGAGAATTTAATCTGGTATGGATGTTGTAAGTGAATGATGACATGTCACATTCTAGGGAACTTGTGGAAAGACAAGGATGCGATATAGTATACATGGTAAGCATATGGTAAGAAGATAAGTAAAGATCAAGGACTCATGAAAGGATATGTTAAAAGCATGCTTTCGAACTGATGAGTTAAAAGGTGAATATATGCGATGTTAATATTATGTGCTATTATGTTGCATGTTGTGGTTAACCAAGACTACAAGAAATAATAAATGATTGTTATTTCCTGGACTCAAACGAGGAGGTTTGATGGGAAAAGAATATTCCGGGACTCAAGAAGGAGGCTTGAGGTGGCAAAAATTGACCCAACTATGCTTGGCTAAAGCAACTTTTTCTGGACTCAAGCAGGAGGCTGGGTGGAAAAGAAATTCCTGGACTCAAGTAAGAAGGCTTGAGGGGAATTGCGAAAGAGTTTTGTGGTATCAATGGCAAAGACCTAGGCACAAAGATTGACATCTGGAGACAGGACACTGTTTGATGTCTTGAGGAGGGAAACTTTTTGACTAGCAATAAAAAATGAGAGTAACCTCAAAAGTGTAGCCCGTAAGTCCATAGGAATTGGTGACAAAATTCAAGGAAGAATTATGTGTTCAACACAGGGTTGTTGAAGTTCCAAACTCATGAGAGAATTTGATGATCAACAAAGTGTTGTTGAAAGATTTGTTTTATGATACAACAAATATTAATGATTTGTCTTGTAACTAGACTATTGGATGCATTTATGTGTGAATGTTATGATTGCTTGAGTAAGCAAAAAATTTCCTCAAGGATGAGGAGAAATGATAAATGTTAAAAGTTTACTGCTGAAAATATGGTAAAGTATATGATGCTAACCTGTTAATGAAAAAGGTGTCTACCTCAACATGAGGACTAGAAAAATGTCCATGTATTGGAGGTAAAAGAAATCCTACAAAAGGATAATTAAATTTTGCATTACTTATGAATTCTATCACCGGAAAAGGACGCTGGTAAGGCAGTCGCTATCACCGGATCTAGATCTAACCCCCGCGAGGCTTCTCTTCCTGCAGATTTCCCTTTTAGTTGATGCAAGTAGTGCAATGTCGTTTTGTGTGTTTTCCTACCGAATCCCCGTGACCTCTTGTTCCAGTAATAACCAAACTAATCTACACCATTCACATGGGAGAAACATGTTTGATCTTCACAGACTAGTCTAACAAATTTTAACATTAGGGATACTAGGGCTGTGCACCTGGCATATAGATGTAACATACCCATTACTTGAAACATTTTATGTTTGAGGAAAACATTATCTTAACTTTTATCGTAAAGTTTTACATTTGGCCAAGTGGCCAAGGATGGCTGTAATTGCACAATATTTTTATTTAATAAAATAAAATAGGATACACTCACCCAAAGAGACTGTTTAAAGAGTGTTTATTGACCCACTAGGTGGAATGGAATCTGGGGTAGAAGGAATTGGACAAGTGGCAGCATCAGGAACTCAGTAACTAGCCGTTGTTATGGGACAACTCCCTTGAATTGTGGTCAAAGTTCCCTGAAAGATGGGACTGGAGCTTGAGGCTCATTTATTTGGAAATTGACCACTAAAAGACCTAGGCATCTTTATAAGCCATCGAATTTGAGCAGAGGCTCACACTTTTTCTGACGAGAAAATTTACCTTGTGGTTCTGCTGTATGCACACAAGAGATTTGATGAGGGGAAGCTATGTTTTGAGTGGTAGTGTAAGTCTATTTCACTTCTGCTAAGTGCAGAGAGTTATTTTGAGGTGTATTGCAAGTCTCCATTGATTGCTGGAAGTACAACCTGAGTGCCTTGCTTCTACACAGAGTCTTCTACCTAGTGGTTTAGTAAACAAGCTCGGGGGTCCAAAGGAGCAAGTGATATTGGCTGCTTCTTCTGGAGAAGGTTGGGAGGAACAGGCCTCTTTGGGTGTTTGTCCACCCTATCTATATTATCAGGTTCTACTTGCTATTTCATTTCTAGTAATTACAACTTATTGAATTTCTGAGTTATTGTTTTCTGAATATTGTTAGTTATTTTGTTCAGAATGAATGAATGATCTTCTGAATTGTATGAAGAAGTAATATGATAATGATAGATCAAAATTACTTCCGTGCATTTTTCCACACACCGTCTTTGTGCCATACTCTAGTGCAGGGAAGGGTGTTTTAAAAATAGATGAATGATATGAAAATAGATAGAATAATTGAATAGACAAACTCTGTTATGTTTACTGTAGTTTCCTTATTGTTTACAAATTGTAATTAACATATCTCATGTATCAGTCATAGAAAAACATAGCAACTATTGTTTATTTAGAATATTTAATACATTTACAGTCGCAGCAATATAAATAAAAATACATAAACATTTTCCATTTTTTTTTTCTGCACAAAGCCTAAGGTTCAGTTTTAGGTTAACTAGTCTTCATAGAAGACAAATAATATATATATATTCTTACTATATTTATTTTCATATGTTTATTCTATTTAAAACATCTTAATATTTTGTATTATTAAATACTAGCATAATCGAAATAATGACTGTAGATTATTATCATTATTTACGATTTGAAACAACTGTACAGGAGGGAAAAATCCACATACACAGTATACAATATCATTCATTTTATCATTGACTTTTTAAATCAAAACAAAAGAACAAAGAAAGAGCTTGAGTTTTCAAAACCCTATAGGTTACATGTTATATTCTTTATAAACCCTTATCATATTTTCAGTTAAAAAGAATCAAAATAGTTTTTAGTGTTGTTTAGGGTTCATAACAGCCTTATGGCCGAAGCCCTTACACTTCTTTTATCATAAAAAAAATTTCGACAAGGTTTTGAACGAGGCTCAATGCCTTTGAGCAACAAATAGTATTAACATAGATATGATACCAAACTTTTCTTAAACACATAAACCAAAAACAGCTAGAAACGTTAACCATCACGACTCTAAGGTTTTTCAACCATAGTATAAAACATTTAGGAACTACAAAGATGAACTTAGTTATCATTCTTTTTATTTCACCAAACATTTCATAGATCTATACAGACTGTCGAGAGTAATTATCTCAAGCTCGGCCTTCATAAAACATCTCCATAAACGTTTGCGAAAGTCTTAAAGTCAAAGACAATACCGGGTCGAGGGCTCAAACCCTTACTTTTACATGTTTGTCTAAACCGAACCATGATTAAGTACAACAAAGTCCTGCAAACAGTTTCCTTTTAAAAACATTTCAAAAACGCAGAGATCTCTCCCACAAAGTCTCGATTTAGGACTCATTAACCTAAATAACAAACATATTTTTAAACCGAACATTATCAACATTTTGTTTTTCAATTTATCAAAACGACGATAGAAAAATAAATTTTTTATAACCCTTTATAAACTTCAACCAATAGCATTATCTCGAAGATACCCTTTATCAAAAGGAAACAAAACAAGGTTTACAGAGTTCAAAACCCCAACTACTATTCCTTTAAACAAAAGAAACAAGTTCATATACAGACAGTCACCATTTCATTTTATTTGAAATACAGAGAGTTAAACCCTTCCTCAAACACTATAAAATTTTTGTAAATTCAAGGGTTACACAGTAAAACATTGAAAAACCAACGCAACATTAGGTTGAGGGTACAATCCTCCCTACATTAAATAATTTCCATACGGCTTACAACAGTACCACAACAATATAGTCCACAGCTAGACCACGAGACCGAAGTTTCAGCTAAAACCATTTAAGAACCAACATCATGCCAAAGACTCAACCGAGATTTCTTGAAGTACTATGGATGCCACGAGGATGTCACCGAGGCTTACCAGGCTTTGCGAGCTTCCATCATTGGCACTACAAGATTTAAACAACCATGCCGAGAAGTACCTGCCACAAAGCACACAACATGGTTAAAACTTGGAAGACGAAGCTTAAAAACAAAAACTCATACTGTTATACAACATCAACCTTCACAGGATAGTATTTAAAAGAACTAAACTTACATGTAAAAGAACTTTGGCTCGAAACCGAATACTCCTACGACCGACGATGATCTAGAGTCATTCAAACCACTAAAACAAGTGCATCAATACTCACTGCAGTATTGGCTCGACTCTTAAACACCTGGTAGTGATAGTTTTTCTCCTACAGGTCGCGGTATCAAACCTGGGGAAAGTGCCTTCAAAAACCTGTTTTGAAACCCTAAAGACTCGTAGGGCTGTCGGCCTCTCCAACACTCCACTCTTAGCAAAATGAATGCCCAAGTTCACGCCTTCGTCGAGGTAAGCCAAAGGATTGTTAGGGTTACACCACTATCGAGATTTACCACATGAAGACCGCCACGGTGGATGCCAACAGACATTCCACCAACGCCACTTTTAATGCACTTTAATAACCATATCTACCACCAGTACGTAGACCTATGAGCGAACCATGCAACAAGATTATCATTCGGTCTTACCACGGTTAAATCATTACAATTGCATTATAGTTGGGTTACAAATTATCAAGGTCATTACACTATTATGTAATTTATCCAAAGTGTTATACCATTGCACGATGACCAAGATTAAAGTTTCGACCATCACTATGGGAGACTTACAACCATAAGTTATTACGGTTACATTTTATCCCTAAGTCCTTTAAAACATAACATTTTTTCCAACCTTGCAAATAACTATTACGTAAATCACTTTATCATTCAAACCCATGTACATGGTATAGAAACCATAAAGCGCATACACAACAAGAAAATCTATCTTTTAGCACCACAAGTTAGCACCACTTATAGTTTGTGGTGTAAATGTGGTGGTATTGGCACCACTTACATTTATATGGTGTTAAAGTGGTGTTATTAGCACCATTTATATTTTGTGGTGTTAAAGTGGTGGTATTAGCACCACTTATATTTTGTGGTGTTAATATGGTGTTATATTAGTTAATATTATTGGAAATTGAGTTTTACCTTTATGAGAAATGCCATGTTGGCAAGTACCATAAAGTGGTGCTAAGCTATTATTTTCCACATGGAGATATACATGTAGGATTTAATTATGTGGATTTGCACCATAAACAAATTCACAAATAATTATTTTGAAAATAACTCAATTCAATATTTTTTTTATCAATTAAAAAAATGATCAAAAAATAATTTATGAGTTTTTGCACCATACTTACAAGAAGTTCAAATATTTATATTTAGAATATTTAAGCAAATAAATTCACGTGATTCATTTATGAGGTTTACACCACAAGCACACCAAGTTCAAAAAAAATATTTGGAAAATAGCTCAATTCATTTATTCATTTTTTATATTATTTAAACATATAAATACAATAGACAAATAAATAAAAGCAACTATTTTTAATTTATTACTATTATAAAGTAGTAATAAAATTATTTGAATTTAAATTTGATTATTCATTTGAGATATATTTATCTTCTTAAATTTTTTTGATGGAGATTAGTATTATTATTAGGTTTTTAACACAAGACATGGGTCTTAGATCCATCTATATGATCAATGGAGAAAACCTCTAGCTAAGGCCCTAAAAGAAGCTTTTAGGAATCTAGGACCAAGAAAGACACCACAAAGGTTCCCACACATATTCCTAAGAGTATTCTTAGCCTCTAAGTATGGGCATTCACACTATTATAAGTTTTTAATCACTAGGGATAGGTCCAATGGCCCTCAACATTGTTGAACTAACAATCATAGGCCTTAGCCTAAAGGAATCCTAAGCATAAATAAATGTCATGTTGTCAAGTACCATATAGTGGGGCTAAGCTTGTATTTGTCACATGGACATGTACAAAAAGGATTTAATTATGATGATTTGCACCATAAACACAACAACATCGTAAATAATTATTTTGTGATAACTTAATT
This sequence comes from Larix kaempferi, assembly GCA_027924585.1. NCBI lineage: Eukaryota > Viridiplantae > Streptophyta > Pinopsida > Pinales > Pinaceae > Larix > Larix kaempferi. Next base: position 21,857,491 of record BSBM01000070.1, on the reverse strand, counting down.
TAGTTTTTTCATTCAAATAAATGCCCATGATTAATTTATGAGGTTTTAAACCACAATCACAACAAATTCAATTATTTGTTTTTATCACTATTTAAACCAACAAGCTCACACGATTAATTTATGAGGTGTTGCACAACAAACACAACAAGTTCACAAATAATTATTTCTAAATAGCTCAAGTCGACTATTCATTTTCAATATTATTCAAGCAAATAAATACCCATGATTCTTAAATTTGACAAATAATTAAATACAACCATTTTTAATTTATTACTATTATAAAATATTAATAAAAATGATTTGAATTGAGATTTCATTATTTGATAGGGCATATTTTTATTGATATCATTAAATTTTCTAATGGATATTAATATCGTTACTAGGCTTTGTGCACAAGGCATGGGTCTCAAATCCTTGGAGATGTTCGAGGGAGGAAACCTCTTCCTTGGGCCCTAAATGAATCTTTTAGAAATCTAGGACCAAGAAATATGGTCAACACACATATATTCCTAAGAATATTCTTAACATCTATGTGTGGATATTGATTGCATTATAAGGTTTTTATTACTAGTGATAGGTCTATTGGCCCTCAACCTAGTTAAGAGAATAAACCTAGGCCTTAGCCTAAATTAAACTTCTAGGCATGTAGGGATAATAATGATTTGTCACATTAACACAAATGAATTTTTGAGAATGTCTGTGGCCTTATAATAGGGATAATGGGGGGATTTGGAGGAACTAAAACTAGGTATAAGTCTTTAGGGCATAAAGATTATTAAGGAAGGAACCCCATGCCTTGGACCTTAGAGGAAATCTCTAGGCATATAAGATTAACAAGTATAACTTGAAACACCACATAAGGCCTCCTAAGGGTATCCTTGGCTTGATATTGCGGGTATTAATGTAAGTAAGAGGTTGTTTTTAAGCACTATATATGCGTGTTTAGGCCCTTAACATGTTTGAGAGAGGAAACCTAGGTCTTATTCCCTAGTAAAATATTTTGTGCATCCAAGGAAAAATACAAAAGCTCAAAGCACTACACATGACATATTGGGGTTATTATTTAACTCTCAGTAAGGAAATCAACACCATTATGATTTTTTTGCTAGTATGCACGGGTCTTAGGTTTTTGTATAATGTCATGGGAAGAAACTTGGGCCTTAAACCTTGAGGGAAGCTTTAAAACTCACTCATAAACTCCAAACATTATCCTTGGCATCTAAGCATTCATATAAGTGACACTAGGTATGCAAACCTTAGACATAGTAATTTAACCTCACCCATAAACTCCAAACACTATCCTTGGCTTATTCTCAAAGTGGGATATGGATGGAAATATGTGGTTGTGTGTACTAGTGATGGGTCTGAGTAAATAGTTGGGGAAGAAATTGAAAGAATTATACCTAACATAATATTATTGAGGTAATGGGCAATGATCAAGACCACGAACCATAGCATACACCATTTAAAGTTGATATTTGACATAATAGTTGGATATGACCATAATCAAGAATTTTTGCATAGAGGGATGGATCCCAAGTCCTTTATTGGAGTCATAAAAGTAAAGCAAGTGCCTTATGTAGGTGTCCCAAGGCCTTCGTAATGATGTTACATAGAAGATGACCATGCCTTTATCCCGAAAGAAACAATTAAGGAATCTTCTATCCATCTAAGGATAAGAAGGATACCTCAACCAACCACACATAGCATCTTAAAGGTAGCATTGGATTATGATTGAGGATCTTAGTACAATTAGATATTTTTAGTAATATCTACTTGTTTCAAGGCCTTGGAATGATAGTCTAAGGAAGAAGACTATGTGTTTGGCCCTAAATTAATTCTTATGGCATTTAGAGCCATGAACAATGTGTCAAGGAATCATGCATAACTTCGTAGGGGTATCCATGGAACTATGTATCTAGGTTTTTTTCCTTTGGGAATTGGACATAGTCAATAGAGGACACTTGATCCTCAATCCCTAAAGGAATATTTTAGCCATCTAAGGTTAAGGAGGTGGTCTCCACCAACCACACATGGCCACTTGAGTGTATTATTAGCCTATGATTTATGATGTTGATGACAACAAGTTGTTTTGAGTAGTATATAGTGTGTTAGGGCCTTGGGAATGATGTTCTAGGGAAGAAGACCATGGATTTGGACCTAAAGAAAATTTCAAGGCATTCAAAGCCACGAACATTGCCTCAAACCACCATGCAAAACTTTGGAGTGGTATCTATAGTGCTATGTATTTGGATCTTGTGGCCTTAGGGCCTTGGACATGGTTAGTGGAGGAGACCTAAACATTGGGCTCTACAGGAATTTTCTAGGAATCTAGAACTAAGTAGGTTTTCTCCACTGACCACACATGGATTATTGAAGGTATCATTGGCCTATGATTCAAGATGTTGGTGCCATTAGGTGGTTTAATAATTATCAAGGAGTCCTAGATCCTTTGTAATGGAATTATAGGGATGAAAACCATACCTTTGGCTCCAAAGAAACCATTGAGGTATATAAATACATGCAAAATGCCTCAAACAACTACACATGACTTTGCATGGGTATCCATTGTGCTATGTATCTAGGTCTTGTGGTCTTAGGACCCTGGACATGGTAATAGAGGAGACTTGCAACTCAAGCCCTAAAGGAATATTTTAACCATATAGGGATACGAAGGTTTCCTCCACCAATAACAAGTTGTCTCCTGAGGTCTTGTATCCATGGAGCAATGCCTCTAAGCACCATGCATGAATTCGTAGAGATATTCATGGCACAATGTACGTACATGCCTTGGGGCCTTGGACATGGTAGGGGGAGGAGACTTTAATATTTGGCCCAAAAATAATCTTTTAGCCATCCAGGGATAGGAATATTGTCTCCACCAACCACACATGGCCTCTTGAGGTATCATTGGCCCATGATTGAGAATATTAATGATTTTTGGTGGTTTTGAGCAGAATGTATGTGTCTCAGAACTTTGGTAATGATTCTCTAGGAAATAATACCATGAATGTTTCCCTAAAAAAACCATTGAGGCATCTCGATCCATGAAGACTGTCTCAAATCACCATGCATAACTTTGAAACCATATATATGGTGCTATGTATCTACGTCATGGGACCTTGGTGTCTTGGACATGGTCAATGGAACAGACCTAAACCTTGGGCCCTAAAGAAATTTTCTATCCATCCAAGGCTAAGAATGTTTCCTACACCAACCACACATGGCATCCTTAGGGTTTCATTGACATATGATTGATTATATTGGTGCCATTAGGTGGTTTTAAAAAATGTGTATGTGTCTCAAGGCCTTGGGAATGGCATTCTAGGGAAAAATACCATGCCCCGGGTCCTAAAGAAACCATTGAGGCATTAAGAGCCATGAAAAAATATTCAAATCACCAGGTATGAATTGGTAGGGGTAACCGCAGCACTATGTATCCAACTATTGGGGACATGAGAGCATCAACATGGTCATGGGATGAGACCTAAATATCAAGTCATAAAGGAAAATTTAAGCCATACAAGGCTAAGAAGGTTTCCTATAATAACCATACATGGCCTTCTTAGGATATCATTAACCTATGATTGAGGATGTTGATGCTATTAGGTGGTTTTGAGAAGTATGTATGTGTCTTAGGGACTTCAGAATGGTGTTGTAGGGAAAAATACCGTGCCTTTAGCTCTAATTAAATCATTTAGGCATCTAGAGTCATGAACAATGCCATAAATGAATTCGTGGGGGTATCCAAGAAACTATGTATCTAGGTCTTGTGGCCTTGGAAACTTCAACATGGTCAATGGAGGAAACTTGAACTTCAGGACCTAAAGGAAGAACATGGTCAGCAAAGAACACATAAACTTTGATCCCTAAAAGAACCTTCTAACCATCCAAGGATAAGGAAGTTGCTTCGACTAACCATGCATGTCATTCCGAGTGTATCATTTTCCTATGATTGAGGATTTCATTGACATTAGGTGCTTTTGAGAAGCATGTAGGTGTCTCAAGGCCTTGGGAATGGTATATCAAGGAAGAAGACCATGCCTTTGGCCCTAAAGAAATTGTTGAGGCATCCAGAGCCATGAACACTTCCTTGAAGCACTATGCATGAATTTGCAGTAGTATCTATGGCACTATGTACTTAGGTCTTGGACATAGTCATTGGAGGAGACTTGAACCTTCAGCTCTAAAATAATCTTATGGCCATCTAGGTTTAAGTAGGTTGCCTCCACCAACCACACATGGAATTAGGGTATCATTGGCCAATGATACATAATATTGGCACCATTAGGTGGTTTTTATAATTATGTAGGTGTTTGGGGACCTTGGGAATGACATTCTGATCCAGATAGGTATCAGTGGACACCCACCTGTCCCTCTCGCTCAAATCAGTGTTTTGTCAAAATTTCTATGGTTTTTCGGGTCCTAAACTTCCTGGGCCATTTTGAGGCCCTGAATGATGTTTTTGTGCGATCCATTTTTTAAATGTTAGCTTAACACTAACATTTATTCAAAGCTCTCATCTTTTAGTTCTCGGGTAGGCCTTTCCAACGAGCTATAATTCACTCGAAACGGAGTTCATATGCATAAGTTATGACCCCGGGAAGTTGATTGCTCAACTAACCCCCTTAGGGCCCACAAGCTTCGAGACGGTTCACCTCCTAGGGTTAGGTTTTGGATGTTTAGGGTTCCTTGCTTAATTTTTTTGATAAATAAGGTCCCCTGGCCTCTTTTTTGGATTCAGCTTGGTCACAAATGAGTGTAGCTGCCACATCTCTTATAAGGGATAAGCTACGTTCATTCTAGTTATGTATTGCTCAATAGTTTTACAGTCTCTCTATTTCATTAATTAATAGAAGTGTGTGTTTACTGTATCACTGTGTTCTCTACAATATTATTGTGCTTACTTTGTTATTTGCTTCATTCATTTCATTCCTTCATAAATCCGGATCACATTCTACAAGAGAAGACCATGCCTTTGGTCCTAGAGAAACCACTGAGGCATCCAGATCCTTGAACAATGCCTCAAAGAACCATGCATGGTATCCATGGTTATATATATCTAGGTCTTATGGTCTTGAGTCCTTGGTCATGGTCAATGGAGGAGACCTAAACCTCAAGCCCTAAAGGAATCTTCCAACCAACCATTCAAGGTTAAGAAGGTCTCCACCAACAACACATGGGATCCTAGGGGTATCATTGGCCTATGATTGATTATATATGTGCCATTAGGTGGCTTTGAGCAATATATACATATCCTAGGGCCTTGGTAATGAATTCCTAGGGAAGAAGACCACGTCGTTGGCCTTAAAGAAATCACTGAGGAATCTAAATCCATGAAAAATGCCTCAAATCCCCATGCATGATTTTAGAAGGGTATCCAAATAGAATAAAAATGAGAAATGTCTAGTATTTTTACTACCTCAACCTCCCCAACTCAATTGTTTCTCTAGGTATCATTTAGCGCCAATTGGGCTATGTCAATCAAGCCCACCTCTTCCCACTTGTGAGTAAAGTATTCCGATAATGGGATCCACCTATTATTTTTTCACAAGATCTACCAACAAGGGTTTTCTCACCCATCTGTAATACATTTTTTAATTTAACCTCAACCATACATGACTTCGCATGGGTATCCATTGTACTATGTATCTAGGTCTTGTGGACTTGGGGCCTTCGACATGGTTAGTGGAGTAGACTTGAACATTCACCCTTAAAGGAAGCTTATAGTCATCCAGGGGTAAGAAGTTTGCTACCAGCAACTACACACAACCTCCCAATGGTATAATTAGTTACTATTGAATATGTTGTTACCATTAGGTGGTTTTGATTAGTATGTACATGTCTCGGGTTCTTGGGAATGATTTTCCACAGAAGAAGACCATGCCTTTGGCCATCAAGTAGTCATTAAGGCATATAGAGACATGACCACTACCTAAAAGTACCATGCATGACTTTGGAGAAGTATCTATGGAACTATATATCTAGGTATTGTGGCCTTGGGGCCTTGGACATAGCCAGTGGAGGAGACTTGAATCTTGATCTCTAAAGTAATCTTCTATCCATATAGGGATAAGAATATTTCCTCCACCAAACACGCATTCCCTCTTCAGGGTATCATTGGCATATGATTGATTATTCTATTTCCATTAGGTAGTTTCAAGTAGTATCTACATGTATTAGGGCATTATGAATGATGTTTCAAGGAAAATGACCATGACTTTGGCCCTAAATAAACCATTGAGGCACATAGAGAAATGGACAATGCCTGAAGCACCATGCATGACCTAGGCTTGCATTGATATTTGTGCTACTATGTATCCAAGTCTTGGGGGGCTGGGGTATTCGGGCCTTGGACATGCTCAAGGGAGGAGACATAAACCTATGGCCCTAACATAATATTATAGCCATCCAAGGCTAAGAATATCACCTCAACCAACCATACATGGTCTCTTGAGAGTATCATTGGCCAATGATTGAGGATATTAATGTTATTATGTGGTTGGTGGAGGAAAAGATCTTTTCCACTGACCATGTTAAATGTTTGGGGTTGCAGTATCTCTAGAGAATCTTGGAGAAAGATTGAGCAAATACAGAAGCATTTGATAACCTATAACCTTATAATTAAAAACAATACGCCTTATCCTATTCTCCTTTTAGAAGCCAATCTCTCCCTTGGCGAGAGCATGGTTATGACTAGGTTCCTAATGTACAAGCACAAGACAAATAACATGGGAGACAAAAGACTTCCTAAGCTAGCCCTAGAAGCTAGTCAAAACCACCTTCGGCTCAAACGAGGGTGGTATAAAGATGAGATGACCTAGTTAAACCATTAAGAGATTGATGAAAATGTTGTCTTGCAAAATATTAATAAGATTAAAAATATTATTACTTATAAGTTTAAAGAGAAACCGTGGTGCAAAAAAGACTTAGAGGTTAAAATAAAATTAAGATACTAAAAGGAGTTCATTAACCCTAATCTACAAGCTCAAAAGTATCTATATGTCTTAACTAGTTCAAAGAAGAAAACTTATATAGCCAAGATCAGAACGAACTCTCATGAGCTATATAGTGAAACAAGGCGCTGGTCAGTTCCTAAGACACCGTGGGAGGAAAGGATCTATCATCTCTATGACACTATGAGTGTTGAGGATGAAAAATACTTTCTCTTAAAGCGCCCTTCCTACAACCACATTAGATCTCAATTCTGTAATCTTTGTTGCAATACCGACCTTCCTAGCCTTTTGGCGCATCAAAATTATAGTGATTTCAGAATGCTTCTCTCCAAGCTTTTTGAGCATAGGGATACAATTCTAAAGAAAACTAAATAATTCATTTTTTTAGGTCCGATAGACCAAAGTTGGTCTTAGTGGAGGTTAATCATCATCATCATCATCATGTAGTTTTATATGTAATATGATTGTTATAAATAGTAATAGCCACACATGACAATGTCCGTTCTGTTTCCTCACATCTAGCATCTACTGTCATGGACATTTCCATTCATAAATCTTGTTATTTATTATGATGTGTATCTACACTAATATTACATAAAACTATAAAACTGGAATCACACACATCCATCGCAAGAAGTACCTTTTAAAACAATGCAATCTATCACCAAGTGATATACATTACAATACAAAATATTATCATACAACAATATAATTAATAATTAATTCAGTATATATCCCAAAATCCTATTAATTACACATGAAATTTAACCAAACAATATAATAGCTCTCCAACGTATCATGACTTTTTAATTACATATTAAAACAACATGAAGTGCTTATAACTCGGATGGAAGAGGCCTATTAATTGTACAAAGCCAATAAGTGGCCACTTTGTTTGCATTTTAAGCGCACTCTAGACCAGATAAGCAATGCCTTATGTATAAGGAATCATTGAACTTAGTTTTGTAATAAATGTGTTCATAACCATCTTTGCATAAAATAAAAATGGGTTGCTTTATGTCTAAGGAATCATTGAACTTAGTTCTGTAATAAATGTGTTCATAAACATCTTTGGCATAAAATAAAAATAAATTTAAGCTTTGCTTACCTTGCTTTATTTTTTGTTAGTGTTTATAAGCTTCAAGTTCGTAATTCCACTCGAAACAAAAAATGGTTATCAAATTATAGTCATAAGTAATATCATATTTATCATGATAACAAGAGGTAATAGTTTCTTTTCAATACTTCTCCATACTTCATATGCTCTATATTTCATTACCCCGAGCATGGGTGGTACTAACTTGTGACCTCTCCCTTCTCTCTGGAGAGTGTGCATACATCTTACCAATTGAGTTATCCTTGGGTTTAGTTTCTCTTCAATTCTCTACCATATATGATCGTAGTTTCTCTTTAATTCTCTATCATATATGATCATATATTTAGAAGCATTCAATGGAAATGGTTAAATACAATATGTTTGAAAATTTCCAATTTTTTTATTTAACCTTGTATATTTTTCATCCATTTACTTCATATAGTTAAATTTTGGCATGGTGGTTGTGTTTTGATAGTTTTGATCCATTTACTTGTTATTAACTTGGAATCAAAGTTAATATAGTTTCCTTCATTCAAATAGGATGAACCTCATGTATAAACAGATCTACCAAAAAGAAAAATAGATTAATACAAACTACCATACTGGACACCAAACTTGACTTAATCAGAATAACCCAAAACGACAATACTAGGCACCAAACTTGACTTATTCGGAATAACCCAAGACTACAATACTGGACATCAAAGTTGACTTAATCAGAATAATCCAAGACTAAAGACAAACCTTATCCTCATCCCAAAAAAACTAAAGACAAACCTTATCATCATCCTACAAACTTAGAGACTAACCAATCTAAACTTCAAAATATTGAAACGGATCCTAATCAATGACCACTCCATCTCATGAATCTTCATAATATAAAACGTCATTCAAAACATCAATAGATTTCTTAGAGAAGTCATATGTTGAAGAGACTTAATTTATTAGTTAAAATTTTGGCCTGGTTATGTTTTTATATTTCAATTGGAAGGAAACATTCTATAGTTCGGATTTCATTATGATTATAATTTTTAGTGCGTAAACCTTTCACAACTACTTCCACTACCACTTTTCATAACTACATCCATTACTGGAAGCTCTATTTTTAGGCTCATATGAGTCATTAACTTGATAAACCATGTTGTAGAATAATAATCTAATGTTTCGTTTTTTCATATAAATGTTTCTGGCTTCTTTGAAACTTTTAAAGTGCACCAAAAAAATTAGTAATATCTCACTGACCAACTTAATCAAAATCAATCAATATACCTACCTACCTTTGATGATTTGATGACTATTTATTGCATCAATTTTGGATTTTTCTCTTGATCGAGAAAATATCCATAATTTGTTTAACCAAGGTTTTATTCACTACAAGGATTGAAAACTCACATTAATGCATTACCGTATACATATACTTTCACATCGAAATATTCATTTATAAATTAAAAATATATTCACCTCGATTTTTCATTGTGTCTACTTTTTTCATAGAAAAATATAACTTACTATTAATATGCGAAATAGTAAAATATGTCCAACTTACTATTTTCATTGTGTCTACTTGACATAATGCATTGGAGCATTACAATAAGAAACACATTAACTATGCCAAATATTTTTTTAAAAATAACTCTTTTATTAGAAAACAATATATTTTAAACAATGTGATAGATTTCGAAAAATGCATTCACATCAAATTGAACCCAACAATATAATAGCTCTCCAACATTAAACATCAAACGCTTATAACTCGGGATGGAAGAGATGTGTCATTTTTCTAAACCAACGTGTGGTGATTGGGAAAATAATACTTGTCGCTACACTACACACAGCGTATTCCCGACATGAACCCTGAAAACAAAATAACTACAAGATGTTTTGAGTTTCGCGCCATACTTTGCTTGGGTGCCTTCCATCTTCCCACCTCCACTTACTATCGCCTCGCCTGTACGACCTACCATTTTACTATTTCAAAGGATCGCATAGCTATTTTTATTCTTTTATTTTCAGATCAAAGTGCCCCAGATTGAAAGAAAGAAAGCCAAGCCGAACTCAGAGCTCGCGGTATGCAGAGGATCCCTACTACTTCTTGACAGGTAAACTCTCAAATGTTTCCATAATTCACTCTGCAACAACCCCATTTTTCTCCTGACATAAACTCTGTTCAAATCCCAAAATTTGTTTGTTGGGTAACTGCATTGCATTGCATTTGATTGTTCGATGTTTACAGTGAATTATTGGTATTGTAGTGGTTATGAGATGGGCAGTATCAAGTCCAATGAGGCAATCCTGGAAACAATGAGGACCGTTCTTGGCTTGGAAGCCTCCTATATGGAAGGGTGGCCTTTAAGAGTGCTAGTTATAGTCGTCGATCAAATTGAATAGCCACTAAGGCGCCAATACCTTACTATATTTCCCGGTCTCCCACCTAAAGTTAATCCAAAAGCTAGTAGCTTGGCTTGACCCGTAACCCGTTTAAGTATATCCACCGGTAGCAGGAGCATCAAATCCAGAAGCAATGGTAGTGGAGACAAAGGTTGCAGAGTTCCAAACCCATATCTTGTGACATATCCCCCGGTTAGATAGACAGTTACAGACCTAGTTCCTGAGCCAATTGATCCATTTTATCAAGTTGATTCCGCGGCTATATCCCTGCCAACACCAAGGCCAACATTCCTCCTTCCAAGTTTCGAACATCCTATCGCAGCTTCTCTTCGCTAAGAGCCATACCTAGTTTACCCCAAATTTGATTGAGATCAATACCCACCATTCGAGCTCTCCATCTAGAAAAAAACAACATAACGGCTGCCATAAACATCATCTTCGGCACTCCGGGTTTTAAGGACAGAGATAAGTTCAACATTAAGCGGACGAAGCCGGGCTGCGGAGCTAGGGTTTCAACCAATGGAGCACAGGACTCTGCCAACAGTTCGCACATGCCTACAGTGGGATCAGATACCTGTTCTTTGGGAATAAATGGGGGTTTGGATTCATAGGAGGAGTGGGGCAGAGCGGTGGCTCCAGAAGATATACACTTCTTGGATTCGAACCAGGGAGGGTTGGATGACATTAAAGAATGTCGTGGGGGGCATGATTTTAATTTTCCTTTCGTTGTCGGGGTTGTTAATGAGCGTTCGATAGGAGAAGACTGGTGGTTATTAGGCAGTGCTGAATTCATGGGGTTTTCGACTTGTAATGGTCAGAAGCTTGCGGCCGGAGAGATTATCGATTTTTTTTTCCAAGGAAGACAGCAGCTACAACTAAGGGCGGTCCGAAATCATGGGGCAGGGGAAGATCCTCTGCATATTCTGAAAGCGTTCCTTAGATTTTAGCTTGCGGCCGGAGAGATTATCGATTTTTTTTCCCAGGCAGATAACAACTACAACTAAGGGCGGTCCGAAACCATGGGGCAGGGGAAGATCCACTGCATATTTTGAAAGCATTCCTTAGATTTTAAGGTATGCGATGTTTATATTTCTGTTTGTCCATTTATTTGATGGAACTTTTTCTTTTGTTAGCATTATACTGCTTCTTGGCTTGTGATCAGGGCACTGCTACCATACCTATGTCATTGTTGCCTTCAGAAAAACGTAGGAAGATAGCGTCTGATGGAAGTAATAAACAAGCCAATGAAGGAGAGGACTGTTTGTCTGATTAATATTTGGACAAGCTTGTTGGTACATCAGACAGCTATGATCTGGAGGTGTTTAAGCATATCCCTTATTCAACCCAAAAATGTTGTTTTGATTTTGTTCTATCATTGCTTATCTTTCTACAACAGATTAGTAGTAAAAAGTCAGATGGATGAAGGATACAAATTTAAAAAGATTTTCCTTTATTATAGGAAATGGATCCACCTAGTACACTCCAGTGTGAACTGCGTCCATATCAGAAACAGGCTTTGAACTGGATGACTAAATTGGAGAAGGGAGCAGATAGAGAAGAGGCAGCTAAAACTGTTCATCCTTGCTGGGATGCATACTAGCTTGCAGACAAGTATGATGCATTTATGCAATAAACAAAGCTTGTTGTTTTCTACATTGATTACAGCAAGTATTATTTGTTACTATTTAAATGTGAGATATTGAATATTCACAGAAGAGAATGTGTTGTTTCTATAAATGTGTTTTCAGGGGATGCTACCACTAAGTTTCCCAGCGCGTTGCAACTGGGTAGAGGAGGGGTTTTGATTCTTATTCTTGAGGTTTTTCTTTGTTGAAGATGTTGTACCCTTGTTTGTTTATTTTACATGAATTTGTTTGCTTCATGATGTGACTTTCCTTTTTCTTTGAAGATTTTTCCAGATGCCATGGGGCTTGGTAAGACTGTCATGACAATATCGCTGCTTCTTGCAAATTCTGGAAAAGGTGGCTTAAGTGGTAAGAATACTGTGGAGTCCTTTAGTGAGAACAGTTGCAGTGAAAAAAAATCATTTATCCTTCTAATATGGGTGTCGAGCTGGGACCATCACAGTGCACCAATAAAAAAAAGACACAAGTATGCTGAAGAAATCCAGTAGTGGGTTACATAAAGGAGGCAGGAACCTTATAGTATTCCCTATGACATTGTTAGGTCAATGGAAGGTATATTACAATTTTATTTGGACATGTTAGGTTTTGCAATTGGTGAATTGTTGTTGTTGTTCTAAAGTAAGCATGTAGTTTCTTTTGATTTGTTGCATCGTGCTGTGTGAAGAAATAGTGACATTAATTTTCTATTCTTTCAGATGTTTTTTTATGACTGTTTGTCCAGTATCTTATTCTACATATATGTTGTTCTACATATGATTGCAGACAAAAATTGAGACCAATGCACAATCTGGAACCATGTCCGTGTATGTTCATTATGGACAAAGTGGAACAAAGGACGTCAAAATTCTTTTGCAGCATGATGTTGTTTTGACCATTTATGGGGTCTTGTCATCAGAGTACCAGTCCGAGGTAGTTTGATTAATTTCCCACCACATGTTGAAAATGGTATAGAGAGACTTTAACATTGTAAGATTTGTTTTTAATTAATAATCATCATTGAATGCTTGTATATTTTTTCCTTGCAGAGTACCCAAGACAAGGTGTGCTTCATTCAATACAATGGTTTAGGGTGGTTCTTGATGAAGCACATACCATAAAGTCACCCCAGAGTAAGTTGTCTCATGTTGCATATGCCCTTATTGCTGATTATCTTTGGTGTCTCACTGGAACCCCGATTTAGGTATATGTTAGCCTTTAGATTTTGTTAATCTTAAAAGCAATGCCATTGAACTCTTTTCAGACACTAACTTAGCATATATTTTTAAATTCTTAAGCTCATGTTTTTAAATTCTTGAGCTCCTTTCTATCTCTGCATGATAAATTGTGCATTTTTATGTGCTTCTAATATAATCTATGTCAGCCTTAGTGCTATCCATTACTGACCATTTGGTTTCCCTACTCAAAGAAACTACATGTCGTTATTTGTTTCCAAACAAGCATGTGTGTTATGATTGCCTTGTAGCACCTCTACATGAACTTAAAGAGGGCTTTCTAGTGTCATGCTTAAATTTAAGCTTATTTTTTCTCCACGGATGACAATTTGCATATTATAGTTTCAGCTGCTAAGTATTGGAGATATCTTTGGTAAATGCGTTCCATATCAAGCAACATCTTTGGCTGGTTAATTAGATAGACGTGAAGGTCATCACAAGCAACCATTACAGGGAAGTGCATTTGGTGACAGTTGCTCAGTCCTTCACTCTAGCATGAATCCAAGCATGGCTTTAACATTTCAAAGTGAGCAACCCTCTTTAATCACCCACCTCCAAAAAAAAAATAAATAGCTACTCTCTTCCCAAAAAGTCTTCTCAGATAAGATAAATGGAATCCCAAAGGTAGAAGGCAATGTTGTTCATCGAAATCCTTGATAGTGGAAACAAGACTGCCAAAGGATTTCCAAGTGGAAGTGGGAAATTTGGTGGCTTCTTTGATAGCTATCAAAGGTGGAGGTCATGCAGAAGCAATTGAAACAAGGACCTGAGTTGACTCCTCCAATGTGTGCTTAGGAACGTGAATGCTGAAGTGAGAGGCCGCTTCATCTAAATTCTCTTGCTTCATCTAAATTCTCTTACCCTCTGTTTATTTACCTAGCATAGTTCAGCTATGTATTTGATTTTTTTATCCTTTCATTCTTTTATCTTTTATTATAAATTCATCCTATCTGATAGCAAGTTTGATTTCCTATGATCCATGAAGTGTTGTAATAAATATAAACTATTTTGCAACCTCTAAATATTAGTCAAACTATCCCTGAGTTATTCACACATATGATTATGCTCAATTGAGGTGGCTAAACCTTGTACTATTACAATCTAGTGCAAATTTGATTTGCATATACAATCTTGATTTGCATATTTTTTGTCGAAAAAAAATGAATGCACAAATTAGAATAGTTTTCATAGAGTTTGATTAGGTCATATGTTACACATTCTTAGTTGATAGAATGGAACAATATTCAATAAATTAAAAGGAGACTAGAATATCATGTTTTACAAGGGGGATTTAAGCATAATTTGGACATGTATGTTCACATCTGAAATTTATGGTCAACTCTTTGTCCACAAATCCAAGAAAGGGAGCATCTAAATGGAAAAAAGAAAGAAAAACACAATTTCCCAACACTCAAAACTCAAAAATATTCTCATGATGATGTGCTAGCAAAGTTTTGATGTGCATATTGTAACAAACACTTGCATTTGATACTGATAAATGGTGTAAAATATTATGTGCAGGGCTACTCTTGTGCCAAAATACTCCAGATATCTCATTTCTATTACAGAGAGGGTTCTGGATGCACGTGTTGTAGATCTTGCAAAATCTAAAAATATTAAAAAACAGGTGATTGCTCATTGACATTTGCTTGGTAGTTGTTGCTTACCAGAAACTAATATTTACATATTCAAATGTTGGCTGATTATTTATGTCCATAACTGTAGAAAATGATTATAGCATTGCTGGTACCTAACTCCAGAGTATGCTTTGCGTGGTCACCTTACTGAGAAAGTGGATGTTTTCAACTTTGGACTAGTCGCTCTTGAAGTTGCTAGCAATAGAACTCATGAAGACAGGAGATTTCCATATGACATGGTCTATCTTTTGGATTGGGTACTGAATTCTTCTAAAATCCCAAAACATAATTGATTTGTTTATATTTACTTTCTCACAGAAATATTTAGAATTATATTTTCATGTACCAAGGCACTGCACATGTTAGGAAGAACTCTCTCTATAATACATGTCCATGTCTAATATTATCTGTCATTGAACTGCAGACTTAGCATCTGTATGAGAAGAACATATTGCTAGATTTAGTGGACACTAGCATGATTTTGAGCTACTCTGAAGAAGAAGTGTTGAGGTTTATTCACGTGGGTCTTTTGTGCACACAAGAAGCTCCCTCTTAATGACCTTCCATGTCTCGAGTGGTTTCCATGCTATCAAGTGTTATAGAGACTCATCCTCCACAATCTCGGCCTGAATATATCAAGGATTGGTAGTTCTCAAAAGAGAATGCCAAGAATCGGTCAACCCAGAATAATGAAAATTCATGGATCTGGAACATGAGTTTGACATTGGAGGAGAGATCACTATAGAAGGTCATGATGAAAAGGGCAGGAAGCTGATCTTGTTCTATGTGGCTTACTTTGTAGTAACAGGTGTATGCATATTAATAGACTAGTATGATTTTCTCTTGTTATGTGTGGCTTACTTTGTAGTAACAGGTCTATGAATATTAATAGATTAGTATGATTTTGTCTTGAACATGGCCATTTGAGAGTTGCTCTATTAGTCCAAATCTATTTTGAAAATTTTTAATGTAAGTTCCATACGATGGATTGGATAGTACAATTTCCTTAGAGCTTCAGTTCCATTTGAATGCAAATGGAAAATACGGAAGGATGAAGTCATATCCTTTTATCATCCATGTATTGTTTTGAAATTTGTATATAGGTTAGATTTTCCAGCAAGGGTAGTTCCTGATAAAATCCTTTTATCATCCATGTATTATTTTGAAATTTGTATATAGGTTAGATTTTCCAGCAAGGGTAGTTCCTGATAAAAGCCCAAGTAAGGGAAAGATAAATGCACATGTTATCCACCTTCTTAGTGTCATATGATGTAACATATTTTGTGACTCTCCTTGAAATATGCATGGTTAATAACTTAATATTTAAATAACGTGAATATTTTGACAAAACCGATTCCCCTCCTTCCAGACTTGTTAATCAAAAGTCAATCTATTCCTTCATTTCCAGACTTGTTAAGCAAACGTCAATCTATTGCTTCCAAAAGGAAAGAATGCAATAAATATTCATGATGTACGATGCATAATGGCTATTTTCCTTCCAAAAAAGAATGCAATAAATATTCATGATGTACGATGCATAATGGCTATTTTCCTTCCAAAAAGAAAGAATGCAATAAATATTCATGACGTATGATGCATAATGGCCATTTTCACATAATTGTGAGAATTATTATCCAATATGAAAGTGTTTTTCATAAGGGATGATGAATATTATATATAAATATATATAATATGTATATGTGATTTATATATTTTTTTTGCATATTCATGATGTACGATGTATAATGGCCATTTTCACATAATTGTGAGAATTATTATCCAATACGAAAGTTTTTTTCATAAGGGATGATGAATATTATATATAGATATATATAATATGTATATGTGATTTATATTTTTTTTCACAATTATTATTTTATGGTGCTTTGCACCACTTGTTATTTTATGGTGCTTTGCACCATATAGAAGTTTGTATATATTAAATAATAATAGTAATAATAATTTTGGTGCTTTGCACCAAAAAGTCTCAATCCATGTTGGATTGGTTTTGGTGGTTTGCACCATACACCATGGAATGCCACATATTCATTTAACACCAAAAACAACTTTTTTACAAACACCACTTTTGCACCATAAATCTTAGCACCACTTGCGTATCCCCACATTATCACCACTTTTACACCACTATTTGAAAATTGAGGATTTCCCAAATCCTTTACAAATAGTGGTGCTAATGTGAGGCTAAAATACCCTTTTTCTTGTAGTGATATCAAACTATTGTATAGTTAATGTACAATGCTCTAGCATTATAATTATCCATAGTTTAAATTTGTAGAGGAGGGTGCATATAGTATATAGTTCACAACTATGGAAATTGGTTAAAACACCACAATAACACTATGCTTTACATTTAGTGCCTAAAAATATGAAGATAGGCTTAGAAACTATAGTGAAAGCAATTAAGTTTAGGATATGATTCTTTTAAATTATATTTACAAATACATTTCTTGTAGGTAGAGTTAAATGTCTTTAGCCTGGAAGTCAAAGCTAAATACTTCCACTAGGACTTAATAAAATACTAGTACTCTAGAAATAAATACAAATGCCGAGGTTCGAACTATAACTGAAAAGTACATAAACAACTTGTGTAATAGCTGAAGAAACAACTGGAGTAGATCTCACCCTGAAATGTTTTCAAGTTTATTCTATTTCTCTTTTTAAACTTGAAAGCTAACTGACGAAATATAGGATCTCCGTATTCACTTTCGAAAATACTATTTTCTCTTACCTGTGATCTGCGACAGAATGTTGAAAATGCTTTAGCTAAAACTAGCTAAGTAAGCCTCGGGGTACCCATAGGACCCCTTCATCATCAACAAGAAAAGTAAACACTTAGCACATAAAATAGAAGTATAATAAAGTCTATAAGGTATTGACATTGACATAAGAAAACGTAAGTGAACTAGGATGCATGAATTGAGATAACAACATCCACAACAGTGTACTATGAATATAAAAACAGTATGCATATTTTGTGATACATTATACAAACATATTCGACGTAACATGTCTAAGTACATTGTGACGTCATGTTAAACAAACAAACATTTATTATACTTCCGCACGATAATTATAGTAATTAATGTTACTCTAAATTTTTTTAAATTTTTGTGATTTTCGAATGTTACAATAGTTGCTTCAACTTTTAATTTCGCCGCATTTGGAGGCTAAAAAAAAACTAGCTTAACCCATGTGCCACTCCTACTATAAATTTCATTCGATCATACTAGCTTAACTTCCTTGACTCACTATAATGAAGATGCTCATACAGTGTCCCATTGGAAACATATTCAACCAGAAGCATTCTTGTGGATCACTCATTTTCCGAAATCTTCACATGCTACTTCGACCTTTGCTTGGTTCTTCACTAGAACGTCCGTTGAATGTTTCAACATCATAATAATTTCAAGAGGCAGTAGCCAGAGAGGCATTGAAATGTGCCTTCCTCAGATGCTCCATGTTCTTGACATCTTGTTATCCAGTACTTGTGTGGTTTGGTACATGGTTCCCTCGAGCAACATTAAATCCGCTCTACTCTCGTGGGCATTGATGCAAATTGGCTCTGCTTTCTTGTAAGTAACGATGTCCAGTAAACCTTAACAATTTTAATCTCTCGGCAGAACTTATCTTCTAAAACCCAAATATGTTTTCCATTGTTTTCTTAAGCTCCGATACTGCCATCACAATTAGCTTTTCAGGTACTCACGTTCCTTGATGAGAATGTGTTTCCTTCCTTCACAAAGATACGTCACATGGGTGCCAATGGAAGGCGTTTTGGAAACTCTATCTCCATGAATTCTTAAAGTGGTCAAAGACATATTCTTTCTAGTGTTATCATATGACATCCACAAAAGATTAACTAATGAATCAATGAAATCATAATGAGTTTTGATGATAAAATGATGGAGTCCGTGCCAACTATCATAAGACCTGCTTGATTGTAGAAGAATCTATTGTCTAAGTTGTCCTTTTTCTTCCAACCATAATGCTACCTATCAGCACTACTACTGTCATGCTGCTACTTACACACCTATTTCAAGAGAGTCCCTACTAGTGCACCTATCAACCAAGGTTTAGAAAATATGAATTTAAAAAAAAAAATGATGCACGAGCTATGGGTCTTGTGCATCCTTACCAAAGTCGCACTTTCTGATGTGAAAAATATAATGACTTCTTACAAAGGTTAAAACATATTTTAAATTCTATAGGTTAAAACATCTTTTAAATTCTATATTTGATCAATTGGCAGGTTTAAATCCATATGAGAAAGTCAAGGACTTGGGTTACCACATATTCTTAGTATGTTTGAAGGCTACCACGAATGACAGCTGTAGACTGAGTTTCCAGGCTGTAAAAATAACTCCTCCATATTCCCGTGGAAGAGAGATTAAAAATATCTTGAAATTAAGATTATAGTTCTAAGATTGCAAAAATAGTTTTTGACATTCTCTCCGTAGAGTTTTCGTATATTTAAGTTTCATTTCACATCTACTACTAAAATGGAAATCCATTTTAGTAAATAAGCAAGCATTCTCCCACTATGATTATAGTCATATCATTAAACCGAAATCCCTCACAATTATTTAGACTGCCGTCTATTATTCCTATTTATTTTAGTCTCATTATGAATCAAATATTTTATCTTTTTTTTTATTACAGAAACAGATAAGAAGATTTTATATAAAATGAAAAGCAGAGGTTACATAGTTATGAGAAGAGACTGTTCCCAAAGGAGGAGAATGACCATGACTCTTTGATCGTATTTTACCAGTCTGTACTTATAATGGTATTTTCCTATTCTATGGAGACTGTATCTCCTTACAAACTGCCCTAGAAGCAAAATACAAAAGCAAAACATTGCAGAAAAGGAGTGACATCTGTCCTGCTAAATGCAAGACCAAGAAAACATTTAAACTATACTTCTGAACTATCATAGAGAGAACAAAAAATGCTCTTAAAAAATCTAGGAAAACCCAAAACCAGAGATGAAGAGTGGACGTTGTCAACGAGGCTCGAATTACTGATGAGGAGTTTCATCCTCGGTCCCTTCATTTCCTCCCGCCAAACCTCCAATGCCTTCTTGCAAATACAGGGTGCTTTGCCTGATTTCAGCTCTCATGCTGTCAATTTTTGCTTCCACAATCCTGACACTACTATGAACAACAATGATTTTAGCATCCAAGATGGCCGAATGGGGACAACCCTTGTCAAGAGTTTTTGCCAGGCTAGCGACCTGCCCATTGATCTTAGTGCTGCTGCTTCGAACCTCAGAATGCGTAGCTTGCACAAGTGAATAAAGATGAGAAATAGCCCTCTTGAATTCAAAATTTTCCCCACAAAGCAGGTGAGTTTGGTTCTCCATATCCTTCATATAATTTTTGACCTCGTCCGGGAGACTATCAAACACCTGCACAAAACCATTACTTCCACCATCTTATCTGATAGAAGAAAAAGGAAAATTCTTTCCCAACCCCAAAAACTCAGACTTACATGAAACATGGAGAGCGTGCTGAACATTATCCAAACCTTCTTGAGCCATAGCCTGCAAATCTTCCTTTGCAGAGGGCATCTTCAGGTTATCCATGCTTGCAATTCCCCCAAAGTTTGTCAACGGCTTCCTGCAACGCAAACATTGAGTCGGGAAAGGACCCAGAACGAAATAAGGGGACACAGAGTCACCCATCTCAACACTTGAAACTTCAACTCTGCTACCTCACATTTTCTTCTGGACCGGGTTCTAAGAACAAAGGTTGATACACCCACTCCCTGCATTTAAACTGATTCTACCTCGAGATACCACCGCATTGAAATGTTGCATGGAGGCCATGTAGCTCATTCATGTGAGCTTCTCCCATTCAACTGAAGTGATGCGCAGGAGGTCCAAAATTATGAAGACGGCCTTGGTTTTGTCCGTTGCTTTGCTGCGGGTAAAAATCATAGTTGGAGGATTAAGGATTATGGAGTTATGAACACTCCATACCAAGGAGGTGAGCCTCCTCTTATTACAGGAAAACATTTGATGTCTCACCATCATAAGCAAGATGGGAAAAATTAAGGAACCCAAGTCTTCCCATAGACCTTTTGATTGCAAACTGAGACTCCACAGTCAAGTCCAAATCCTATGTTTTCCATTGCATACGCTTGCTGGTTATTAGATCTCATCAAATGAAGGAAGTTGATAGCTTTATATTCATTGAAAACACATTTTAGGAGATGGTGAATCTTGGTGACTGGGTTCTTATGGTTCTTCGTTAGATTTCTTGCTTCCCTTACGACCATCATCGAGTCGTCGAAGACCACCAAGTCCTCAATGCCGTCAATCCTTGCTAGCTCCAATCCTTTGATTAAAGCTATCCATTCTGCGCCAGTATTAGTACTCCTACCAATTCCCCAGGTGTATTCTTTCAGCTTGTTTTCCTTAGAGTCGAAGAAGACTCCACCCACACCTACCAACCCTGGAATCAAATCTTTTATCTTGGAACTCATGCTTATCCATGAAAATAATGAGGGGATAGAGAGAGATTTAATCACGACCCCAAAAAATAGTTAGAACAAATGGTTTTTATTAGACCAAATTTAATATTGGATAACCCTTCTAACTCATGGCACCCCAAAACACATAACGCCCCAAGCCTTGCACATTGCTCCAACCCTTGTATCCTCTTCAACTTCACACATCTACCTACCCGCAACGTTTCCAAAGATACCAATGTTTTCATACTTAGAAGCTCTTCTAAATCAGATCACCCATCAACATACAACAATCGAAGCTTTATACAATGTGCCAACCCTTGTATACTCGCCTCCTATTGCTACTTGTTTTTTCTTCGCTTAATTTTTGAGATTTTTTTTTACACAATGCTCTCTCACTATGTCACAGACTATGCCACCTGCATTTGGACACTCTATTTTCATGTTCTGTCATGGACATTGCCGCATACGATTCTTGTTATTATTATAATATTGAAATAAAAATATTAAATAATAATAAAATAATTTTAATTATTTTGAAAATGATTAATAATATAATTTTTTTTATAATTAATATTAATTATTAATATGATTAAAGCATAATAATGAGTATTATTATAATATAATTAATAATATAAAAATTAATGTTTTCATAAGAAAACAAAATAATAAATTAATATTATTTAATAGATAATGTTTAATTATTAATATAATAATTATAATTAATTTAATATGATTAATAATATAAAAATTAAAGCATATATATTATTATAAAAAGGTTAATATTATATAAATTAATTTTTTGATTTTTTTTAATGTTTAATAATTAAAACATTATAAATAATGTTTAATGATTTAATATTTAATGAATGTGGAAACTAATTATATAATTTTTTTTATAATAATAAGACAATTGGAGGTGTTATTAATTAAAATGGTTAACTTTAACATTGTTATTATATAATTTTTTTAATTAATAGGACAATTATATGGAGGTGCTATCAATTAAAATTATTAACCTTAACATTGTTAATATTTATGTGAATGATATTGTTACCATTAAAAATTAATATTAAAGTTTAATAATTTTTTTTTTTTATATTTAAATTAATTAAGATTATATAATATTGAAAATATTAATATTATATAATATGATTGTAGTATTATAAAAAATGTTTGATAATAACAACATTAATAACAATATTTTACGTTTTAATAACAATATTTTAAGGTCTTGGATTTTGCCTAGTTTTTTTTTTGGAATATGGTAATTTCTTTTTGGTGAATTCTAAAATTTGAAGTGTTCAAATTGTGTTTTCAAATGTATAAATAGATTCAACACCCTCAAAAACCCATGTGGCACTCATATTATATAGTTTCCAAAAGTAATATCAATAATAATTTTTTTTCAAGATTTTCAACTTATGAACAAAACAAACTGTAAAATATAACCGAAAATGGTTGAAAACCTAGAATATTTAGACCATTCCTTAAAAAGGTTAATATTAATAATGTCGTCAATATTAACATTAATAATATTATTAATATGATATATTAAACAATATTATTAATATGATGTTGATGATAATGAAGTCTTTAAATTCATTGTCCATTAAGACTAAACTTGGTCTATCTCACACCTTAAGAGAAAAGACAAAATAGAGATTATTTGATTTGCTTTACAATACTATTCCTATAATATACTAAACAATATTATTTGTGATAAATTAATTATTTTAATGTTTTATTAATATCTTACAATTATTATTCATATTTAAATTTGTTTACTTTTATTAAATACTGTTATTCATGATTGGGTACATCATATTGCTAAAGGTTTATGGTGTTAAGGATATTTTCTAATATTAACATTAATGTTAATATTAGGAGACATTAATATTAATGTTGACGTTTTTAATGCTAATTTCAATTAATATGATTATTGATGTTTTTAATGTTAATTTTAATATTGGTTATGTTAATATTATTTATGATATTAATGATATTATTAATAGTGTTAATGTTAATATCCATTAATGTAGTTGTGCTATTAATAATGATTTGTTCTATCTTTTGGACTTTTAGGTGGGTTTTGGTTGGAATTCGATAATTTTTTTTTTGTTAAATCCAAATTTGGAAGCATTTAAATTGTGTTTTTAAATGAATAAATGAATTGAACACCCTCAAATACCTCTATGGCATTCATATTATGCAATTTATATTTAGACTACTTCCACTCATATTATGCAATTTCCATAACTAATATATGTGACTAAGATAGTTTAAAGGTTTCCAATTGAAGTTGAAGTTCGAACAAAACAAAGTGGAAAATATACTTAACATTAACATTAACATAAAAAAAATATTTATATAAATATAAAAGGCCCATGGGTTGTAAAATAAACATTGAATGGGTGTAGCACTCCTTGTAATATATCATTGGTTCGAAACTCTGTGGATACTACCTTAAAAAACATTAAATATAAAAGAATAAAAGTATTAAAAAATTAATAATTAATTAAATAAATTATAAAATTATTAATAAAATAAATAAATAAAATAATATAAATATAAATAATAATAATAATAATAATAATAGTAATAATAATAGTAATAATGAATAATTTTACTCTTAAAACACTCCTTTAAGTCACGATTTGAAATTCCATGTTGAAAATTAAAAAAAAGTAAAATTAAGCTTCGTGTTGAAAATTAAAAAAGAAAAAAATGATCATCTTTATTCCAATATTTCCATCGATCCACACGAAAAATGACTAGTCCACATGATCAAGTTATAAGTCAAGGTAACCAATTGATTCATGCGAAAGAGTTGGGACAAGAAGTCCGGGTGGTAAGCAAAATTCACTAGGAACCATAATATGCATTGGTGGGGCATGCTTGGAACATTATGCAAAGAAAGAAGAAATAAAGCGTTTGCGAGTCATGCTCGTAACACTATGGCCATTGTCTTCCCTTTATAAGGAGGCAACATAAGCACAAGTCATAATGAATCCGTCTCTCAGATTTTGATGAAGGCCCCCTCTTTTGAGGTTTATCTTGTAGTGTGTTGGGACTCCACAAAATTTGTATCACATGGAGAATTGCTTGCCTTTTTTGACCTTATATTGTGGAATTATAGGCGGGGAATTTCCCTTGTTATTTTTGTGTTGATGATTAATATTGCAGTTGCATCTACGTCGATTGCTATTGATACTACTGGTAATATTAAGGATTGGGATTAAAATTATTTCCATTGAATGAATGGAATGGCAGTGACTATTTTTGCTATTGATACTACTGGTAATATTAAGGATTGGGATTAAAATTATTTCCATTGAATGAATGGAATGGCAATGACTATTTCTAAGTGGGAGCTAACTGAGACACTTAAATGGAGCATCCTTCAATATTGCTATTCTCTTCAACAATCAGAGTATCTTCCAATAATGATATTCTCTTCTGCCCTATAGGTTATCTCCAGAAGTTCCGAGGATGTACCAAGATTTTAAAATATATAATACAATATATAAAATATATAGTTAATATATAAAATTAAACAAGAAGGAACATACCTCGATAAAGGATGCCATGCAAACAACAAAGCTGGAGGCAAAGTGTACAAGCTGCGGGGAAGTAATATAAAAGCCTCCGACTACTATTGTAAAAGCATTTGACTATGGAGATAGCAGAGTTTCGTTCTTTTTTTTTAAATCTTCACATATAAAATTGATTTTAATAATATTGGAAAATGTCAATGTCAAAACTATATAAAAAAAATTGAATATGGAGTGGTCTGGTTGTCGGGAACAACTTGATAGCTGTGTGGGAGATATGAGGTAAATCTATGAATGGATCCCCGAAGATAAAATACTTAAACTTTCACATTTTGTAACCTAAATTTAGAAGGAAAGTGGGAATTATAACCAATCCTAAATCCACATGTATGATCATGATCTGTAGTACCAATAGTCAATCCCCTATCTAGGTGACTGTAAATGGAAACGAGCACAAATGAATCATACATATGACTCCCACAATCCCATTTGGAGACATCAATGGTATTTGGTGGATCATTTCTATTTGCATTTCCTCTCATCGATCCTTGCATCTGCTTTCTAACATTTGTGTGTATGAGAAGACAACAATAATATACAGATGCAACTTCTGAATAAAAATAATATATCTTTCTTCTTATTTGGAAACTCATCGAAAATTGAAAATTGATTGACATCTGCCACCATCCTTACATAAAATTTGGTTTACAAAGCTCAAGGCTGCATAACTTACTGTGAAGTTTACATATGTCTCTGAAGATTATGTCTCCTCCACGAGGTGCTTGATGAAGACTGCCTTTTTTGTAAGTGAGTGAGTGCCCTTCTATTAATATAGTAATTTACATACTAATACAAAATTATTCTTAGCTTTCCTACCACGGGGAAACCAAGCCAACTAAGGATAATGTGTTTACCATGCTTCCTATTTCGTAGCATATCTACCTATAACATCCTCTGTAATGGCTGGCCTTCCCAAAGGGAAACCATGCCAGCTTTCCAACTTAAAAAAGTATACCAGTTTTAGCATATTAAGTTTATCTATCTATATGACTATACTATGATATCTTTAAACTATGCTATCCAGCAACAATAGCCAAAAAATAAATAACATGCAAGAAGAAGGAAATCAAGTAGGGGCTCGATTATTAGACTAGTTGTCTAAGGGGATGGATATGGTATAATCCTGATTGTGCCCATATTTTTCTCCTGTCACCTTTAATTGTAGTCTTTCAACCTTTTTGGCCAAGATATATTGTTGGTTTATCCAATAATACTGAGAGGGGGGGGTGAATCAATATTGCCTAGTTTTTCTTTTATTTGAACAATTAACATTAAAAAAATTAAACAATGGATCAAACAAGTAAGGACACAAAATTTTATCCTGGAAACCTCAAAAGAGCAAACCACAAAATCAAGCTCATTAAATACATGATTTCTACAAAAATGGTTTTCTGCTACAACAAATGGAATGCACCAACATCCCAGTTTTCTATTTGCATCAACAAATAAGGATGCCACAACACCCCTTGTTTTCTTCAATTCCGTTTCTTCATTTCCTTGGTCTTTGACTGATCTTTCTTCTTCTTTAATCTAGGCTATTGAGACCTCTTCCTTTCATCTCAAATGCTTGTTTATATATTATCTATCTCATTTTTGAAACGATGTATCTCTTCAATATGGACTTGTGTCTTTTCAAACTCGCACCTCTTCAAAGGATTAATTTCCTGTTTATTAATTAAATAATAAAACCATGTGTGTTACCTTTATTTAATCCTTGTTCTATTTAATTGGCTGAGCAATCTTCTTATTAAATCCCTGTCTTGTGAGAGTATTTAAAAAAATGTTTAACATATGCTTAGTTCGGGCATATTCAGATTCTGTGTAAACAAAGTTTTTCTTCAAATTGGGAGGTTGATTTTTCACATGTGTGACCTCCATATGGAAAACTGAAACCATGACTGGATAAATACTTCAACAAGGAACAAATCCATGTCACCTTTTGAATTTATTGACACACACACATCATCTGGTGGGCATTTGAAAATAACCCATTAAACTACTGATTTAACACTTAGAAAAAATTATCAAACCCTAGGTTAACATGAGGAGATTTTTATTTTCATCAAATTGGAAGTATGAGACATCCAATGGATAGAGGCCAACAATTTGATTCCATCCATACCAATTTCATCCTTTGAAACCTCTTTCTCTCTCCTCCGCGGGCATTTTTCTAAAGCAATGCAAACCAAACTAGGAGGCACTTTTGGCAGATCAATATCTTCACCTATAGAGACTTTTTGAACAAACCAATGATATGGTTGGATGCACCAATCAACATTCTAGAGACTCATACCCTCAAAATAATTTAAGACATCAACCACAGAAAATGGCGAGCATTTTACTGTGGTCACTTAGGCATTTTTACCAACAATTTTATACTTGACAATTTGTGCAATCTCCAAGGTGGATTTTTTATTTCACCAAAATCCTGAAGCAATGATACCATATGATGTAATACAACTCACTGAGCACAACCAACACTTCCTACCCAATCTGCATCAGTAAATGATTTTAAAGTGAAGTCTTGGCCTTTTGGGTACCATAAACCATATTCCATAGTACCTTTTAAATAATTGAGAATTATTTTGACTGCTGTTACATGTGTTTCTTTGGGGGTTGATTGGAATATAACAACCAATCCTACAGCGTGCATCACATCCGGTCTTGTAGCTGTCACATATAGCAGACTACCTATCATAGATCTATACATAGCATGATCCACTTCCAAAGACTCATCATCCTAACTTACAACCAGTGATCATGGGGGTACTAACAGGCTTGGAGTCTTCCATCTTAAATTTTTTTAGCATCTCTTTAATGTACTTGGTTTGAGAAATGAAAGTCCCTTTGTCTGATTGAGTGAGTTGTAATCCTAAGAAGAATGTTAGTTCTCCCAATAAAGACATTTCAAACTCTTTCTTCATATCTGAGGCAAAGTTTACACTCAAGATTTGTAGATCACTTCCAAATATGATATCATCTACATAGACAACAGCAATGATCATATTCTAATTTTCAAATTTTATGTAGAGATTACTGTTAGTGGGCCCTCTTCCGTATCCCTGTTGCTTCAAGTAGTTATCAAGTCTTGAGAACCATGCCCTTGGAGCTTGTTTGAGACCATAGAGTGCCCTTTTTAGTTTGCAAACATAATCCCTGTTTTCTGATAAGAGAAAACCTTCAGGTTGTTCAATAAAGACTTCTTCTTCAATATTTCCATTCAGAAATGCAGATTTAACATCCATTTGATATACTTTGAAGTTTTTGTAGCATGCAAAAGCTAAGAACATCCTGATTGCTTCAAGTCTTGCTACAAAGGAAAATGTTTCTTCAAAGTCAATACCTTCCACTTGGGCATATCCCTTCCATACTAGTCTGTGCTTGTTTCTTATTACTTTACCATCTTTATTTAACTTGTTCTTGAAAATCCACTTGGTCCCAATAAAATTCTTGTCTTTAGGTCTTGGTACAATTTCCCAGGTTTGGTTCTTCTCTATTTGGTCGATCTCCTCATTCATAGATTTGATCCAATCATCACTTTTTCTATCTTTTGCAAATGTTTTAGGCTCTAGTAGTGAAAGTAGTTCTTGTTCTTGGTCATATATTAACCTTCTTCTTGTTTTAACTCCAATACTTATGTCACCAATAACTTGACTTTCAGGATGATCTCTTTGAATTCTTCTTGATGGTGCCTTTGTATCAGATATTGGAAAGTCTTCTTTGTCATTTTCTTGAGATACCTTATCTTCTTGTTCATTATCTTCTTCATCTTGTAAATCTTCTTTCCTTTGTGAGTCTTCTTCTTCCTTATCATTATTTGTTATCTCATCATCTTGAGTGTTATTTCTTCTTGGCTTCATGTCATCTAATCTTACGTCTGAAATCTCTATGATCTTGTGTAGTCTTTGATTGTAACATTTGTATGCTTTCTTGGTGGATGGATATCCTAGAAATATCCCCTCATTGGTTCTAGAATCAAATTTACCAATATCATCTTAGTTCCTCTTTATGTAGCACTTACTACCAAACACTCTGAAATATTTGATAGAGGCAGGTCTTCCATACCATAGTTCATAAGGAGTTTTGTCATTATTTACTTTGAGCTATCCTCTATTGAGTATATAAACAACTGTGTATACTGCTTCTCTCCAATA
The DNA here is from genome assembly GCA_027924585.1 of Larix kaempferi. Lineage (NCBI taxonomy): Eukaryota > Viridiplantae > Streptophyta > Pinopsida > Pinales > Pinaceae > Larix > Larix kaempferi. Next base: position 21,828,297 of record BSBM01000070.1, on the reverse strand, counting down.
TGTATCTGAAAGTTTTGCTTCATTAAGCATAGTTATGGCTGCTTCTTGGACGGTCCCGTTCTTTTTTTCCACAACACCATTTTGCTGAGGAGTCCTTGGAGCTGAAAATTGTCTTTTAATTCCATGGTTTTCACAAAACTCATTGAATTCATTTGAGGTAAATTCTCTTCCATTGTCTGACCTTAAACATTTGATTTTTAGATTTGTCCCATTTTCAACCATTGCTTTAAAAATTTTAAAATTCTCAAAAGCTTTTGATTTTTCTTTGAGGAATGTTACCCAAGTCATCCTTGTATAATCATCAATGAACAACATGAAATAATATTCTCCTTGCAAGATTTTAGTTCTTGTTGGTCCACAAAGATCAATGTGAACTATTGCCAATGGCTGTGAGGTTGTATGTTCTTTGACTCTGAAGTTGGCTTTAGTCTGCTTCCCATGTTGACAATGTTTACAAACTGTATTTAGAGGCTTCACAATTTTTGCTAAGCCTCTTACAACTTCCTTCTTACTCACCTTCATAAGATTATAAAAGTTTAAGTGTACCATCCTTCTATGCCATAGCCAACTTTCATCAATCTGACTCATGTAGCATTGTTCTTCATTTTCTAGGATGTATACATAGCTTGAATTCCTTATAGCAGTCCCAACAAGTTTTCCTGATTTTTTCTTTCTGATTTCACATTTCTTGGAATCAAATATGCAGATGTTCCCTTGATCACATGTTTGACTTACATTGAGAAGATTAGGCTTTAAATCTTCTACTAGCAACACATTTTTAGCTCTGATTTTATTTTTGATAACCACTGTACCCTTTCCAATTATCTTAGAAGACATATTATCTCCAAAAGTGACTTTTCCCTTTTAATCTCTTCTTAGACTTATGAGCTTGTTTGGGTCTCCTGTCATGTGTTTTGAACATCCACTATCAACATACCATATATTTTTCTTTTTTGTCGCACATAGGGCTATCATGGATTCTGTCCTCTCTACCACTTCCTATTTCTTCCAGACCTTTCTCTGCTCTTTGTCTTGAACCCTTGTTGCAGTATTCCTTTCTGTAGGTGTCATCAGCTTACATTCTCTAGCTATATGTCCATGGTTATTGCATTTGTAACAATCTATATCATAGCTTTGTAGAGGTGCAAAGGAGTTATGGTTTCCTTTTCTTTCTTTTGGATAGTCACCGAATGTATTCTTCTTATGGAAATGAACCTTTCCACCAGCTTTGCGATTCAGAGCTTTATGTCCAAAATTATTACATGAGTAGCAGTGACCCAAAAATATTTGCTGATACTTGCTTGTCCTTGATCTCCTAGGAATCATATCTGTCTTATGTAAGTGAGGAGTAGGTTTCTGACTATCTCCCTTTTTACTTGGGATCATAAGTGCAGCAACATAACTCCTTTTGTTGTATCCTAACCCAGTCTTGTCACTAGATGGTATTTGGACATTTATAATGTCATCTAGAGTCTTCAAGCTCTTCTCAAACCTTGTTTTAATAGTTTTTTCATAGAGTTTTCTCTTGAGATGAATAATTTTTGCTTCAAGTCTTTCAGATTCTTGAATTTTCTCTTTGAGCCACAATTCTAGGTTCTCTTCAATATTCTTGGCTTCTTGGAGCTAGATCTTTAGATCGATAATGATTTGGCTTGACTCCTTATCTCTTGTCTTTTGTCCTTATTCATAATCATCTAGTTGTGTTCTTAAACATTTAATATTCCTTTTGCTTTTTTCTCAATTCTTCAAGAGCGCTTATGAGTTCAGTATTTAGGTCCACATCTCCTTCCATATCTGATTCATCATCCAGAGCTTGAGTTTCTATTCCCATGAATAGAATTTATGTTTCCTCATCTTCTTCTTCTTCATCTTCACTATCTTCCATAGTGTAAAAGATCTTCTTCTTCCCATTAAACTTCTTCTTGTATGCTACTTTGTTCTTCTTGAATTTTTTAGCAGTTTCTCTATCATCACTATTATCTTGTTTGGGATAGGGAAAGTTTGAGGCAAAGTGCCCAACTCTTACACAATTAAAGCACTTCAGGGGTAGCTTTCCTTCATACTTGGCAGTACCTTTCTCAAGTTTTTTGATGAAAAGAGATTCTTCATCATCTGAGTTCTCAGAGTGGTTTTTGGATAATGCTTTAGATTTCTTTGACTCTTTTGTGGCTTTAAATGCTTCCTCTTTTCTTGATGGTATGTTTTTTTTTCTGTTCTCATCTCATAGGCAGTGAAGATCCCATGTAAATCATCCACTGTCAGAAATTCTAGATCATCTCGATCTTCTACATTATACACTTTTGAGTCATACTTCATTCATAGGGTTCTTAGTACATTTTCAACAACTTCTTTCTCCTGTATTTCTCCTCCCAGACCTCTGATAGCATTGGCAATTTCATCTACTCTTAGAAGATATTTTGCAATGATTTCTTCTTCTTTCATTTTAAAACTTTCGAATCGTCCTTTGTATGTTTGGAGTTTGGATTGTTTGACTTTGGTAGCTCCTTCATCCACATTTTTTAATTTATCCCAAGCATTTTTGGCTGTCTTACATTGCATGAATTTAACAAACACTGAATTTGATAGTCCATTCAAAATTGCATTCAATGCTTTTGCATTGGATTCATATTTATCTTGTTCATCCTTTTTTTTTTTTCCTGGGAAAATGTCCGTAATTGTATTTCAAAAAGATGATTAAAATTACATTCTGCAGATGTAGTAGAATCACAAGGATCCCTACATTTTCACATATTTCTGTCCCATATAAGCAGATACAACAGCTTATAAAGAGCTGAACCAAAAAAAGATAAACCCAATAAAACTTCACCACAAGAAGATGAATCTTGAACAGTAAAGAGAAACCCAAAAAACGTCTTCAAACTGAAACCCTTAGCAGGAGAAACAGCAGATCCAAGTCTGTGGACAAGCAACAAACTCTGGATCTCCCAAACTGGTGAACTCAGCCAGCAACTACTGATGAAGAAAACGGCCAAGACACTAGCTGGCCCTATCTGCTGCGGGCTATAGCGAGCCGGGCGGCGTGCTTCAAGAGACGCTGGGGACATCCCTGAAAAGTAAATCAGCGAAGAGAAACCCGTGGCTCCTGAAAGAAACCTCTGCCACCGGCCTCCAAGAAAGCAACGGCAGATCTGCTCGTGATAACCTAAGAAAAGCAGCAAGATCTAGACTCTGTCATCATGGGACTCCTTCCTCCACCACCGCCGCGGCGTCCACGGGCTTCTCTCCATGTGCGGATGGATCTGTGCTTTTGGTTTCTTCTTTCTGGAAACACGGATCGTCCTGGAAGACCGCGAACAGAACCGCCGCGGCCGAAGAAGGTGCTGAGCCCTGAGACGGTCGGCCGGAGGTTTTGCCATAGCCAGGTCTCTTCGCCGCCCCCCCAGTTAGGGTTCTTTCTATCAAATCTTCTTATATGCTGCACGAGCTGTGATCACGCCTATCCAATGTTCTCGAGGTTCAAGAACAAGATAGCAGCCCGTCGTTGAGGAGATCTGGATACAAGAACCCTGTTAGGGGCATCTCCGGGACTCACAGCGCCACCACAGAGGGAACGCCGCCGCCTCCACTAATGCAGGACCGCTAAGACCAGGACCAGAGGGGAAAAAAGTGGTGGCAGCCATGGAAGGAACCATGGCCGCCGAGATTCAATCGTCCCTCTTCCTAGTTTTTGTTCATCCTTTTCTATAGGTGGACTGTCTGGTATTTTATAACCCTTTTCAACAACATTCCAAAATTTGAATCCAAGAGACATTAGATGGCATCTCATTCTTACACTCCAATATGCATAATTCTGTCCTGTGAATAGTGGAGGTTTGTTATTAGCTAAACCTTCTTGTTGATCCATAGTGTTTAATAGGATCTTCCTTCCAGTGATTAAGTTGTAGTGAAGGATCCTGCTCTGATACCAATTGTTGGTTTATCCAGCAATACTGAGAGGGGGGGGGGTGAATCAGTATTGCCTACTTTTTCTTTTATTTAAACAATTAGCATTAAAAAAATTAAAGAATGGATCAAACAAGTAAGGACACATAATTTTATCGTGGAAACCTCAAAAGAGCAAACTAAAAAATCATGCTCATTAAATAAAAGATTTCGACAAAAAATATTTTCTGCTACAACAAATGGAATGCACCAACATCCCAGTTTTCTATTTGCATCAACAAATAAGGATGCCACAACTCCCATGTTTTCTAGATACTACTGGAAGGAGGCTACAACCTCCTTGGCAGACTTCAATATGCCCCTAGCACCACCCTTCCACCCTTTTCTATTTTTTTTTTAATTTCCAAACTTCTTTTCTTCAATTCTGTTTCTTCATTTCCTTGGTCTCTGACTGATCTTTCTTCTTCTTTAATCTAGGCTATTGATGCCTCTTCCTTCCATCTCAAATGCTTGTTTATATATTATCTATCTCATTTTTGAAACGATGTATCTCTTCAATATGGACTTGTGTCTTTTCAAACTCACACCTCTTCAAAAGGATTAATTTCCTGTTTATTAATTAAATAATAAAACCCTTCATGTTACCTTTATTTATTCCTTGTTATATTTAACTGGCTGAGCAATATTTTTATTAAAACTTTGTCTTGTGAGAGCATTTAAAAAATGTTTAACATATGCTTAGTTCGGGCATATTCAAATTCTGTGTAAACATAGTTTTTCTTCAATTTGGGAGGTTGATTTTTCACGTGTGTGACCTCCATATGGAAAACTGAAAGTATGACTGGATAACTACTTCAACAAGGAATAAATCAATGTCACCCTTTGAATTTATTGACACACACACACACATCATCATCTGGTGGGCATTTGAAAATAACCCTTTAAACTACTGATTTAACACCTAGGCAAAATTATCAAACCCTAGGTTAACATGAGAAGATTTTTATTTTCATAAAATTGGAAGTATGAGACATACAATGGATAGATGCCAACAATTTGATTCCATCCAGACCAATTTCATCCTTTGAACCCTCTTTCTCTCTCCTAGGCTGGCATTTTTCTGAAGCAGTGCAAACCAAGCGAGGAGGCACTTTTGGCAGATCAATATCTTCACCTATAGAGACTTTTTGAACAAACCAATGATATGGTTGGATGCACCCATAAACATTCTAGAGACTCATACCCTCAAAAATACTTTAAGACATCAACCACAGAAAATGGCAGGCAAGTTTACTGAGGTCACTTAGGAATTCTTACCAACAATTTTATACTTAGACAATTTGTGCAATCTCCAAGGTGGATTTTTTATTTCACCAAAATCCTAAACCAATGATACCAAATGATGTAATACATCTCACTGAGCACAACCAAGCTGATTTCATCTTCAAACTCATCTTCCTCTGACCTAGGTGGGCATTTTACTGGATTGGTGCAAAACTGCCTAAAACCCTGTTTTGGTAGACCTATAACTTCCTCCTTAGACACTCTCAAGACAAACTGAGACCATGGTCAGGTAGAAAGATCAACAAGCTACAACCTAGTGCTTTCAGATAATTTTTATCATTCTCCTATGAGGTACGAAGGGCATTTTCCAAGGCCACTTGGACTAATTTTCAAGCCATTTTCCAGAATTTCTCCAAACTGACAAATCTCTATATAATTAGGTCAAATTGTAATAATGACATCATGAAGGTACTAGAACATCATTAGTTGGATTTGAATCTTCATCAACCATGCCACATCACCATATATTTCATATCGTCATATCCTTTGTCTTGATTTCTTTGTCATTACTGAACTCCTTTGACATCAATGACAACCGCATTCAACATATATAACTTAGCCTCTAATACCTCATTAGAGAAATTTTGAGGTCTAAAATGGACCTCTATTGGCACGAGTCTAGAGCGCACAAAGTGCGGAACCGACAACGACGAAGGGCCATCGACGAAAGCAAAGGACCAGTCGCAAAGGATAAAATGCCGACAAAAGCGTAAGGTTTTGGTTAAGTTAGTTTGCAATGGGTCATTTGGACCATTTTGTAATGACCATGCGTGTCTATAAATAGAAGTACAATTGTAATCCTAAGGTCACCTTATATTATGCTATGATAGTCGAATCTTTGGCATTTTTGGTATCTTCGGATTCTTGAATTGTCTAATGTTCAATCTTTGCATCTTTTGTCTAAGTTTTGAACTGGTTCCGTGAAGTGTATTCCGTGATGTATGAGATGAGTTAATGAATGAAGATGTTCGATTGTGCTATATTTATGTCTCTCTCTTGTGTAGCAGTGTGATTGAATGTGAATTATTGCAGTATTCGATGGCTCGATGTGTCGTATGAATGAAATCATAGTTATATGATGTATCTCAAATCTCTTGATTATGCTTTAATAAAATGTCATTTTGTCGATATGGTTAACTTGTTGATTGTGAGATAATTATGTTTGATGCAAGTAAATTTGGTTGTTAGTTCGACAACATGTTGTTTTGATGTGAATATGAATCTCTGGTTTTAGTTGCGACTAAGTGTGAATTGATGCTTGTCTTCTTAAAACTGTGGAAACTTGGTTCCTATAGCCCCCTTAGATATCTCGGGTGAGACTTCACTCGCTTTGCAGATGTTGCTGGAAAGGGTAAAACCTTTCCGGGCCGATGTCTATGGGAGTTGGTGTCGATGTTTGATGACAACAGTGCGAAGTGAACCCCTGTCGAAAAAACTGTGTCAACAGCTTCCTAAGGAAAATTATAAAATAATAGTGGAAATAATAAAATAATATTAGCATACATCATCAAATTTTAGAGGAAAAAAGAAGAAAATTACTTTTTCAACTCGTATTTTCAACTTATCTCGTATATTCCCTCAGTTTTCGAGCATGAGCACTTATTGGATGGGGAATTCAATTCCGCATCCAACGAGTCCCACACGACATACTTTTGATGGACCCTGCTCCCCAAAATATGAGAAATACTTGAAAAAATGTGATAATGACATCATCATCACGTTTTTTTCATGTATTTATTGTTTTTTGGGGAGAAAGTCCTTCAAAAGTATGTCATGTGGGTACTCGTTGGACCCGGAATTGAATTCCCATCCAATGAGTGCTCCTGCTTGAAATTTGAGTGAATATACAGGGAGATAAGTTGAAAATACAATTTGAAAAAGTAGTTTTTTCACTTTTTCACTTTTTTACATTTTTACCTTTTTACCACAAAAATGCTGATTCATCCTCCATGGTTAACATCATCATCTTGAATCCTATTGGTAATTTTTGTGGTACAATATTATTGTTTTGAGGCCCATTTTTTACCTCAAAATTTCTCTAATGTTAGTTGCGACCTCTTTGACCAAGATATATAACTTAGCCTCCAATATTTATTCCAGGAAACTTAGCCAAAGCCTCCGAGATGGGGAAGATGAATAGTATCCATTGATTAACCAACATATTTATCCTCGGAGTGTTCCCAATGACAGGCGACCAGTAATTATTAACCCACTCCACAATTTCCGTCTTCGAACCAGAAGCATATTCTAATCTCCCTACCAACGCCCTATTAGCCAACATCTCGACTCTCTCCAAATTTGCACCCACAGGAATTACAAATCTATCAACATTCTCTCTGGCCTTGAGAGTCTTAGCCCACCGCCGATTTTTAGCTCTGACACCAACCAAATCAGGGTTTCTCCCATGCCCGTGAGAAGAGAAGGGAAATCAGTAGGGCTATCTCCAAAAACAAATCCGTGAGAATGACTAGAAAGGGGATCAAAACCCTTCCCGTGCGAAGACATATCAAGGAAACCGGTCCAACCGGTAAACACCACCACCTGTCTAGCGCAGAAAGGAAACAATAGACACCTCCCACGGAAGCAAACAGCTGTCCTTGCAGAGGAAAGATCAGTACTAAACCCTAGGTGACAGAACTGGGAGTGGTCCCTAGCAATAGGAAAGTGGGAATAACCACACTAATCCATAACCAAAGAAGACCAACAAAGGAAAAACCACCACTAAAACCCAGCAGCATAAGCAGAACCAAGAAAAATGAACCAGACTAAAGTGTTCCAAGAGTTCAAACCGAGCAATTCCCACTTTTTTTAGGCTTGGCTGGTACTAGGCCAGTTTATTTCAAACTGGCTTGACTCCAAGTAGCTGATTGACTCAAGAAACACCTAGACGACACACCTTCTTAGCCTGCAAATCCACCGGATAAGCTTGCGAAACCCTAGTTGCAGCCATTTTCCTAGTGCTTCTAGTTAGTTGAATATAATATAATTAAAAAAATAAAATTTAATTAATTAATTTTTAAATATTTTTTAAAAATAAAATTAATTATAATTTATTTTAATGAATTGATCATTATATAATTATTTTTATATTAAAATTCACAAAGAATAATTTTATATTCATAATTTAATTTTTTAAAATTTAATAAATAATTAAAAAATAAAATAAAAATATTTCTAAAAATAAAAATATTTTTAAAAATAAAAATATTGAAGAAACTAAAAATATGCAAAGAAAATTAACGAAATGTCCATTACATAAGAAAACTAAAATTATGCAAAGCGAATGATCTAAATACCCATTCTTTATGTGTGACACAACATGTCATCTTTACGTGACTTTGATTATCTACTAAATTCCTTAAAAAAAAAAGGCTCTACAACTAAGGTAAGCTCCTTAACGTGAATGATATTAGAATATCAAAAGAGATTACAATATTCAAATCATCATCGTGACTTTTCCTTTTGTGGAGATTACAATATAGCAAATCTATGTTGTAAGCTTTAAATTAGCGATAGCATTAATCTTGTTCTAGTTTACTATACCTTAATTTCTTTAACACCTTTAAATTTGTACATTTTTTTTGATCCAACGATGTACATTTATTCTCAAAATTAAGCATTCAGCACACGGGTTTTGGTGACTCCAATGGGGACGATCCATATCTTTCTCTGATTACGTGTCCTTCATTTTCCAAACCTTTGTTTTAACTTTTCATCTTTCTTTTTTTGTTTCATTCTAGTAGAGTAAACTATTATGAGAAACCTTGGACCAGAACCCCCTAAGTTTTGTTGAATCAGATTGTCTCTCTATTTTTTTGGAGTTCTTGCTTCTGGGTCACGCTTGTCTTGTTGTTTTATGCAACCCAATTTGCTTATTTCCCCTCAAACTAAACGACCCTGACCCAGATTGGATTGTTTCAGTTTGCACATGTCTGGTTGATTTGAACGACTTAGGTCGCTTATTTCTCTTTGGAAAGAGAGACAAGCTTTATATTTCACTATTTAGCACTCCGTTTGATTGTGTTTTCTCTCTTCGTGACTTAATTAGAACCAGTTTATCATTCAAAGTCTATTTGCAGTCCTCTGCAGTCTATTTATAGCCTGTTGTGTCTACGATAGTAGTTAATTTGCTTTCTTGGTCAGAATCTTTGGGTGAACAATCATCTTGAAGTTTTAGTATTTTCCCCCTCCTTTGAAGTTACTGCTGTGGTTTGTTTGCTTGCTGCAGTTTCTTTCATTTTCAGTAAGGATTAATGAACTATCTGTTCGATAGTTAATTAATTTGTGTTTTTAAACATTGTTGGATTAGAGCCCATATCTTAATCTTTGCGAATCAATTATTTAGTTGTCAAAAAATTTCTTTGAAAAGTTTGCTTGATCACAATCCTTTGTTGTGCTTAGATAGTCTATTTCAAGAAAATGTTTTTTCAAAAAAGATTTGAGTATTGAAATTGCAAGTTTTATCATTCAAGCAATTTTGTTTTCTTACCTTTTTAGTTGTAGTACACACCTCACATGCACAAGAATACACTCCTTAATTTACACTATTGTTTGGTTCATGATGCCAAGCGGAGCCTTAAAATCAACCCTAACTTGAATACACATTAACCTCACTTCAGGAAAAAAGGTATTGTTGTAGTTAAGTTAGGACTTTGGGGATAGGAATCCAAACAATTTTCCCTAGTCACTATTCATCTGAAACATAGTGGTTGTCCAATTAGGGAGCTAAAATCCGCTAGTACTTGGGACATGGTTTAAAGCCAATATGTGGGGTGAGCCTCTAATAGGAGGAAAAACATCTAGACTGGAATTGAATGGATGGGTTGTGCACCGTCCCCTCTTAGTGTTGAATATCATCCAAATCGTTGTCTTCAGACTGAAGCAATTGAATACCCATTCTGACGTGACCCGAATGAGGTAGCCTAGAGACCATTCTTTTTAGGTATCTTACCTAGTGGTGATCCCATTCGGTGGGGGAATACCCAGGATATACGAAGTCAGATGCGGCCCTAGATCTGTAACTGTCCTTTCTATCTTCACTCACTATATCCGGGTAGGTATGATGTCCCTATCGTGGGTTAGTGTTTGGAAGATTTGACTTAGCTTACCACTTCTTTTTGTTTGATGGGGAGGTGATGACCACACAGAGGAAAACATTTGAGGAAGATTTTATATAGTGATTTTTATTGTTGATTGTGTAGAGCTCTTAGGGTAGTGAGTCCTTTTATTTTCTAGGATTACTCTTTTTTATTTGGTTTTATTTTTCCAGATCAACTACTACACACTCAGTTGCACTAGTTTTTTATCTTTTTGATTTGAGCTTTACCCACCTTAGTATTTTAGTGTTGATGAGCTATTTGAATCCGTCACTATAGCTCCCTGAGATTCTCTCGAAGACTTCAGGGCTTGTCCCCTTAGTATGGTTTCTTAAACCGCATGATTGGATCTAGGAGCCAGATTTCAAGTTCAACACACTGCACGGTCACTAGAGCTATCCTACGCGAAAATTGATCTTGACACCTCATTGCCAGGAGCATCTTAACCTACACACACTTATGAGGCTGTGGTTGGGACCATTCCCACCTCCATCGACATGCTGAGTAGTATCCCCACTCTAAGTTGCGGAACCAACACCATGACAATATGCGGGACTATTCTTGATCCTATGGGAATTCTTAACCCCACCTTTAGTGGATATAACATCCCTCAAACTAGTGGAACTTCCAGTAATGGAACCACTACTAGTGGAACCACTGATGGAACTACTCATGGGACCATTGGAGGGAACACTAGTGGGACCATGAACGGTACCATTGTTGGCAGTTCCACTTTGTACCCTAGTACAAGTCTCATGTTCATGATCATCCTCAACATCGCATATTTGGTGAGGTTGACTAATGACCCTATTTGTCATGATCCTACATGGCCTCCCATGCCAACCAAAATTCCCTCAGACATACCTAAATTTGAGGGGAAGGCGGGAGAGGACAAGTAGAACCACATCATGTCATTCCATTTATGGTGCTCTTCAAACAACATTGTGGATGACTCCATATGTCTGAACTTGTTTCAGAGAACCCTAACTAGTGTAGCAATGAAGTGGTATATAAAGCAACCCCATGGGACAAATCCCAACTCTGTGACCCTTGCCTCCACCTTCCTGTAATTTTTCCAAATTCCTATCCATTATGATAAGGGAGTGGAAATTCTCTTATCCTGTCGACAAAACTCATCAACGCACATCACAGATCATATCCATGAATGGCCACAACGTTGAAGCTTGTGCAAGATCAAAATCGACGACACGATTTTCTAGATTGGTTTCTAAAGTCCCTCTACCTGTTATAGTGAAGGATGTGGCCTCTAAGCACCCACAATCTAAAGAGGAAGCCATTTTAAAGGCTCAAAAATATGATTTGATATACGTGCAGTTGGTATACCTTTATACCATCATACCATATGCCCCTAGAGGTAGTTATTATCGCAAAGACACCCCAAGGGCATCTGATTCTGCGTATGGCATTAGTGGTGCCACCGATTCCCATCCAAAATCATATACATATTTCCCTTCTCATGCAAGTGGTTACATGTACGACAATCCCCCAAACTTTGTGTGTAACTAGGGTCACTCTACAACCCCTTATTATGCTTTGGATTCTTCATGACCTACCTTGCATGTGGGAAAAGTACCTCCTATTTGTTCCCTACCGCGAACTTGCATATACATGGATCCTCCTATAGCAGTACCATGTGTGGAACCTCCTGTCATCAATCCATACTACCCTTTTCCTGGCCCACCGTCAATTTCTCCCATGTAGCATCCTCAACACCTCCTTCTTTCCCTCACGAGCAATTCTATGCTCAACAAAACCTACCTGCTAATCCAATGTTCAATAACCAATATGTGTAACCTAAATGAAAGAATTGGGAAAGAATAAAGGAAACAACCAATGTCATGGTGGTAGGGTCAACCTCCTAATCCCCCTACTAATAATGGATCTAACCTAAACCCTGCAGAACAAGATCCGAATAAGCCTCCCAACTAGGCCAAGAACACATAGTTACAGACTAATCATCCGTGTTCATTTTGCATTTTTTATGGACATTACACTCACCATTGTCCCCATTTAGAAAAATCTTGTTAGTTATGGAATGAGGTGAACCAATGGGAAACAGCTAATTCCCTACAAGGGAAACATAATCAGCCTCCTCAAACCAGCCTAGGAAAACCAATGGTTCTACAAAACCCCTTCCCACAACAAGGGTTTGTCACTACTCAACCTGTAGCAACTTATCCTTTGTTAGAACCACTTGTCGGGAAATCGCATGATTCTCAGGGGTTCAAAACGTTTGACTAATGTTGACAATAAATGTTAGCCTTCAAAATCAGTGTAACAAATATGGTTTAGTTGTTGAAACTTCGCTTATCGACAAAGGGAAAGAGTCATCTCAAATCTATGAATCATCGCGCATACCTCGTCCTATGAATGATAGGATTCCCAAGATCCCCAAGTTCCCTTTATGTCGTGTCTCCAATAACCCCAATGATAGAGACAATCCCAATTATAGCATTGTGGATTATTTAGCCCAACCTCTACCAGCCATGTCTACTCTAGAGGTGCTACAGAATTGTTCGGTACAATGTAAAGAATTATTGAATGCTTTAGGTGTAATTTATCCATATGATTCCCACTTGATGACCTTTGATCTAGACCAGGAGGAACCCTAGATGCCTTCATCTGTAGCCTTCCAAATCCCCGTCACGATTGAAAATATAGGAATCCATCGATGTATTATGGATGAAGGGGCATCCATGTGTGTCATGTCCACCTATGTGTGGTAGAAGCTCGGATCCCCTCAATTGGTTCCATCCCTTATAACTTTACGTGCTTACGATGGTCCTGTTGCTCAACATTAGGGCCTTCTCTAGAATGTCACTGTAGAATTATCTGGAAAAATCATTTTAATCGATATAGAGGTTATCAATGACCAAGTAGATTACAACCTCCTCTTAGGCTGTAGATACATGTATGCAATGAAGGCAGTTTCCTCATCAATATTAATACTTATATGTTCCCCCATGAAGGGAGGATCATAAAAATGGATCAATTGACACACTATGATCATAAGGGGACAACTTTTCTAGATAATGTATTACCTACAGTCGATAGCAATCCTACCAATATGACCCTCCCCACCTATTCGAATGTTGGACCAGGCATTTTCTGTGGTGCTACCATCATAGGGAAATTTTAGGCTTTATTGTCCCTTCCTCATAAAGTTGAGATATTTGAGTTATGTACTCTCTTCAGGGAAACCATTAGTCCATCCCCAACTTGTTCCGCCTCCCAATCAATTACTTGTAAATTAGTGGGGAGGCATTCCCATCCAATATAATTATTTTTTTATACCCACCATCTGGAGTGGTAATCACACCCGTGATGGAAATGCTTAATATTCTGGGTCTCACGCTAGGACTCCCCATTTGGTACCTCAATATGCCAAACCCACTTGTTACCCCCCTAGGTTGTCCTAAAACTTGTGCAACCCATAGGTACTTCTAATAATCCTCTCCATGGAGCCATTATGGAAGTGCCTTAAACCACCCAACCACTTCCCAAGAAGAAGGCTAGGGGAAACTGGGCCACTAGAGAGGGTGCTCATCTCCCTTCGGTAGTCAACATGAAGACGTGTAGTTGTTTCTATTGTAAACTTCCCTTGCCAGTATAGTTGAGCATGGATTTTTCTAATAAATAATTAGCATGTTAGGTATTTAATTAATTAAAGCGACACAATTCTTTTCAGTAAAAAATAAAAGTAGCAAGTCTCCTATTGTTGCTAAAAACAAAAATTGCCCAGTTTGATAAAAGAGTGTATTCTTGCTGAAATAAAATTGATTGTATTTTCTTTCTCCATTTATGTGGATGTTTCTCTTTCATTCTCTATGTGTTTAGTGTTGTGCAACATTTACTATTATGTGATATTCTATTTTCTTTGGCTGCATTTCAATTCTACATATAGAATTGTGGATCAATTGGTATCAAAGTTTGTATCCAAGCCAACTTCTGTGTAGCCACATAGTTCAGAAGAGAGGCCATTTAACAATATTTTTTTCAGATCCAGACATCCTTCTCAAGACTTCCAATACGCCCTCCTCATGGTTTCCATCACGTTCATCTTTCTTGGGTTCCTTCTCAGTATGCTTAAGAGATTAGTGATTCTCAACACAAAATCCCGTAATAGATCGACATACATGGCGAACGAAAATTATGCCTACATGAAGAGAGTCATCTACAGAGGATTTTGCATCCATTGCTATAGATCCAATTCATGATTTGATGATGGCTCTCCAGGAGCTACTCCGTATACAACAACGCAGATCTCCAACACCCATGCAACTGAATACATGCTTCCAATTACTAAAGTTCGCAGGACAAATGAATGGTGAGACTATCAACTCTTGGCTTTGCAATCTTTCCACATGTCTTGAGATGACAGAATATGTGAAGCTTCATATAATCAGTTTGCAACTTGAGGGAATTACACATACATGGTGGGACACTCGACTGGAGAATTATTCCTGCATCATGGACAAAAATGACTTGGTCGAGACAGTGACACCATACATCACGACATGGGATGGATTCTGCTAGGATCTCAAACACACTTCTAGCCACCGGGCTATCTACAAAACCTCCTTGCTAAATGGTTGCAACTCCGACAACTTGCTAATCAATTAGTCTAGGGATACATCGACATCTTCTGCAAACTACGCATCCATCTCGACATCACTGATATGGAATAGGTACTGATTGTCAAGTTCAATTCTATCTTATTGATCAACATCTGTCATGAAGTAGATATGTTCTATTACCCTTCTTGGACAAGGATTTTTCTCGAGCCTTGGCCATGGAACGTAAGGTGGTACCTCGACTTCGTTCTCCTCAAGCTCGAGCTGGACCATCCACTCCTAGTAATTCTCCTACTCTCCCATCAGCTAGCCCACAGTCCTTCCCCACATCATCCCATAATGCACCTTGGTGTTCTTTCCATAAAACCAATTCACACTCTTCTGTCGACTAGCACACACTTAAGAATCTACGCACCAACAAAACTTTGTTTGTTGAGATTACTCCGACCGAATCACCTGCACATCCTGAAGTGGTTTCCATTGATAACCCTATTGAAGCATATCCATTGCTCATTTAAATGACTACCAATGAACCGGGAACATCTATTATTCCTCTCTTCACCCATAATTTCCAGATCAAACACAAATTGGCCACCCTCATTATGGACCATGGCAACCAAAAGAACCTTGTCTCATAGGAGTTGGTACAGTGCCTTCAATTGCCCACTACTTCACATCTATCCCCATACCAACTTGGTTGGATACAAAAGGGAAATGCTTGTCTCACAATCTCTCGATGTTGTGTTGTCACCTTCTCCATTGGTTCATTTTGTGATATAGCCACATGTGATTTATCCCCTTTGGATTGTGCAGACTTATTACCGAGCCTCCCCTACCAACATGTACGAGATGCTGTATGCCATGCCACCTCCCACCAATATCATATGCAACTTGATGAGTGTGCCTATGTTCTCAAATCCTCGGCTCGTAATCCCACTCCATAAACTACTAGCAAAGCAGTCAGTATCAATAAATGTATCTCCTTGTGCTTAGTTCCCCCTATTAAACCCCATAATTTTTCCAATCCTACACCTCCAAAGATGATCCCCTTGCTCGATGAATTTGTCAATGTATTCACAAAAATCACAATATTACCCTCGTCTCATTCTATTGAGAATTCCATTAACCTCATACAAGGTGCATCCTTTCCCAATGCCCCTTCCTACCACCTCGAGCCTCAAGAATCTTTTGAAATTGAACACCAAATTGGCCAACTTCTATAATCTTCACACATCAAGCCTTCATCGTCGCCTTGTGCATCCCCTACCTTTATTATTCCCAAGAAAGAAACTCCTGATTGGAACCTCATAACTGACTATCGTACCCTCAATAAATCCATTGTTAAAAACCTCTATCTGCTTCCCCGAATCGAGGATTTGTTGGATTGCCTACAAGGGGATTGCTTCTTCACTAAGATGGACTTGACAGCCGAATATCATCAAGTGTGTGTGCATACCATATACACATGGAAGACAATGTTCAAGACCAAATTTGGGCTTTTCGAATGGACGGTAATGCCATTTAGGCTGACAAATGCACCAGCCATATTCATGCGCCTCATTAATGACATATTTAGACCACACCTGGGTAAGTTTTTCATTATTTATTTGGATGATATTTTAATCTTCAATATCTCTTGGAAAGACCATTTGCAACATTTGCACAAAGTGCTTGAATTGTTGTGCGAGCATAAGTTGTAGGTGAAGAAAAAAAGTCCTCCTTTGGACAAAATTTTGTCCAGTACTTGGGATTCATAGTAGATACTCAAGGTGTGTGCCTAGATCCCTCGAGGGTGCAGGATTTGGTGAAATGTACAGTGCCTTCCAATGTGCATGACATCAATTTTTTTTTTGGGGAGGCATCAATTTCTACAGAAAATTTGTCTCCCACTTCTCATAGCTGGCTCACCCTCTACATTAACTGTTACATCAAACAAAGTTTCTATGGAGTCCAAAGGATGAGTGCAATTTTATGAAATTGAAGACAACATTGTGTTCATCTCCTGTTCTAATACTACCGGACCTAAATGAACCCTTTGAGATCGAGACAGATGCCTCTCAATTCACCATTGGGGCTGTACTTAAATAGGGAGATCATCCGTTAGCGTATCACTTGGAGAATATTACAGAAGCCAAAGTCAACTAGAACACATATGACAAGGAATTCTATAGCTTTGTACAGGCACTCAAGCAATGGCGCCACTTCATTTTGGGTAAAGAGACCATCCTACATACTGACCATAATTTGTTGATATTCATCAATTCCCATTGTAAGATGCAGGAACATGGCCATTTAAAGTGGGTAGTGTATCTTCAATAGTTTCACCTGGTTATTAAATATAAGAAGGGTACCTCCAATAAGATGGCAGACTTGTTAAGATGACCCCAAATGCAGGTTTTGCACATTTTAGAAGTGCGTTGTGCAGCGTATTACACATGGAAGGACATGTATGCTATAGATCCATATTTTGACGAATTCTGGTATGCTTTGTAGAAACCTATGATCATCAACCAAACTCCCTTTCTAGACTACACCATCTCGTAAGGGTGGCTCTACAAACTCAATTATTTATGCATGCCATAGACTGAAGACTATCTCATTCTAATCCCCGAAGCACATGCATCTTCTTGTGGCGGGCATTTTGGCATAGCCAATACCATCAATATTTAGCACCATTTCTACTGGCCTACACTACCCAAACAGGTGGAAAAATTCATTCGTACTTGCTCCCTTTGTTCACAAAGTAAGCCATCCCACTGTCTGCATGGTCTGTACCAACCTCTACTCGTTCCTTCTCGTCCCTAGGAATCCATTTCCATGGACTTCCTAAGTGTTCTCCCTACAACATTTCACAAGCATGATGCTATTTGGGTCATAGTTTGTCATTTCTCTAAGATGGCTATATTCATTCCATGCTGTAAAACTACAACTATTGCGCAAACTACCAACCTCTTTTTTCCATCATGTGTGATCTCATTTCGGCTTACCCAGTAGTATCATTTCATATTGTGACTCCCACTTCCTTAGTACCTTCTGGCATACTCTATGGTCTTGGATTCTATGCCAACTCAGTTTCTCCACCACATTTCAGCCCCAAACTGACGGTCAAATGGAGGTTTTCAACCACACTCTATTCCACTCTCCTCGCAGCTACTTTGCCAAAAAAAAGAAATGGTACTCTTATCTACACATCATTCAACATAGTTATAGTAGGGCCACCCACTCATCCATAAGATTCTCACCCTTCGAGGTTTATTTGGGATTTCATCCAAGTGCACCCTAAGAATTACACTCACTCTCGCTTCCCTAGGGTCTGCACGTTAGCAACAAGAAAGTAATTCAACACAGAGTTTCATCCATAACATTGCATAATGACATTCCCAAGTAGCAGAGACATTGCAACAAACACAACAACGTTCCAAGCAAAGTCATGATAAACTATGCACACCATTGGTTTTTCATCCTGGTGATCGAGTGTGGCTATTACTGGACAAGTATCGCTTCCAAGGAAAAAATCATTATCTCCATCCTTTGTGCTATGGCCCATACACTGTGATTGAAAGAATTGGTGAGAATTCCTATCACCTGGACTTGCCACCACAACTCGACATCCACGATGTGCTCAACATCAACAATCTCAAGTTGTACGAGCCACCACTCCTTAAGGAAACAGCTACAGTACATCATCTGGTATCATCCTCCTCTGGATACCATTCTAGACTCTCAAACTCTCAACACTCACCGAAAACAATATGTTTCCTACCTTGTGGGTCGTAAGGGACAAACACCTATGCAGGCCAATTGGATGTCTCCAACAACATTGCAATGTTCTTTTCCTCACTTGTTGGCGGAAGCAGGGTTGCTTCTGAATATAGACAAGGAGGAATTGGGCCATTAGAGAGGGCACCCATCTTCCTTCGCTACTCAGCATGAGGACGTGTAGCTATTGCTATTGTAAACTTCCCTCACCAGTCCAGTTGAGTAGGTATTTTCCTAATAAATAATTAGCATGTTACGCAGTTAATTAATAAAAGCGATGCAATGCTTTTCAGGCATAAATAAAAGCAAAAATTCTCCCGTTGTTGCTAAAAACAAAAATCACCCATTATGATAAAAGAGTGTATTCTTGTTGAAATAAAATTAATGGTCTTTTCTTTCTCCATGTATGTGGATTTTTCTCTTTCATTCTCTATGTGTTTGGTGTTGTGCAACTTTTACTGTTGTGTGATAGTCTATTTTCTTTAGCTGCATTTTAATTCCACATATAGAATTGTGGATCATAAACACTAAAAACTTGATTACACCAACAAAATCAACTAAAGCAATGAAACCCCCTCCTAATGATACGGTGCGAAGCCCACCTCCTTATGCCATTTGTGATGTTTTGGGTCACGCTACCCAACAATGTTCATAATTGTTGATCCTGTGTAGTCATATACAAATGTTAGTTTGATGAAGTAGACAAAAACACTCCTTTGGTTCATCTTCCCAACGTCCCTAAAACAAAGAACAAGGCTTTGCGATCCAATTACCCTGTGCGTTATGCAACCTTTACGACCATTACTCTCATATTTGCCCAAACTTGTCATAATACAAATCAGTGCTCGTTGATTTATGACATCTTTCAGTAGAATACCAAGTCACTATTAGTGAGGACATCTACCCCCTAGATTCCTCGTCAAAGTAAATGGCCATCATTTATTATATCTTGTGTTCTAATGAACCTTTTTGTCATCTAATGATGTTGTTACCGTATCATCAGACCCAACTGTTATCGATTTGTATGAATAAATCATCTGCAGTGATGAGGAAATCCTTGAGGCGCTCACAACACCATATTTTCCTTGGGATGATATGCACCATCATGCATATTTCATCCCCGGTGAACTCGTTCCCTTGACATCATCCTCAAATCAATTGTTTGTTGAGTCAAAGGAATTTATCCCGTGTGGAAACATTGATTAGTTTAAGATCTCGATTCTTGCCCCTGACGCTTTTGAGGAGGGTAACATGGCTAACATTTCCCCAATGATCAAGGACAACATCTCTACAAAACCATGTGTCATCGAGAATATCATGTTAGAAGCTTCTTGTACTCATGAAGAATTTTCTACCTACAAATAATTTTTGCAAGAGTTCCGTGATGTATTTGCTTGGTCTATTGTCGAGATTCCTGGCATGTATCCTACTTTCATTGAACACCACATTGATACATGGCCAAACATTGCACCAGTCCACCAGAACCAAAGGCCTATTCACCCCTCAAAAGCATTGACTGTTAAAGCAGAAATTGAGAAGTTACATAAAGTTGGATTCATTTATCTGATTACGTACTCTACATAGGTATCTAACCTAGTGCCGGTCAACAAGAAACAAGGAAAATTGCATGTTTGTATTAAATTTCATGACTTGAATTTTTCTTGTCTGAAAGATAATTACCCTACCCCCTTTATAGACTAAGTCATCGACGCTTGTGTTGGGCATGAGGGATGAGGAAGCATAGAACACTTTTGATGCTTTGAATAAATCTCTTATACATTTGCTCCATTAATTTGCCCCCTAGATTTTGCAAAAGATTGTATCCTTTATGTTTCGACATCTAAATTTGTCATTGTTGGAGTGTTAGTCTAGGAGGGCTCTTCCTTCCATGAGCATGTTATTTACTACATTATTCAAAACCTAGCTAGTCCTCCTCTCTCCTACCTACATTGAGGAGAAGTTAGATTTGGTTGTAGTTTTTTTGGTTCAAAATATTTGACATTATATCCCAATGAATCGAACCAAAGTTGTTGCCGACTCAAACCCAATGTTGCACCTCTTAAATTGGCGACTCATCCAAGGACATGTGGCTAAGTGGATTATGATTCTTCAAGAATACAATCTCGACTTTTTCACACCTAAGAGTACCAAAGCATTATAATTGGCACAACTCATGACGGATTTACCTTCTACTTCTTCCTTGTTACCCATCAATGATCATTTTCCATATGAACATATGTTCACATATCTTTGGATGACCCATGGTACATTGACATCCTTGTGTATTTGTGCACTCAGAATTTTAGTCCTCATCTCAACTGTGAATAAATGTATTGTCACATTCGTCACCAAGCACCTTGATACCTCCTAATTGGGGATGTTATACAACGATGCGATGTCAATACTATATTATGATGATGCCTCACCCATGACGAGGCATAATAGGTTTTGAACAACTGCCATAGTGGTGCTTGAGGTAGTCACCTTTCAGGGATAGTCACCATTCAAAAATTCATCCGCACTAGCTATTTTTGGATGACCCTATTTTTGGACTGCATTGTGGAAGTCAAACATGGCTGCAATTTCCATATCTTTTCCCCTAAGGCAAGAACCCCTCCAACACCTTTGCATATGGTTATTACAGTTGTCCCATTTTGCAAGTGAGAATTTGATTACATGGAATGCAATTGAGTTTTATGCTAGTGGCCATAAGTACATAATCATGGCTATCGACTATTTTATGAAATGGATCAAAGCCATGCCTACCTTCAATTGCACCGTAGAAATTGCAGCACGATTCTACTTCAACCACGTCATTATCTGATTTGGCATCCGTCGTTAGTTGGTGTCATATCATAGTTCCCACTTTGAGGATGTCGTGTGGAAACATATCTTCCATATTTTGAAATTCAAGCACCAATTCTCTTCTTCCTATTATCCCCAAGGTAATGGGAAAGTCGAGGCGGTTAACAAGATCATTAAGACCATGCTTCAATTTACCATGGACAAGCATAAGTCTAATTGGAACCACAGACTCTTTCCAACCCTGTGGGAATACTGCATGTCTGTCAAAACTGTAACAGGATTTACCCTGTTCCATATTGTGCATGGAGTGGAGTCTATCCTACCAATTGAATGCCATATTTTGTCTTTGCACATACCCATCAAATTTGTTGCTAGATACCACCACTATGGAGCAACATTTGATCACTCTTGAACAAACAGATGAGGATCGCTCTTGAACAAATGGATGAGGATCGTCTAGTAGCTCTACAAACAATTGAGGCTTCCAAGAATTGGTCAAAATCCCATTTCGACACCCATGTCTCTCCTATTTAGCAAAAAAGTGCAATCGAAATTGCACAAAATGCTTCCTAAGGAAAATAGTAAAATAATAGTTAAAATAATAAAATAATATTTATGAATTTTGGAGGAAGAGAGAAAAAACTATTTTTTTATTTGTATTTTATACATACATTCCTATGGTTTTACTCAAATTTCGAGAGGGAGCACTATTTGGATGTGGAATTAAATTCTACATCCAACGAGTGCCCACACTACATACTTTTGATGTACCCCACCACACAAAAAACAAGAAATACATAAAAAAATCATGTTAGTTAAAAAAGTAACATGTTTTTTTATTTATTTCTCATTTTTCGTGGGGTGGGATCCATCAAAAGTAAGCAGTGTGGGTACTCATTGGATGTGGAATTTAATTACACATCCAACGAGTCCTCCTACTCGAAATTTGAGTAAAACCACAGGGATATTTGTTGCAAATACAAAGATTTTTTTTTGTTTTTTTATGATAAATATGCGAAGTCAACCATTATGGTTGACACTTTTTCTTGAAATTCTATTGGTACTTGAGTTCCAACTCATCAATAAATTATCGTTGGCTCTTTTTCTTATGAATTCGATTTTAGACCTCAAATTTTCTCTAATGCATATAGATAACCATCATATAAATAACTAAAAAATCAGGAAAAGTTTGCATTCACGTGCATATATATCTATACCTATATATATATATATATATATATATATATATATATATATAAAGTGTGTCTAAAAAATACATAGTCATGTCTGCATCTTGGAGCCCCAACAACTCCGTAAAATAAATACATCAGTCAAAATGCTTCATGCTCATAGCATGGGGGGCAGTGCTATGCACTACTGGATAATCTTCTGAGTAATCAAGATCATCATCATCGGTATCCTCATCCTCCTCCCTGTCATCACTAATACAAGGCACATTGCCCCTCATATGGTCCCAAATAGTGGCAACAACCATTGTAATCTAGCACATGATCAAGTGCCACTCATCAGGGGCCCAAAAGCACACAGTTAGGAGCTCCTCATCAAGGCGATCCCAACCATCATTGATTTTCCCCTCAAGAAGTTGGTTAATATCCTGATGGATCCCATATAATACAAAATCAATACCCCACCGACACCGATGTGCTTGGGGGCCAGGATGGATCCCCTCGACCCCACCTCATCTATGTTGATAGTTTTTTGGGGGCATGGGATCCACATATACACACACAAATGACCAATGATTAGTACTGCAATCATGTGAAAGTCTATCTACCATATACTCTAGTGAGCATAAATAAAAAATAAAAAATAAAAAATAAAAAATAAAAAATAAAAAATAAATGCATACATACCATTTGGCCCCGGGCCTGTCCAAGGGGACAAGGTAGCTCCATCTCACCACGATAGTCCATTCCTACATATTGATAATCCTCAATCACCACCAAAAGATGGTGCCATTGCACAAAGAAGTCTCGACTGAACACCTTTCCAATTGCACCTCATCCCTATCAAATCATCATCTCATCCTAGTTCCTCATCTCGGGCTTTGTAGCCCCACTATATCTCACAACGAAGTGAGGGTGCAAGCTAGGTACCTTCTTGAAGAAGAAGGCACAAATAAATGATGCAAACCCAAAGTATCCCTTGAGACAACTAACCTAGTTCAACACTCGCCAAACTACAGTAAGAAACATATGGGCCCACCCAAAGTAGGTCCTCTACAGTACTCTCTCCATCATGAGCATCTATCCCCATGATATTTTATGTGGACTAGTAGATTCCAACACCCGAACTACCCCAACTGTAATTTCTCATGTACCGAGGTCCTTAATGTCAACTAGAAGTATCGAGGTATTGTGAAGGTCTATGGTCGCAAAGCAATGACGCTCCATGACCTTCCTCACATCCACGTCATGGGGACATTTGATCTGTGTGTCCCCAATAACTCCAAGTTAGGGAAA
This sequence comes from Larix kaempferi, assembly GCA_027924585.1. Classification (NCBI taxonomy): domain Eukaryota; kingdom Viridiplantae; phylum Streptophyta; class Pinopsida; order Pinales; family Pinaceae; genus Larix; species Larix kaempferi. The sequence continues at coordinate 21,804,312 of BSBM01000070.1, read as the reverse complement.
GCTGGTCATGAAATATACATCTACTAGAGTGATCCCCACACACTCACCTTGAACCATAAAAGCTTTAGCATCGACATCACAAAACTCAACAATATTGTTGAGCAGTAGAGGTGCACTATGCATCAGTGGGTTCTCTAAGAACTTGAGTAACCCACATCTAGTCAAAGTATCCCTCACAGTATAGTCATCCCAGATAGCTTGTCATATGTCGGGAATGTCCCTCCCTCTCCAACTGACTTGGGGCATCCTGCATTCACACCAAGCAGTCAAGATCAGTCTAAAAATAAAATATTTTCTTTACCCTCAGGTCACTCCTTTTCAAGGGTTTTAGGTGACCCAGGTCACATATGTCAGGCCAAAAGGTGCAATTTAGGTTGCTCTATTTCCCTCGACAGATGCGATTTAGGTCGCATCTCTCTCTTCAACATATGCGACCTAAGTCGCTCCTGTTCAGGAGAAAAGTGAAACTTGAATCACACAAAAGGCCTTGAAAGGCACGACCCAGCCAGAAAACCCCCATGGGTTCATCGAGGTTCTTCTAAGAGCCAAACTAAAAAATTAAATGGTTAAAATTGACAAGAAATGAAAGAAGATTTACCTGCAACTCACATAATCTGAATATGATAGTTGGAATGGTAGAAATCAACAACTGAAGTTTTGGGCCTTGTACTCTCCTCCAAAAGTGCACATTGAAAATGACGCTTGGCAGAGTGGGTCCCACCCATATTTAAGTGGTTTTCATTAGTTTTTATTATGAGATTCCTGGGCTCATATGATGTCTGTTTGACATGCCTCTCATACCATTGGAATTAGGATTCCGATCTCTCCTCGACAATGGGAACCTCTTTCCATGATTAGGAGATCAATTTTGGGTCCGTTTTCTGCCTTCCCCGACTTGCATTCCACAAGGTAAAAATTAATTTTTTCATACTATTCAAAGTAATAGTACATTTGATTTAGTTTCTAGATGCACTTTTAAGCTTGGGTACCATATTTGTGTACAGGTCCCCACTGCGATGAATCCCACAAATTTCCACTAGCAGCCATCCTAGGTAGGTATAATTTATTAATTGGAATATAGGCACACCCTCCATATGATGCATCAAGCCTTCATGCACTATTTACGCCTATAGGAACCCCTCCCCCATTTTGCAAAGTAAGTGGCCCATCCTAGACACCTTGGCATTCTCCCTTACTTGGCAGTAGATCCTCCTGAACATGGGTGTCAACGTAGATCCCCTTGTCATTCGACACCCATGTTGTTCTTTCTTTCCATAGGAATGGGAGTCTATTTAGTATGTGAATTGTGATCTTGTGCACTTAACCATGTTACCCTATTCACATCATTCATTGGCAAACCCCAAGGACTCCCAAACTTCTGATCAGCTCAGCATGTCAATGTTTCATGTTGCATATTCATAAGCTCACCGCTTCAGCCATACTGCAAAACGTCATGTTAATTTTCCACCATCCATCAACCTGCAAAGAGATTACCATCAGTGCCCCACCCTAATGTTTAAAAGGATCCATCTATTATCACTCCCTTCAATGGTCCACATAAAACCATCACAATCAGACACTTATCCCTTTTCCAAATCTTCTTCATCTTGCTCAAAGTGACCATTTTGTCTCGACAACTATATTTTACAAATGATGCTTTTAAGCACACCCTTTTCCCAGATGCTAACACTTTTTTGGGAAACCATGATTTTTTGGAGTACTCGTTAGTATTCTTTCTTTGATGTCCATACATCGAAGAAACCATTCAACAAAAGTGCTTCTTAGCACTCCTGCAGATCATGTATTATCTCTTGTTATGGTAGTATCCTTGGTTTCCTTTGTTCAAATTATTATGCGATGAGTCACCCTTGGAGTCATACCTAATCAATATCGCTATTTCCAAGAGTAGCAAGCCCCCCCCATTAAAATTCATGTCCTTGGTGACCCAATTGTGTCCTTTGCTTGATCCCATCAATAAATCTCACGTGTGCTTCCAGGTCAACCTTACCTTCATACTACGAACAAAGGAAGTTTGAGTCCCTTACATAGTTACTCTTGTACCCCAAAATAGTGTGTTAGTTACTTATCCAATATTCCTTTTATCTTGGTGGTATCCCTCGTGCTTTTGTTAAGGAAACTTTATTTCCTTAGCAGTTGCAGGTCTCCTTCGGTCCACGTCAACACATCTAATATATAAGATACACCTAGAGGAATCATGTACATTGGTCTCATAACTATCATTGATTAGTCCCTTGGATCAACTAAGGGGAGACATTAGTGCCCTTTAGCTTGGTTATTTCTCATGTTCTCGACGCCAAATTAATCATCGCACGGTTGAAATTCATACAAGACGATGGTCCCATCATTATTTGGTCGAAGACCCCGGATATCCCCAACTCCCAGATATCCATGATTCCCACCCTTGGTGGATTCAATTGTTCATTTATGTGTCTCTTGAGATATCTGGGCTACATTAGTGAACGTGTTGCAGAAGCCCCAACTACAGGATTTCTTTGGTATCCAATTACATATGTAGTTCCCAGAGCACGATGGCTCCATACTTTCAGTTATATGAGTCATTCCAGATTGTTGGACCCTTTTCAGTTCCAGTAGAGCATCAACTATTGTGATCGAGCATTCCTTTAGAATGTCATTGTTCCACTATTATTACTCCAAATCAGATAGGGTTGGGCCATACTTATGTACCTTTCTGAGTCCCTCGTGGACACTTATGATGTACACAATGATTGTTCATGTATTGATTAGATGTCCACTTGGCCTAGATCTTCCTTATGATGTACACAGTGATTTTGTGTACTGATATGATCCCCACTAGGTCTAGATCTCCTTCAAATTTGAGACATTAACATGATCATGGGAATTCCTACCCTGTCCATATATATTTGAGATTATATACACCATTGTATATGTAGGAAAAGTGTTAGAAAAATAGGATCGCAGAGAAATAACAATAAACATAAATTAAAATATAATCACATAGACACATTACAAGAGAGACACCAATATATCATGGTTTACCCAAGATGGACTACGTCCACATTGAAATTTCCAGTCGTTATTATTATACCATCCAACAAATGAAGGGATACAATCTGCAGCACATCCCTTGCACTTCCTCTTCACTATCTCACAGTCTCTCTTTATGATCTTAGAGATCTTTACAATGCATAATACCTAATACATCATCCTTAGCCACATTACAATGTCTTTTTTATAAAGAGGAAATACAATGGAAAAATACCACGGGTTACCCAAAACCATGGGCCCGTAAACTGTTGGCAAAAACAAACATCCCAAAAAATTTTCTCAAGGGCTTCACTCCCAAACCCCAAGGTTAGGGAATGAGTGTACAGTCCTTTTGCATATCATATAAAGCTGGGGTACATGGCCGAGACAATATCATTTATGAGACTAGAATATCTGGCTCCAAAACCAACAATCTCCCACTTGGATACTGATCACAACAACTCCACCGCTGCTGTACTTGCTGGATCTTGGAATTGGAAAATTTCTCATCTTCACCTTCACGCTAGAAGGCCAAATGAAACCAAGCAAGAACTCAGTTTCTCTCTAGTCACTACCTTTGTGAACATGTCTGCAGGATTCTGGCTAGTATGTATCTTTTCCAGCTTCAACAGCTCATCTTCCAGAAAAGAGCGTATGAAATGGTACTTGAGCTGTATATGTTTAGTCCTGGAATGGGATACTGAGTTCTTTGCAAGATGAATGGCACTCTGGCTGTCACTATACAACCTGCTATCCTCCGCTTCTTACCCAATTCCTCTATAAACCTCTGAAACAAAATCATCTCTTTACTAGCCTATGTAACAACAACATACTTTGCTTCCGTTGTTGAAAGTGCAACAACCTTTTGCAGTTTTGAAATCCAACTTACTGTTGTTCCACCTATAGTAAACACATACCCTATGGTGCTCCTCCTGCTATCCTTATCACCTGCCATATCTGCATCAACATATCCCTGTAGAACAATGTCTGAACCTCCAAAACATAATGACTGAGTGGTAGTACCTCTCAAATACCTGAGAATCGACTGTACTGCCTTCCAATATTTTTTACTTGGATTGTTCATATATTTGCTCACAACTCCCACTGCATGTGCAATATCTGGTCTTGTGCACACCATGGCATACATCAAGCTGTCAACTGCTGATGAATAGGGAATCTTGGACATGTAATCTGTCTCTTCCTGTGTCTTGGGACAGATTTCCTTACTTAGATTGAAATGGCTAGCCAAAGGTGTACTAACTGGTTTTGCATTCTGCATTCTGAACCTCTCCAACACCTTTTGTATGTACTCACCCTGAGACAATGTCAATTTGCGATTTTTCCTGTCTCTTGTTATTCTCATACTATGGATTTTCTTTGCAACACCCAAATCCTTCATCGCAAAGGAATTTGCTAACTTCGTTTTGAGCACATTTATTTTCCTGCATGTTAGACCCTGCAACAAGCATGTCATCCACATACAATAACAAGATAATATATGTTCCATCATCTAGCCATTTGAAATAAACAAAGTGGTCAGAATGACATCTACTATAACCTTGTTCTGTCAAATTTTAAATACCATTGCCTTGGAGCTTGCTTCCATCCATACAAGTTCTTATCAACCTGCATACCAAATCCTCCTTCCCTTTGACCTCATACCCTTGAGGGTGCTGCTTATATATCTCTTCTTCCAAATCCCCATGGAGAAAGGATGTTTTTACATCTAACTGTTCAAGATGCAAATCTTCTATCGCCATTAGACTTAAAATAGTCCTAATTGAAATCGTCTTAACAACAGGATAAAATATTTCATCAAAATCTATACCTTTCTTCTGTGCAAACCCTTTTACAACAAGTCTAGCCCTGTATCGCTTCTTGCCTCCTTCTTCTTCCTTCAACTTGTAAACCCATTTGTTTTGCAATGCTCTTTTACCACCAGGCAACTGAACCAAATCCCAAGTCTGGTTTCCTACCAATGAGTCCATCTCCTCATTCATGTCTTACTCCCACTTCTTTCTAGTTTCCACCTGCATTGTTTCTTCATAACATTCTAGTTCACCAGAATCAGTCAGGGAGTCTACTTAACCTGGTAGATCTTCTTACACTTGTAGGAGTTTCAGGTACTTGCTGCTGTTATTGATTTTCTGGCACCTTTGGAACTTCCTTTTCTTCAATTTCATCAAGTACTGTGTACTCTGTGTTTTCCTTTTGCTGTTTCTTTCCCTGCAACTGATCTTTATACATGACCTTTTCATTGAATATCACATCTCTATTCCTAATGATTTTTTTATTTTCATAATCTCATAAGCGATAACCAAAATCATCAACCCCATATCCAATAAAGGTACATCTTGGATTTAGCTTCAAGCTTTGTTCTATTTCCTTTATCAATATGAACAAATGCTTCCCAACTACATGTTCTCAGAAATGAGTAGTTTATATTTTTACTTGTCCATGCCTCCTCTAGAATACCACCATCCAAAGCACTTGAAGGCCCTTTGTTTATTAAATAAACAACAGTATTTACAGTATCTGCCCAAAACTGTAAGGGCAACCCTACATGGAATCTCATACACCTTGCACGCTCCATGATCGTTCTATTCATCCTTTTTGACACACCATTTTCTTGTGGTGTTCGTGGCACCGTCTTCTCTCTATGAATCTCATGGTATGAACAATAACTACCAAACTCCTTGCCGCAGTACTCACCTCCATTATTAGATCTGAGACACTTCAACCTTTTTCTTGTCTCATTCTCAACCAAAGCTTTCCACTTATTAAAAGTAGCAAACACATCAGATTTATGTCTAATGCAATAAACCCAAGTTTTTCTAGTTGCATCATCAATAAATATAACATAATAATGAGAGCCACCAAGAGATTGCACATGAGCCGATCCCCATACATCTGTATGCACAAGCTCTGACTTTTCATGCTTCTTCTGTTTCCCGACCCTAAGAAATATGACTCTCTTCTGTTTTCCATAAACACAGTTCTCATAGAATTCCAAACTTACCTACTTCAAATCTGGTAGCAACTTCCTTGAGTGGAGAATCTGCATCCCCTTCTCATTCATGTGGGCAATCCTATGATGCCACAATGCTATATTTGTTCATGTGGAAGCTAAAGAGATATAATGGTTAGTATTATGAGGACATAAATACAATGTACCTACCTTGTCTCCTTTTGCTGTGACATTGATCCTTTAGTGATTTTCCACCATGTTTCTCCAAACGTAGATAGAAAGCCTCCATCTCCCAACTGCCCCGTTGAGATAAGATTTCTTTTCATAGCAGGAATATGCCTTACATCTTTCTCAGCCAATCAGTTCCATTCTTAAATTTTATCCATACCTTACCCATTCCAACAATTTTTCATGGCTCATCATCATCCAATAAAACATGTCCAAAATTGCCTGGAACATAATCATGAAAATATTTCCTATGGGTTGTAGTATGACAAGAAGCCCCTGGATTTACTACCCAATAATCACTAGTATTATCTAATGCAAGGATCAAAGCATCTTGTAACACATCACCTGCTACATTTGCTTTATGGGTAGTTTCATGTTGTCCATCTCCTTTCTTCTTTAGAGATCTGCAGTCTTTCTTCAGATGTCCTTTCTTTCCACCGTTCCAACACTCTATTTTTCATAGTCTGGACTTGGATATGCCCATTTTAAACTTGCCACGATTACCTTGGTTCTTTCCTTTCTCCCTTTGTCTTTCTCTGCTATCCATGGTCAACGCATTACCTGATGTCTCACCTGTGCTTTTTCTTCGCATTTCCTCGCTAAGAATAACACCAATAACATCATCAATTTTCAAGGTGTTTGAACTAGAGACATGGTTACTTACAACCATGACCAAGCTATTCCAATTTTCTGGCAATGAACACAAGATTATAAGAGCCCTAACCTAATCATCAAAGTTCACACTTACAGAACTTAGTTGATTTGTAACCGTATTAAATTCATTTAAATGATCAGCAACAGATCCACCTTCAGACATCTTCATATTAAATAAACGCTTCATTAGAAATACCTTGTTGGAGGCCGAGGGTTTTTCATACAGCTTACCCAATGCACTCATCAAACCTTCCGTTGTCTTTTCTTTTGAGATATTGAAAGTCAGGGACGACCATATTGTTCCCAATGCCTTTCTGTCAAGAACCTCCCATTCTTTGTCGTTCATAGTCACTGGCTTCTTTGCTCTTCCTCCCAATGGTAGGAATAGATCCTTCTGGTATAGATAGTCCTCCATTTGCATCTTCCATAACTGGTAGTTTTGGCCATTAAATTTCTCGACATTAAACTTTCCTTCTTCCACCATTGCTCCCACTCGAACAAGAAACCCTAGTTTCTTGCGGGTTTATCTGCCAAATAGACCTTTGGCTCTGATACCAATTGTTAGAAAAACAGGATCGAAGAGCAATAACAATAAAAAAAATGCAAATATAATCACACAGACACATTACAAGAGAGACACCAATATATTGCGGTTCACCCAAGATGGGATACGTCCACATTGAAATTGCCAGTCCTTATTATTATAACATCCAACAAATAAAGGGATACAACCTGCAGCACATCCGTTGCACTTCCTCTTCACTGTCTCACAGTCTCTCTTCATGATTTCAGAGATCTTTACAATGCATAATACCTAATACATCATCCTTAACTGTATTACAATATCTTTCTTATAAAGGGGAAATACAATGGGAAAATACCACGGGTTACCCAAAACCATGGGCACGGAAACTGTTGGCGAAAACAAACATCCCAAAAATTTTTCTAGGGGGCTTCGCCCCCGAACCCCAAGGTTGGAGAACGACTGTACAGTCCTTTTACATATCATATAAATATGGGGTACACGACAGAGACAATATCATCTATGAGACTGGAAGATCTGTCTCCACAACCAATAATCTCCCACTTGGAGACCGATCACAACAACTCCAACACTGCTGTATTTGCTGGATCTTGGACTTGGAAAATTTCTCATCTTCACCTTCACGCTAGAAGGCCAACTGAAACCGAACAAGAACTTAGTTTCTCTCTGTTCACTACCTTTGTGAACATGTCTGCAGGATTCTGGCTAGTATGTACCTTTTCCAGCTTCAACAGTTCATCTTCCAGAACAGAGAGTATGAAATGGTACTTGAGCTGTATATGTTTAGTCCTGGAATGGAATGCTGAGTTCTTTGCAAGATGAATGACACTCTGGTTGTCACTATAGTACCTGCTATGCTTCTTCTTCTTACCCAATTCCTCCATAAACCTCTGCAACCAAATCATCTCTTTACTAGCCTCTGTAGAAACAACATACTCTGCTTCCGTTGTTGAAACTGAAAAAACCTTTTGCAGTTTCAAAATCCAACTTAATGTTGTTCCACTTACAGTAAACACATACCCTGTGGTGCTCCTCCTGCTATCCTTTTCACTTGCCATATTTGCATCAACATATCCCTGTAGAACAGTGTCTGAACCTCCAAACCATAATGCCTGAGTGGTAGTACCTCTCAAATACCCGAGAATCCACTGTACTGTCTTCTAATGTTCTTTACCTGGATTGTTCATATATCTGCTCACAACTCCCATTGCATGTGAAATATCTGGTCTTGTGCACACCATGGCATACATCAAGCTTCCAACTGTTGATGAATAGGGAATCTTGGACATATAATCTGTCTCTTCCTGTGTCTTGGGACACATTTCCTTACTTATATTGAAATGGCTAGCCAAAGGTGTACTAACGTGTTTTGCATTCTGCATTCTGAACATCTCCAACATATTTTGTATGTACTCACCTTGAGCTAATGTCAATTTGTGATTTTTCCTATCTCTTGTTATTCTCATACCAAGGATTTGCTTTGATAACTTCATTTTGAGCACATTTATTTCTTGCAAGTTAGACCCTACAACAAGAATGTCATCCACATACAATAATCAGATAATATGTTCCATTATCTAGCCTCTTGAAATAAACAGAGTGGTTAGAATGACATCTACTATAACCTTGTTCTGTCATAAACTTGTCAAATTTTAAATACCACTACCTTGGAGCTTGCTTCAAGCCATACAAGCTCCTTTTCAACCTGCATACCAAATCCTACTTCCCTTTGACCTCATACCCTTGTGGCTGCTGCATATATATATCTTCCTTCAAATCTCCATGGAGAAAGATTGTTTTTACATCTAACTGTTCAAGATGCAAATCTTCTACCATCACTAGAATTAAAATTGACCTAATTGAAGTCATCTTAAGAACATGAGAAAATATTTCATCAAAATCTATACTTTTCTTTTGTGCAAACCCCTTTACAACAAGTCTGGTCTTGTACAACTTCTTACCTCCTTCTTCTTCCTTCAACCTGTAAACCCATTTGTTTTGCAATGCTCTTTTACCACCAGGTAACTGAACCAAATCCCAAGTCTGGTTTCCTAACAATGAGTCCATCTCCTCATTCATGTCTTGTTCCCACTTCGTTCTAGTTTCCACCTGCATTGCTTCTTCATAACATTCTGGTTCACCATAATCAGTCAGGGAGTCTACTTAACCTGGTAGATCTTCTTACACTTGCAGGAGTTTCAGGTACTTGCTGCTGTTCTTGATTTTCTGACACCTTTAGAACTTCATTTTCTTCAATTTCATGAAGTACTGTGTACTTTGTGTTTTCCTTTTCCTGTTTCTTTCCCTGAAACTGATCTTTATACATGACCTTTTTATTGAATATCACATCTCTACTCCCAATAATTTTGTTATTTTCATAATCCCATAAGGGATAACCAAAATCATCAACCCCATATCCAATAAAGGTACATTTCTTGGATTTAGCTTCAAGATTTGTTCTATTTTCTTTATTAATATGGACAAATGCTTCACAACCAAACGTTCCCAGAAGTGATCAGTTTACCTTTTTACCTATCCATGTCTTCTCTGGAATACAACCATCCAAATCACTTGAAGGCCCTCTATTTATTAAATAAACAACAGTATTTACAGTATCTTCCCAAAACTGTAAGGGAAACCCTTCATGCAATCTCATACACCTTGCACGCTCCATGATCTTTCTATTCATCCTTTCTGACACACCATTTTCTTGTGTTATTCCTGGGACCGTCTTCTCTCTACGAATCACAAGGTATGAATAGTAACTATCAAACTCCTTTCCGAAGTACTCACCTCCGTTATCATATCTGAGACACTTCAAATTTTTCCTGTCTCATTCTCAACCAAATATTTCCACTTCTTAAAAGTAGCAAACACATTAGATTTATGTCTAATGCAATAAACCCAAGTTTTTCTAGTTGCATCATCAATAAATATAACATAATAATGATAGCCACCAAGAGATTGTACCTGAGCCGGTCCCCATACATCTGTATGCACAAGCTCTAACTTTTCATTCTTCTTTTGTTTCCCAACCCTGAGAAATCCGACTCTCTTTTGTTTTCCATAAGCACAGTTCTCACAGAATTCCAAACTTACCTGCTTTAAATTTGGTAGCAACTTCCTTGAGTGGAGAATCTGCACCCCCTTCTCACTCATGTGGTCAAGCCTGTGATGCCACAATGCTATATATGTTCCCATGGAATATAAAGAGATAGAATGGTCAGTATTATGAGGACATAAATACAACATACCTACCCTGTCTCTTTTTGCTATCACCATTGATTCTTTAGTGATTTTTCACAACGTTTCTCCAAACGTAGATAGACAACCGCCATCTCCCAACTGCTCCGTTAAGAACATATTTCTTTTTATAGTAGGAATATGCCTTACATCTTTCAGTAGCCAATCAGTTCCATTCTTAAATTTTATCCATATCTTCCCCATTCCAACAAAGTTATATGGCTTATCATCACCCAATAAAACATGTCCAAAATCGCCTGGAACATAATCATGAAAATATTTCCTATGGAGTGTAGCATGACATGAAGCGCCTGAATCTAATACCTAATAATCACTAGTATTATCTAATGCAGGAATCAAAACATGTTGTAACATATCACATGCTACATTTGCTTCGTGGATAGTTTTCTATTGTCCATCTCCTTTTTTCTTTAGAGATCAGCACTCTTTCTTCAGATATCCTTTCTTTCCACAGTTCCAACACTCTATTTTTCCCAGTCTGGACTTGGATCTGCTTGTTTTAGACTTGTTATGATTACCTTGGCTCTTTCCTTTCTCCCTTTGTCTTCCCCTACTCTCCATGGTCAACGCATTACCTGATGTGTCACATGTGTTTTTTTTTTTGTATTTCCTCGCTAAGAATAACACCAATAACATCATCAAATTTCAAGGTGTTTGTACCAGAGATAGAGTTACTTACAACCATGACCAAGTTATTCCAGCTTTCTGGCAATGAAGACAAGATTAGAAGAGCCCTAACCTCATCATCAAAGTTCACACTTACATAACTTAGTTTATTTGTAACCGTATTAAATTCATTTAAATGATCAACAACAGATCCACCTTCAAACATCTTGATATTAAATAAATGTTTCTTTAGAAATACCTTGTGACATCCCTCCCCAATGATGAAATAAATAAATAAATAAAAAAACATTATGTTAGATTTATTTTAAATTATCTTTATTTTTATGCAATAAGGAAGCCAGAAGAGAAAATCGGCTAACTTAAAAGTCCTAGGAGGACTGTTGTAAACAAACAATTTTATTATTATTAATAAAAGAATGAGCAGGAACAGCCAAGTTAAAAGAGGAGATCATGCATGGAGAAGTGGGGGACAAGTTAGAGTTAGCCTCTGGGACATCAGAACAAGTGTCAGGAGTGTATTAAAGACACTAGACACACCCTGAAAATCAGGGATTTGGTTAGCTGCGAAAATTCCATGAGGAATTGGCTGCCAATGGAAAGACCTAGGCAAAAATTATAAAAGGATGGCATATGTGAGGAGGCAGGACGCTGCTGAGTATGCCGGTAGGAATTTCACTTGCTGTGTGAGCACTCTGTGTTAGGCAAGGGATTCAGGAAGTAAGACTGAGTTTGAGGCTAGCTGTCCACCTATCTCCATGCATGTGTCTGGCTCGGGGGTGATTGCGGACAGACTTGGTGTTTGTACCTAATCTACGGTTGGGAGGAACGTGGCTGTTCCTACTGCATTTGACCTTCCAAATTCCAGGTTTTGTTATCCCAGACTTGAAGAAAATTTTGTTATTCATCTGTCTCCTTTTGATGAAATTATAGTATTTATATTATTCGAGAAATTTTCTGTTATTAAAATGATGCTGGATCTGTAGTATAAATATTTTTATAATAATGGAAAATCAGCAATCAAGTAGGATGAATAATGTAATTGCAGGAGGAGTGTTTTAACAGGGTTTATATTTTAAATACCAGTCCTCAATAATGAATTGCAGAATTTTAGTATAGGTTATTGTTATTATAAAATTTCTGTCCATAATTACATTTCGATCTAGAAGCCCAGAAAAGAAATTATCTGTTCATTGTATATTCTTATGTTCAACCTGCGTGTTATAATTTAGATCTATAAAGCTCCGTAAGAAGCGCAGGATTTTCCTTTACATTGTTTTAATTCTTTACTGAATCTTGTACTCCGGTTTATTGCGACCTAATGGAAGTTTAGTTGTGATTTTGTGGGTTAGATGCTGGTATGGGTCGAAACCCTACCTACCCGGCACTCAACCAAAAGGAAAAGCGTATCGACTGTGTTTTTAGATACACATATGACCACCAGTTTTTTTTTTTAGATCTTACCTAGCCGTAGACTTTTATGTAGTTCTGACTAACTATTTTATTTAGATATAGGTAGGAATAAAATACGATTTCTTCTACCTTGAGAAACCCTAAGGAATAGGGCCTGGAATCGGCGGTGATTCAAAAGGTTTATTCGAAATGGAATGTAAAGAATGACCATTGACGGTATAATTATTAGGGCTTCATTTAGAAAAATAAACAATCTCACTGATGTAACCATATACCAACTGCGTTTTGAAAGCTTTAAAATTCTCATACATCGATGCATGGTATTCAGATTTATAGCAGAAACAAAACAAAAAAACAAAACAAAATAAAAATAACGCCTAAGTTCAACGGCCATACCCAGAGTAGTGATAATTCTATTAGCTGTCTTTTCAAGAGGATTAGCCGAGATCAGAAGACAGTAATCCGTTCAAGGAACTTCCAAGTGGAAAGCATAAAAACTAAGAAAGGCGTAGGCAGGAAGACACAAAGATCCTTTTGGTTAGGTTCTCTTCAGAACCCAGGTCACCAGTAAAAATTTGGGTTTATTTTCTCTCACTGTAAATCATGGTCGGCAGACATATGAAAGAGAAATGACCCATTGTCTAAATCAACGAATTAGGTTAACATAGCTTACGAGCTTACGTGGTTATGTTACAGGTATAGTTATATCCTCAAAAAAAAAAAAAACTATCATAACCCTGATACTCATATTTATGAAGCACATGAAGCATATTCTCTATGCAAAAACGAATTGTATTTGCCAAGAAAGTGAAGTATAGCAAGCTCTTGTAAGTTAGATTGTTAATTTTTCCTGATAGGCTTGGAAAAAAAAAAAAAATACAGTAATAGAAATCACTTAATCGTCTAATAGATGAAAATACTTGGTGCAGGGCGTTACATTACATTTAGCTGGAATTTAGTGAATTGTCCAGTAAAACGAGAATATGATTATACCCATGATTATTACAGACCTTGGTCTTAGAAAACAAAACTAGACTAGACTCGAGGGAGAACCCCTTTCTCAAAAATTAAAGAGTTTGCAGCGATTTTATATAAAAAACCTGGCGTGGACATTTTTCAACATCCAGACGAACCAACAGATCTTCAAAATTTTACATGCCGATAAAACAACTGCTATTAACCTCAACATAGGCTGGACGAGAAGAAACTCTCCCAGACAATACTGGTTTTGGTATGGACGATGCCTGCTTACCAAGGAAATAGCCCCAACGCCAGCATGGAATGGCTTGAAAACCTGCCACTGACATATTAAAGGAATTAGAACTGGAATAAAATATCCGTTATTTGAATTTCTACAAGAAGTAAACAAAACCGTGCCATGCCACTTACTTTTGAGACTGGTTCACCAGTCACAGCCTTTCTTTGTGTTCCACGAAAGTCACCATACTTTCTGTCACGAGGGTCTCCTTTAACAAGATTAACCAGCCAGTCTGGTGTATAGCCACCCGAAACAAAAACTCTACCTCTTACAACAAACTTCTGGAGATCGTATTTTGGGATATGTTTCACCGGGATAAGCATTCTGACTATGTCGAAGGAAGCCTTGAGGGTTGCAAGCTTAGCCTTCGTATCAAGCTGAATGGAACTGAAACCGAGACTATTAAAGAACATTGTCCTCCCTTTAAAACGTTTTAATGTGAGTCACATGGCTCGGTACTATGCCGAGTAGCTGGCAGCTTATGAGAACCCCTGCCGAGTACTGTACTATCATCTGAACATTAAATGTTGCCAGTGCCACAGATAAATATCAAATCCAACGCGAAGTTTAGGTATATGTTAAATGAATATCTTCGACCATATTCATGAGATTAGAAGGGTGATTGTAACTTTTAGACTTAGCCTAACTATTACACCTTGGGTTTTATATTAAAGGTAACAAATCTCCTTAGAGCGCTTAAAGTTGTTGCTAGGACTTAATATTCTTCGTGGCCACCAAGGATTTCATATCTGTAACATGGTATAGACTTGTCATATTATTGGATGGTGTGCTAAACATGCATTACAGGCGTGGTGGTCCTTTATCATAATGTGCCAAAAGTACCCTTGTGTGATTACTACAACCTTAGGGAGTATGTACAAACATTAGTGGAATATTTTTATCTCATAACCTGTATTTGTAGTGTGAAGTAATCCAAGATCTGAAGGTCCACAGTTTGCCATGAGAAAACATGCTCATAGAGTCGATTTCATCTAGACCACATCTCTACATCAATGTAGAATTCCGATGACATTAGGCGTACCTGTAAATCAATATTGGAACGTGTTAGCCATAGCTAAGTAAGCGGCATGAAAACCAATATTACTTTCTGTCCAGTAGGAAGAATTACTTGTAGCAGAAGTTAATTAGTTTAGACATACGAATGTATTAGTTATTTCCTTATGTGTTTACATAGATCCAAGTGATGTGTAATCTCAGTAAGAGGAAGAAGAAGAAAGATAATACAAACAAAAACAAAACAATTTTTTTTTTTTTTTATGGAGTTATTACATATGGTATCAGAGCCAAGTTTCAACACTGTTGCCTTGGAAACACTTAGTTTTTGTTGCGCAGGAAATATAAACTTAATATATATATTTGAATGTTGCATGCGTATGTTCCAGTTTTGAAATTTCAGATGACTTCGCATGAAGAATACAGAGAAGAAGCTGAAGAAAATGAACAGGCAAGAACAGCAGAACATTCGGAAGCAAGTCAGGTACTAGAAACCATGCGAAGCCTGATCGTGGAAATACAGAGTTTCAAAGCAGAAAATGAACAACTAAAGAAGGCCCAGGAGAAACAGCAGGAAATTAATGAGATTTTGCTGCAGAGCCTTCATGAAAGGAACAATGGCGAAAAACAGAAAGAAGATACTAAGAGGAAAGAGGAGACTGACGAGAACGCTGAGAAGAAGGGAGATTCCTCCAATGAGACCCAGAAATCTGAACATCAAGATAAGACTATGGGAAAAAGGAAGGTTGACCATCTGGAGGGTGAATTCAAAAAAATAAAGCCTACAAGCTTCGATGGAGAATCAAAGACTGGCGAAGAAGCAGAAGCCTGGCTGCTAGACATAAAGAAATACTTTCAGATCTATAACTATTCCAGTAATATGAAAGTCAGAATGGCTGTGTACAACCTAAAGGGGAAAGCCAGCATATGGTGGCAAGACCTGAAGATTTCCCAGGGACTGAAAGAAAAGAACCTCGAATGGTCGGAATTTAAGAAATATTTCAAGAAACAATACTTATCAGAAAGTTACTATGAAAGAAAAACCAAGGAATTTTACGAATTAAAGCTGGGCCAAATGACGATGGAAGATCTCATCAATAAATTCCTGGACTTACTACGGTTCGTTCCATATATCAAGGAAGAAAAACTGAAGGTTCAGCGGTTCTTAAGCTGCCTGCCACAGTCCTATAAAGATCGAATCAAGTTCGACAATCCCAGAACTTTAGAAGAAGCACTGAGAAAGGCCAGATTGTGTTATGAGCAATACAAACAAAGAAATGACCCCACTCAAGCATGGAAGGACAGGAAACAGGAAAAGTTTAACCAGCGAAAGAAAGGTTACAAACCCCCGCCCTTCAGGAACATGCCCAAAAACTTCCAGGGAAATTCATTTCCCAGAAATGAACAGATACAGCAGAAAACTTTCAAAGCCCCTAACACGGGAATAAAAGGAAGTATCGGTACTCCTAAGGAACCCCTGAAATGCTGGGAATGTGGTGAAGCTCATTTACGCAGGAATTGTCCCCGATACAATGAAACGAACAGAGTACTGCATAACATGCAAGAAGCATCCACGGTGGGAGACATTGGGAAAAGTTATCACCGAATCAATGCAGCCTTAGAGGACCGACAGGCAGATCATCAATCTGCCATCGTGGAAATTGAAGGTAAAATTTCTGACCATATTTGCTCCATTTTAATTGACCCGGGGGCAACCTTAAGCTACATCACTCCCAAGATGATGGAGCACTGCCAACTCACTAAGGTAAAGCATCCAAAACCTTGGTTAGTTCAGCTAGCTACAGGAGTAAAAAGGAAGGTTACTGAATACATATCTGAGTGTGAACTTCAAATACAGGACCACAAAACAAAGATTAATCTAAATGTGTTGCCTTTAGGATCTTACGACATGATAATAGGTATGGACTGGCTTGAAAAAAATAAAGTAGTACTGAACTGTTTTAGCAAAAACTTTACCTACGTTGCGGAAGACCAAATTCTGAGAACAGTGATTGGAAAACAGAAACCTGTCTCTGTTAGGCAGATTTCTGCTATGCAGCTAAAGAAATGCATGAGAAAAGGATGCAAGATTTACGCTGTAAGAGTATCTGATTTACTTCTCAACGAAAATCAGACTTCTATAGCAGAGCATCCTGTCTTAAGTGAATTCCTAGACGTATTTCCAGAGGAAATACCGGGGTTACCTCCTCAGCGAGAAATATATTTCTCTATTGAACTATTACCAGGATCTGCACCAGTGTCAAAAGTACCTTATAGAATGAGTATCCCAGAATTGACGGAATTAAAAATTCAGATTCAAGAGTTATTAGACAAAGGGTATATAAGACCTAGTGTTTCGCCTTGGGGTGCACCGGTTCTGTTTGTCAAGAAAAAGGATGGGACTCTAAGGCTATGCATTGACTATAGACAACTGAATAAGGTAACTGTTAAGAATAAATACCCTTTACCACGAATTAATGATTTGTTCGACCAAGTAGGGGGAGCTAGGATCTTTTCCAAACTGGATCTTCGATCTGGGTACCATCAGATTCGTATTAAAAATGAAGACATAAGTAAAACCGCCTTCCGTACCCGATACAGACACTATGAATTTGTAGTAATTCCTTTTGGGTTAACCAACGCCCCTGCCACATTCATGTGTTTAATGAATGGTATTTTCAACAAATATCTAGATCAGTTTGTGCTGATTTTTATTGATGATATCCTAATATACTCTAAGACGGAGGAAGAACATGAACAGCATATAAGAATTGTATTGCAAACCTTGAGGGACCACCAGTTGTATGCAAAGTTGGAGAAATGTGAGTTTTTTAAAAAGGAAATCCAGTACTTAGGCCATATTATTTCTGCTGAAGGAATTTCAGTCGACCCACAGAAAATTAAAGCCATAGCGGATTGGCCAGTACCGAGAGATGTAGCTGACATTAGATCTTTCATGGGACTCACAGGCTACTATCGGAGGTTCATTGAGGGATTCTCGAAGATCGCCTACCCCATTACCTCACTACAGAAAAAAGGGATAAAGTTTGTGTGGTCCTGCAAGTGTCAAGAAAGTTTTGAACGACTCAAAGAATTGCTGACCAAGGCGCCTATTCTAAAGGTAGCAGACCCATGTAAAGAATACACGGTCTGTACAGATGCTAGTAAAGAGGGAGTTGGAGGAGTACTGTCCCAAGACGGACATGTAGTATGTTACGAATCACGAAAGTTAAAGGAGCATGAACGCAACTACGTGGTTCATGATTTGGAATTAACAGCAGTAGTACACGCACTGAAAATGTGGCGTCACTACCTGCTGGGAAAGAAATTCTTGTTATTAACCGATAACACTTGTGTCAAGAACCTATTTAACCAACCAGGACTCAATGCCAGACAGGCAAGGTGCATGGCTTTCTTAAGTGAATTCGACTTTGAAGTAAAACACATAAAGGGTAAGGAAAATACGGTGGCAGATGCACTTAGTCGAAGGGCCCACGAGGTGTACGAGATAATAATGAGTCAACCAGAAAGTAATCTCATGGAGAAAGTATTAGTGGCAAGCAAACAGGATGCAGATTACATAAATCTGCAAGGTAAATTACAACAAAATGAGAAAAACATGAATGGGACAGATTTCAAAGTGGATCAGAAAGGTCTGATTTGGTTCAAGGATAGGCTGTACATGCCTAATGTTGCAGAATTTAAATTGTTTATTTTAAATGAGATGCACAAACCCCCTTTTGCAGGTCATCCCGGTTATCAAAAAATGATGACAGCCCTTAGAAAACAGTTCTTTTGGCCTAAATTAAAAACTGATCTTGCTGATTATTTATCTAAATGCTTGGAATGTCAACAGGTGAAGGCTGACCATAGACATCCTGCTGGTTTATTACAACCATTACCAATTCCTGAATGGAAATGGGAAGTAATTTCACTAGATTTTATCACAGGCTTGCCAAGAACCCAGCGGCAACATGACTCTATAATGGTGGTGGTTGACAAATTTAGCAAATCTGCACATTTCATTCCGGTAAAAACCACTTACAAGGCAGCAGATATTGCAGGAATTTTTCTAAAAGAAATATTCAGATTACATGGAGTACCAAAGATGGTAATTTCAGATAGGGATGTAAAATTTACCTCCAAATTCTGGAAAACTTTATTTGCAGGTTTGGAAACAAGAATTAATTTTAGCACGAGTTATCATCCTGAAACGGATGGACAGACTGAACGTACGAATCAAATCATTGAAGATATGCTGAGAATGTACGTTATGGAGAGACCTACCAAATGGGAAGACTATTTACATCTGGTAGAGTTCGCCTACAACAACGGGTATCAGGCTTCATCAAGAATGAGTCCATTCGAAATCCTTTATGGAAGGAAATGCACTACCCCAATTAGCTGGGATAGTCCGGTCGATCGGTTATTGATAGGACCAGAATTGCTGAAAGTCATGGAACAAACAGTCCAAAAGGTACAGAAGAATTTAAAGGTGGCCCAGGACCGCCAAAAGAGCTATGCTGATCTAAAAAGACGGGATAAGGAATTTTAAGTCGGGGACCATGTATACTTGCAGGTTAAACCAAAGAAAAGTTCACTCCGGCTAGGGAGTTGTACTAAACTGGCACCACGTTTTTGCGGGCCTTTCCAAATACTGGAAAGAATTGGAACCGTAGCTTATAAACTGGCATTACCAGCACATTTAAAGATTCATAATATTTTTCACATTTCATTACTGAAGAAATATATTTATGACCCCACTCATATTATTGATTGGAACTTGATACAGGAGGCTCCAGAAGGCGAATTTCAAGTGGAACCTTTACGCATTCTGGACAAGAAAGAAACAGTACTTCGGAACCGAGCCATCGCTCAGGTAAAGGTGCAATGGAAGCACTTTAGTCCTGAGGAGGCAACCTGGGAATTGGAAAGCGATATACTGGAAAAGTACCCGAACCTATTCCCAGAACCCATGGAGGAAGACTAGAACACTGAGGACAGTGTTCACAATAAGGGGGCAAGGATGTGACATCCCTCCCCAATGATGAAATAAATAAATAAATAAAAAACATTATGTTAGATTTATTTTAAATTATCTTTATTTTTATGCAATAAGGAATCCAGAAGAGAAAATCGGCTAACTTAAAAGTCCTAGGAGGACTGTTGTAAACAAACAATTTTATTATTATTAATAAAAGAATGAGCAGGAACAACCAAGTTAAAAGAGGAGATCATGCATGGAGAAGTGGGGGACAAGTTAGAGTTAGCCTCTGGGACATCAGAACAAGTGTCAGGAGTGTATTAAAGACACTAGACACACCCTGAAAATCAGGGATTTGGTTAGCTGCGAAAATTCCATGAGGAATTGGCTGCCAATGGAAAGACCTAGGCAAAAATTATAAAAGGATGGCATATGTGAGGAGGCAGGACGCTGCTGAGTATGCCGGTAGGAATTTCACTTGCTGTGTGAGCACTCTGTGTTAGGCAAGGGATTCAGGAAGTAAGACTGAGTTTGAGGCTAGCTGTCCACCTATCTCCATGCATGTGTCTGGCTCGGGGGTGATTGCGGACAGACTTGGTGTTTGTACCTAATCTACGGTTGGGAGGAACGTGGCTGTTCCTACTGCATTTGACCTTCCAAATTCCAGGTTTTGTTATCCCAGACTTGAAGAAAATTTTGTTATTCATCTGTCTCCTTTTGATGAAATTATAGTATTTATATTATTCGAGAAATTTTCTGTTATTAAAATGATGCTGGATCTGTAGTATAAATATTTTTATAATAATGGAAAATCAGCAATCAAGTAGGATGAATAATGTAATTGCAGGAGGAGTGTTTTAACAGGGTTTATATTTTAAATACCAGTCCTCAATAATGAATTGCATAATTTTAGTATAGGTTATTGTTATTATAAAATTTCTGTCCATAATTACATTTCGATCTAGAAGCCCAGAAAAGAAATTATCTGTTCATTGTATATTCTTATGTTCAACCTGCGTGTTATAATTTAGATCTATAAAGCTCCGTAAGAAGCGCAGGATTATCCTTTACATTGTTTTAATTCTTTACTGAATCTTGTACTCCGGTTTATTGCGACCTAATGGAAGTTTAGTTGTGATTTTGTGGGTTAGATGCTGGTATGGGTCGAAACCCTACCTACTCGGCACTCAACCAAAAGGAAAAGCGTATCGACTGTGTTTTTAGATACACATATGACCACCAGTTTTTTTTTTTAGATCTTACCTAGCCGTAGACTTTTATGTAGTTCTGACTAACTATTTTATTTAGATATAGGTAGGAATAAAATACGATTTCTTCTACCTTGAGAAACCCTAAGGAATAGGGCCTGGAATCGGCGGTGATTCAAAAGGTTTATTCGAAATGGAATGTAAAGAATGACCATTGACGGTATAATTATTAGGGCTTCATTTAGAAAAATAAACAATCGCACTGATGTAACCATATACCAACTGCGTTTTGAAAGCTTTAAAATTCTCATACATCGATGCATGGTATTCAGATTTATAGCAGAAACAAAACAAAAAAACAAAACAAAATAAAAATAACGCCTAAGTTCAACGGCCATACCCAGAGTAGTGATAATTCTATTAGCTGTCTTTTCAAGAGGATTAGCCGAGATCAAAAGACAGTAATCCGTTCAAGGAACTTCCAAGCGGAAAGCATAAAAACTAAGAAAGGCGTAGGCAGGAAGACATAAATATCCTTTTGGTTAGGTTCTCTTCAGAACCCAGGTCACCAGTAAAAATTTGGGTTTATTTTCTCTCACTGTAAATCATGGTCGGCAGACATATGAAAGAGAAATGACCCATTGTCTAAATCAACGAATTAGGTTAACATAGCTTACGAGCTTACGTGGTTATGTTACAGGTATAGTTATATCCTCAAAAAAAAAAAAAACTATCATAACCCTGATACTCATATTTATGAAGCACATGAAGCATATTCTCTATGCAAAAACGAATTGTATTTGCCAAGAAAGTGAAGTATAGCAAGCTCTTGTAAGTTAGATTGTTAATTTTTCCTGATAGGCTTGGAAAAAAAAAAAAATACAGTAATAGAAATCACTTAATCGTCTAATAGATGAAAATACTTGGTGCAGGGCGTTACATTTCATTTAGCTGGAATTTAGCGAATTGTCCAGTAAAACGAGAATATGATTATACCCATGATTATTACAGACCTTGGTCTTAGAAAACAAAACTAGACTAGACTCGAGGGAGAACCCCTTTCTCAAAAATTAAAGAGTTTGCAGCGATTTTATATAAAAAACCTGGCGTGGACATTTTTCAACATCCAGACGAACCAACAGATCTTCAAAATTTTACATGCCGATAAAACAACTGCTATTAACCTCAACATAGGCTGGACGAGAAGAAACTCTCCCAGACAATACTGGTTTTGGTATGGACGATGCCTGCTTACCAAGGAAATAGTCCCAACGCCAGCATGGAATGGCTTGAAAACCTGCCACTGACATATTAAAGGAATTAGAACTGGAATAAAATATCCGTTATTTGAATTTCTACAAGAAGTAAACAAAACCGTGCCATGCCACTTACTTTTGAGACTGGTTCACCAGTCACAACCTTTCTTTGTGTTCCACGAAAGTCACCATACTTTCTGTCACGAGGGTCTCCTTTAACAAGATTAACCAGCCAGTCTGGTGTATAGCCACCCGAAACAAAAACTCTACCTCTTACAACAAACTTCTGGAGATCGTATTTTGGGATATGTTTCACCGGGATAAGCATTCTGACTATGTCGAAGGAAGCCTTGAGGGTTGCAAGCTTAGCCTTCGTATCAAGCTGAATGGAACTGAAACCGAGACTATTAAAGAACATTGTCCTCCCTTTAAAACGTTTTAATGTGAGTCACATGGCTCGGTACTATGCCGAGTAGCTGGCAGCTTATGAGAACCCCTGCCGAGTACTGTACTATCATCTGAACATTAAATGTTGCCAGTGCCACAGATAAATATCAAATCCAACGCGAAGTTTAGGTATATGTTAAATGAATATCTTCGACCATATTCATGAGATTAGAAGGGTGATTGTAACTTTTAGACTTAGCCTAACTATTACACCTTGGGTTTTATATTAAAGGTAACAAATCTCCTTAGAGCGCTTAAAGTTGTTGCTAGGACTTAATATTCTTCGTGGCCACCAAGGATTTCATATCTGTAACATGGTATAGACTTGTCATATTATTGGATGGTGTGCTAAACATGCATTACAGGCGTGGTGGTCCTTTATCATAATGTGCCAAAAGTACCCTTGTGTGATTACTACAACCTTAGGGAGTATGTACAAACATTAGTGGAATATTTTTATCTCATAACCTGTATTTGTAGTGTGAAGTAATCCAAGATCTGAAGGTCCACAGTTTGCCATGAGAAAACATGCTCATAGAGTCGATTTCATCTAGACCACATCTCTACATCAATGTAGAATTCCGATGACATTAGGCGTACCTGTAAATCAATATTGGAACGTGTTAGCCATAGCTAAGTAAGCGGCATGAAAACCAATATTACTTTCTGTCCAGTAGGAAGAATTACTTGTAGCAGAAGTTAATTAGTTTAGACATACGAATGTATTAGTTATTTCCTTATGTGTTTACATAGATCCAAGTGATGTGTAATCTCAGTAAGAGGAAGAAGAAGAAAGATAATACAAACAAAAACAAAACAATTTTTTTTTTTTTTTATGGAGTTATTACATACCTTGTTGGAGGCCTAGGGTTTTTCATACAGCTTACACAATGCACTCATCAAACCCTCCGTTGTATTTTCTTTTGAGATATTGAAATCCAGGTACGGCCGTATTGTTCCCAGTTCCTTTCTGTCAAGAACTTCCCATTCTTCGTCCTTCATAATAGCCGGCTGCTCTTTGCTCTTCCTCTCAACGGTAGTCATAGATCCTTATGGTATAGATAGTCCTCCATTTGCATCTTCCATAAATGGTAGTTTTGGCTATTAAATTTCTTAACCTTAAAATTTCCTTCTTCCGCCATTGCTTCCACTCGAACTAGAAGCCCTAGTTTCCTGCGGATTTATCTTCCAAATAGACCTTTGTCTCTGATACCAATTGTTAGAAAAACAGGATTGCAGAGCAATAACAATAAACAGAAATGAAAATATAATCACATAGACACATTACAAGAGAGACACCAATATATCGTGGTTCACCCAAGATGGACTACGTCCACACTGAAATTGCCAGTCCTTATTATTATATCATCCAACAAATGAAGGGATACAACTTGCAACACATCCGCTGCACTTCCTCTTCAGTGCCTCACAGTCTTTCTTCACGATCTAAGAGATATTTACAATGCATAATACCTAATACATCATCCTTAGCCATATTACAATGTCTTTCTTATAAAGAGGAAATACAATGGAAAAATACCACGGGTTACCCAAAACCATGGGCCCGTAAACTATTTGTGAAAACAAACATCCCAAAAAATTTTCTCGGGGGCCCGAACCCCAAGGTTGGGGAACGAGTGTACAGTCATGTTGCATATTATATAAAACTGGGGTACACGGCTGAGATAATATCATCTATGATACTGGAATATCTGGCTCCACAACTAGCAATCTCCCACTTGGATATTGATCACAACAACTCCACCGCTGCTATACTTGCTGCATCTTGGATTTGGAAAATTTCTCATCTTCACCTTCACGCTAAAAGGCCAACTGAAACCGAGCACGAACTTAGTTTCTCTCTGGTCACTACCTTTGTGAACATGTCTGCAGGATTCTCGCTAGTATGTATCTTTTCCAGTTTCAACAGTTCATATTCCAGAGCATAGCATATGAAATGGTACTTGAGGTGTATATGTTTAGTCCTGGAATAGAATGCTGATTTCTTTGCAAGATGTATGGCACTTTGGTTGTCACTATACAGCCTTCTATCCTTCTGTTTCTTACCCAATTCCTCCATAAACCTCTGCAACCAAATCATCTCTTTACTAGCCTCTATAACAACAACATACTCTACTTCCATTGTTGAAAGCGCAACAACCTTTTGCAGTTTCGAAATCCAACTTAATGCTATTCCACCTACGGTAAACACATACCTTGTGGTGCTCCTCCTGCTATCCTTATCACCTGCCATATATGCATCAACATATCCCTGTAGAACAGTGTCTGAACCTCCAAAACATAATGCCTGAGTGGTAGTACCTCTCAAATACTTGAGAATCCACTGTACTGCCTTCCAATGTTCTTTACCTGGATTGTTCATATATCTGCTCATAACTCCCACTGCATGTGCAATATTTGGTCTTGTGCACACTATGTCATACATCAAGCTGCCAACTGCTGATGAATAGGGAATTTTGGACATGTAATCTATCTCTTCCTGTGTCTTGGAACACATTTCCTTACTTAGATTGAAATGGCTAGCCAAAGGTGTACTAACTGGTTTTGCATTCTACATTCTGAACCTCTCCAACACCAAGGATAATTTTAGGGGCGAAATTTAGCCCATGGGCTATTTTTCCATGTTTTTTTCCAAAAAATGATTCGCTAATTTGCATTTTTTGAAGCCCCATTTCGCCCAATTTTGATGGGGTAAACTTTTTTCGCTCTAAAAATCGCCAAATTATTACATAAACTCTATAAAAGACATAGAAATTGAAATAATTTTAGAAAAATATCGCCAACTATTTTATAGTTGACATTTTAAGAATTGGTAATATTCGCCAAGGTTTATACACTTTTAAATAAGTATGGATCCTTAAAATTATCCCTGTCCAACACCTTTTGTATGTACTCACCCTGAGACAATGTCAATTTGCGATTTTTCCTGTCTCTTGTTATTCTCATACCAAAGATTTTATTTGCAGCACCCAAATCTTTCATCGCAAAGGAATTTGCTAACTTCCTTTTGAGCACATTTATTTCCTGCATGTTAGACCCTGCAACAAGCATGTCATCCACATACAATAACCTTGTTCTCTCATAAACCTTTCAAATTTTAAATACCACTGCCTTGGATCTTGCATCAAGCCATACAAGCTCTTGTTCAACTTGCATACCAAATCCTCCTTCCCTTTGACCTCATACCCTTTTGGCTGCTGCATATATATCTCTTTCTCCAAATCCCCATGGAGAAAGACTGTTTTTACATCTTACTGTTCAAGATGCAAATCTTCTACTATTACTAGACTTAAAATAATCCTAATTGAAGTCATCTTAAGAATAGGAGAAAATATTTCATCAAAATCTATATATTTCTTCTGTGCAAACCCCTTTACAACAAGTCTGGCCTTATACCGCTTCTTACCTCCTTCTTCTTCCTTCAACCTATAAACCCATTTGTTTTGCAATGCCCTTTTACCAGCAGGCAACTGAACCAAATCCCAAGTCTGGTTTCCTACCAATGATTCCATCTCCTCATTCATGCCTTGTTCCCACTTGTTTCTAGTTTCCACCTGCATTGCTTCTTCATAACATTCTAGTTCACCAGAATCAGTTAGGGAGTCTACTTAACCTGGTAGAACTTCTTACACTTGTAGGAGTTTCAGGTACTTGCTGCTGTTCTTGATTTTCTGGCACCTTTGGAACTTCATTTTCTTCAATTTCATCAAGTACTATTTACTCCGTGTTTTCCTTTTCCTGTTTCTTTCCATGCAACTGATATTTATACATGACCGTTTCATTGAATATCACATCTCTACTCCTCATGATTTTGTTATTTTCATAATCCCTTGAGCGATAACCAAAATCATAAACCCCATATCCAATAAAGGTACATTTCTTGGATTTAGCTTTAAGCTTGGTTCTATTTTCTTTATCAATATGGACAATTGCTTCACATCCAAACGTTTTGAGAAATCAATAGTTTACTTTTTTATCTGTCCATGCCTCCTCTGGAATACCACCATCCAAAGCACTTGAAGGCCCTCTATTTATTAAATAAATAATAGTATTTACAACATCTGCCCAAAACTTAAATGGCAATCCTGTATGCAATCTCATACACCTTGCACGCTCCATGATCGTTCTATTCATCCTTTTTAACACACCATTTTCTTGTGGTGTTCCTGGGACCGTCTTCTCTCTACGAATCCCATGGTATGAACAGTAACTATCAAAATCCTTGCCGAAGTACTCACCTCCGTTTTCAGATCTGAGACACTTCAACCTTTTTCCTATCTCATTTTCAACCAAAGCTTTCCATTTATTGAATGTAGCAAACACATCAGATTTATGTCTAATGAAATCAACCCAAGTTTTTCTAGTTTCATTATCAATAAACGTAACATAATAATGAGAGCCACCAAGAGATTGTACCTGAGCCGGTCCCCATATATATGTATGCACAAGATCTAACTTTTCATTCTTCTTTTGTTTCCCAACCTTGAGAAATCTGACTCTCTTATGTTTTCTATAAACACAGTTCTCACAGAATTCCAAACTTACCAGCTTCAAATCTAGTAGCAACTACCTTGAGTAGAGAATATGCATCCCCTTCTCACTCATGTGGCTAAGCCTATGATGCCATAATGCTGTATCTTTTCTTATGGAATCTAAAGAAATAGAATGGTCAGTATTATGAGGACATAAATACAACATACCTACCCTGTCTCCTTTTGCTATCACCATTGATCCTTTAGTGATTTTCCACCACGTTTCTTCAAACGTAGATAGACAACCGCCATCTCCCAACTGCCCCATTGAGATAAGATTTCTTTTCATAGCAGGAATATGCCTTCCACATTTCAGTAGCCAATCAATTCCATTCTTAAATTTTATCCATACCTTACCCATTCCAACAATTTTACATGGCTCATCATCACCCAATAAAACATGTCCAAAATCGCCTGTAACATAATCATGAAAATATTTCCTAAAGGGTGTAGCATGACATGAAGCCCCTAAATCTACTACACAATAATCACTAGTATTATTTAATGCAAGAATAAAAAAATCTTGTAACACATCACCCATTACATTTGCTTCCTGGGTGGTTTGCTGATGTCCATCTCCTTTCTTCTTTAGAGATTTGCAATATTTCTTCAGATGTCCTTTCTTTCCACAGTTTCATCACTCTATTTTTTCCAGTCTGGATTTGGATCTGCCCATTTTAGACTTGCCACGATTACCTTGTCTCTTTCCTTTCTCCCTTTGTCTTCCCCTGCTCTCCATGGTCAACGTATTACCTGATGTCTCACCTGTGCTTTTTCTTTGCATTTCCTTGCTAAGAATAACACAAATAACATCATCAAATTTCAAGGTGTTTGAACCAGCGACAGAGTTACTTACATCCATGACCAAGCTATTCCAACTTTTTGGCAATGAACACAAGATTAGAAGAGCTTTAACCTCATCATCAAAGTTCACACTTACAGAACTTAGTTGATGTGTGACCATATTAAATTCATTTAAATGATCACCAATAGATCCACTTTCAGACATCCTCGTATTAATTAAACGCTTCATTAGAAATACCTTGTTGGAGGTCGAGGGTTTTTCATACAGCTTACCCAATGCGATCATCAAACCCTACGTTGTTTTTTCTTTTGAGATATTGAAAGCCAGGGACGACCGTATTGTTCCCAGTGCCTTTCTGTCAAGAACCTTCCATTCTTTGTCCTTCATAGTCATCAGCTGCTTTTCTCTTCCTCCCAACGGTAGGAATAGATCCTTCTGGTACAGATAGTCCTCCATTTGCATCTTCCATAACTAGTAGTTTTGGCCATTAAATTTCTCGACCTTAAACTTTCCTTCTTCGCCATTGCTCCCACTTGAACTAGAAACCCTAGTTTCCTGCGGGTTTATCTGCTAAATAGACCTTTGGCTCTGATACCAATTGTTAGAAAAGATGGATCACAGAGAAATAAAAATAAATAGAAATGAAAATATAATCATACAGACACATTACAAGAGACACACCAATATATCGTGGTTCACCCAAGATGGGCTACGTCTAAACTGAAATTGCCAGACCTTATTATATACCAGCCAACAAATGAAGGGATACAACCTGCAACACATCCGCTGCACTTCCTCTTCACTATCTCACAGTCTCTCTTCACTATCTCAGAGATATTTACAATGCATAATACCTAATACATCATCATTAGCCGTATTACAATGTCTTTCATATAAATGGGAAATACAATGGGAAAATACCACAGGTTACCCAAAACCATGGGCCCATAAACTGTTAGCGAAAACAAACATCCCAAATTTTTTTCTCGGAGGCTTCGTCCCCAAACCCTAAGGTTGGGGAACAAGTGTACAGTCCTTTTGCATATCATATAAAGCTGGAGTACATGGCTAAGACAATATCATCTATGAGAATAGAAGATCTGGCTCCGAAACCAACAATCTCCCACTTGGAGACTGATCACAACAACTCCACCGCTGTTGTACTTGCTGGATCTTGGACTTGAAAAATTTCTCATCTTCACCTTCATGCTAGAAGGTCAACTAAAACCGAGCAAGAACTTAGTTTCTCTCTTGTCACTAGCTTTGTGAACATATTTGCAGGATTCTGGCTAGTATGTATCTTTTCCAGCTTCAACATTTCATCTTCCAGAATATAGCGTATGAAATGGTACTTGATCTATATATGTTTAGTCCTGGAATCGAATGCTGAGTTCTTTTCAAATGAATGGCACTTTGGCTGTCACTATATAACCTGCTATCCTTCTGCTTCTTACCCAATTCCTCCATAAACCTCTGCAACCAATTCATCTCTTTACTAGCCTCTGTAACAACAACATACTCTGCTTCCGTTGTTGAAAGTGCAACAACCTTTTGCAGTTTTGAAATCCAACTTACTGTTGTTCCACCTACAGTAAACACATACCTGTGGTGATCCTCCTGCTATCCTTATCACCTTCCATATATGCATCAACATATCCCTATAGAACATTGTCTGGACCTCCAAAACATAATCCTTGAGTGGTAGTACCTCTCAAATACCTAAGAATCCACTGTACTGCCTTCCAATGTTCTTTAACTGGATTATTCATATATCTGCTCACAACTCCCACTGCATGTGCAAAATCTGGTCTTGTGCACACCATGGCATACATCAAGCTACCAACTGCTGATGAATAGGGAATCTTGGACATGTAATCTGTCTCTTCCTGTGTCTTGGGACACATTTCCTTACTTAGATTGAAATAAATGGCCAAAGGTGTACTAACTGGTTTTGCATTCTGCATTCTAAACCTCTCCAACACCTTTTGTATGTACTCACCCTGAGAGAATGCCAATTTACAATTTTTCCTGTCTCTTGTTATTCTCATACCAAGGATTTGCTTTGCAGCACCCAAATCCTTCATCGCAAAGGAATTTGCTAACTTCCTTTTGAGCACATTTATTTTCTGCATGTTAGACCCTGCAACAAGCATGTCATCCACATACAATAACACGATAATATATGTTCCATTATCTAGCCTCTTGAAATAAACACAGTGGTCATAATGACATCTACTATAACCTTGTTCTGTCATAAACTTGTCAAATTTTAAATACCACTGCCTGGGATCTTGCTTCAAGCCATACAAACTCTTTTTCAACCTGCATACCAAATCCTCCTTCCCTTTGACCTCATGCCCTTGTGGCTGCTGCATATATATCTCTTCCTCCAAATCCCCATGGATAAAGGCTGTTTTTACATCTAACTATTTAATATGCAAATCTTCTACCGCCATTAGACTTAAAATAGTCCTAATTGAAGCCATCTTAATAACATGAGAAAATATTTCTTCAAAATATATACCTTTCTTCTGTGCAAACCCCTTTAAAACAAGTCTGGCCTTGTACCACTTCTTACCTCCTTCTTCTTCCTTCAACCTGTAAACCCATTTGTTTTGCAATGCTCTTTTACAAGCATGAAATTGAACCAAATACCAAGTTTGGTTTCCTACCAATGAGTCCATCTCCTCATTCATTCCTTGCTCCCACTTCTTTCTAGTTTCGACCTGTATTGCTTCTTCATAACATTCTGGTTCACCATAATCAGTTAGGGAGTCTACTTAATCTGGTAGATCATTTTACACTTGTAGGAGTTTTAGGTACTTGCTGTTGTTCTTGATTTTTTGGCACCTTTGAAACTTCATTTTCTTCAATTTCATCAAGTACTATGTACTCTGTGTTTTCCTTTTCTTGTTTATTTCCTTGCAACTGATCTTTATACATGACCGCTTCATTGAATATCACATCTATACTCCTAATGATTTTTTTATTTTCATAATCCCATAAGCGATAACCAAAATCATCAACCCCATATCCAATGAAGGTACATTTCTTGGATTTAGCTTCAAGCTTTGTTCTATTTTCTTTATAAATATGGACAAATGCTTCACAACCAAACGTTCTTAGAAATGAGTAGTTTACCTTTTTAGCTGTCCATGCCTCCTTTGGAATACCACCATCCAAAGCACTTGAAGGCCCTTTGTTTATTAAATAAACAATAGTATTTACAACATCTTCCCAAAACTGTACGGACAACCCTGCATGCAATCTCATACTCCTTGCACGCTCCATGATCATTCTATTCATCCTTTCTAACACACCATTTTCTTGTGGTGTTCCTGGGACTGTCTTCTCTCTACGAATCCCATGGTATGAACAATAACTATCAAACTCCTTGCCGAAGTACTCACCTCCGTTTTCAGATCTGAGACACTTCAACATTTTTCCTATCTCATTCTCAACCAAAGCTTTCCACTTCTTAAAAGTAGAAAACACATCAAATTTATGTCTAATGCAATAAAACCAAGTTTTTCTAGTTGCATCATCAATAAATGTAACATAAAAATGAGGGCCACCAAATTATTGTACCTGAGCCGGTCCCCACACATCTGTATGAACAAGCTCTAACTTTTCATTCTTCTTATGTTTCCCAACCTTGAGAAATGTGACTCTCTTATGTTTTCCATAAACACAGTTCTCATAGAATTCCAAAATTACCAGCTTCAAATCTGGTAGCAACTTCCTTGAGTGGAGAATTTGCATCCCATTCTCACTCATGTGGCCAAGCCTATGATGCCACAATGCTGTATCTGTTCTTGTGGAAGCTAAAGAGACAGAATGGTTAGTATTATGAGGACATAAATACAACGTACCTACCATGTTTCCTTTTGCTATCACCATTGATCCTTTAGTGATTTTCCACAATGTTTCTCCAAACGTAGATAGACAACCGCCATCTCCCAACTGCCCCATTGAGAACATATTTCTTTTCATAGCAGAAATATGCCTTACATCTTTCAGCAGCCAATCAGTTCTATTCTTAAATTTTATCCATACCTTACCCATTCCAACAATTTTACATGGCTCATCATCACCTAATAAAACATGTCCAAAATCGCCTAGAACATAATCATGAAAATATTTCCTAAGGGGTGTAGCATGACATGAAGCCCTTGAATCTACTACCCAATAATCACTAGTATTATCTAATGCAAGAATCAAAGCATCTTGTAACACATCACCTGCTACATTTACTTCCTAGGTAGTTTCCTGCTGTCCATCTCCTTTCTGCTTTAGAGATCTGCAGTCTTTCTTCAGATGTCCTTTCTTTCCACAGTTCCAACACTCTATTTTTCATAGTCTGGACTTGGATTTGCTCGTTTTAGACTTGCCACGATTACCTTGGCTCTTTCCTTTCTCCCTTTGTCTTCCCCTGCTCTTTATGGTCAATGCATTACTTGATGTCTCATCTGTGCTTTTTCTTCACATTTCCTCGCTAAGAATAACACCAATAACATCATTAAATTTCAAGGTGTTTGAACCAGAGACATAGTTACTTACAGCCATGACCAAGCTATTCCAACTTTCTGGCAATGAACACAAGATTAGAAGAGCCCTAACCTCATCATCAAAGTTCACACTTATAGAACTTAGTTGATTTGTAACCGTATTAAATTCATTTAAATGATCAACAACAGATCCACCTTCAGACATATTCATATTAACTAAATGCTTCGTTAGAAGTATCTTGTTGGAGGTTGAGGGTTTTTCATACAACTTACCCAATGTGCTCATAAAACCCTCCATTGTGTTTTCTTTTGAGATATTGAAAGCCACTGATGAAGCCAGGGACAACCGTATTGTTTCGTGCCTTTCTGTCAAGAACCTCCCATTCTTCGTCGTTCATAGTCGTTGGCTACTTTGCTCTTCCTCCCAATGGTAGGAATAGATCCTTCTGGTATAGATAGTCCTCCATTTTCATATTCCATAACTGGTAGCTTTGGCCATTAAATTTCTCTACCTTAAACTTTCCTTCTTCCACCATTGCTCCCACTCGAACCAGAAACCCTACTTTCTTGCGGGTTTATCTGCCAAATAGACCTTTGGATCTGATACCAATTGTTAGAAAAATAGGATCGCAGAGAAATAATAATAAAGATAAATGCAAATATAATCACATAGGCACATTACAAGAGAGACACCAATATATCATGGTTCACCCAAGATGGGCTATGTCCACACTGAAATTGCCAGTCCTTATTAGTATAGCATCCAACAAATGAAGGGATACAACCTGCAGCACATCCGCTACACTTCCTCTTCATTGTCTCACAGTCTCTCTTCACGATCTCAGAGATCTTTACAATGCATAATACCTAATACATCATCCTTAGCCGTATTACAATGTCTTTCTTATAAAGGGGAAAGACAATAGGAAAATACCACGGGTTACCCAAAACCATAGGCCCGTAAACTGTTGGTGAAAACAAACATCCCAAAAAAATTTCTCGGGGGATTTGCCCCTAAACCCCCATTTCTCAATGGCACTGCCCCAAAACCCCCGTATCTCGGGGGCGTTGCCCCCGAACCCCATTTTTCGGGGCGCTGCCCCAAACCTCAAGGTTGGGGAATGAGTGTACAGTCCTTTTGCATATCATATAAAGCTAGGGTACACGACTGAGACAATATAATCTATGAGACTGGAAGATCTGGCTCCACAACCAACAAAAAGAGCTTTGTAGCCCCGTTGGAAGGAAATTTCTCTCTGAATTTGCCTCCGTTCTCCACGCCACCATCACACTTATCTCCTACATTGACAATCGTATGATGTATGTCGACTATACAATGAGCTCCTAACCTCACACATTAGGGGAAAATCTATGTAACCCATGACTTTGTTGGCTCCACGTTGTAAAGAACGAATTTATTGATGGCATCGATTTCTAAATTTGTTGATATATTCACGAAATCAAACCGACATATAGTATATATGAGACCCAAATATAGATAATGAACTTCAATGTGAATAGTTTCTCTGTAGAAATTTTACACATGATAAGTCACTTACTCTTTATGGTGCACCTTTTTTCGTTCATTTGGAGTAGCTTCCCTTCCATTTTGGTCTTCATCCCTTTGTTCGTCCCAAATTTCCACACCTGATGTGTCGTCGATCTGCTTGATGTACTCAGTGGCATAATATAATTACTCATATACTATGTACCCTCCACCATAGACCCCTCTGGTTTTTCCCTTTGTCGAACAAATCATTTCAATTTTTTCATGTATCTCTCTATAGTCATGAACTCAGGTGGACTGAACCAGATCACTAAGTTAGCTCCTAAAATGTAGGGAACTGACTCTGCATGGCCTAAATTCATGCATGGAGGGTGCATTAGGTGTCTAATGAGGCCTAGGTGACAACTGAACACGACTAGGGGCTCAACAACATCATCAAATACTAGGAAAAGGGAAATAAGACTAAGGTGGACAAAGGTTGGAGTATTAATTTATTATCGTAACACCCCCCCTTAATCCAAACTTAGACAACTTGGGCCTTGGTAACTAAGAACAAGGGTCACCCAAACAATAAAAAATAATTGTTCATGAAACTAAGGAAATGGGGAAAACCTCATCGGAAAAAAAAACCCCTAAAAAATGAACAGCAAGGAACTCAAACAACTTTCACACCAAGTAGAGATCTGAGATAGGTAAATCTCTTTTGAGTGAAATACTTTGCAAAAATGTCTATAGTATGCTCCTCCATAGGATAGTAATGTAGTGTGTTGGTCTTGTTGTGCACTAGTTCCCTGATGTAGTGCATATGAACCTCATTTTTCCATCTTGAATCATGGCAAGCTTCTTTGAAGGATTGTGGATCAAACCCCACCATCATGTAGCACCTCTATGGGAGAAGTGGATCTGTATGACATAGTGCAAGGTTTGCATCTTGATGTTGAGATCTGGTTCTTCTATGGTCAGATGGATCCCCAGCTATGTTCCTAGTAGCTTCAAGGACTTTGTGATCCCATTTTGGCCTTGGACATGGATTAGGAGCAAGTGTTGATTCTGGATTTGGATCTGCTTGATCTTCATTCTCAACATCAATACCTGATTCAACTAATTGGTCCTCATCAGAAGAGACATCATTCTAATCTTCATCAAGTGCAAAAGGAGTAGGTAGATTAGATCTACCTTTTTCTTCCACTAAGTGTATATCTTGAAATGGATTTTCATTGAACTGGACACTTCTTTCAATGAAGCATATTTTGGTTGCAATCTCCATCATTTTGTATTCCTTTTCATATTCTGCATAGCCCATCGAAATGCACTCACTACTTTGGGGTTGAAGAGTTTTTCTTTTGTCAGATGGGATTCTGGCCCATGCCTTGGATCCAAAAACCCTCAGGTGAGAGACATCTGGTTTGTGTCCCTTTAGTTCTCCGAATGGAGTGACCCCATCCATAGATTTGTGGGGTACCCTGTTCTGAATGTATGAAGCAGAATTCACTGCTTCTGCCTAGAGATCTAGTGGAAGATTCCTTGTTTCAAGAAAATACGTAGCCATTTTTTTCAATGACCTATTCTTCCTCTCATCTACACCATTTTGTTGGGGTGTGTATGGGACAAAAGGCTGCATTTGGATGCCCTCAAAAGCAAAAAATTATTGCAACTCTATCTTGATGCACTCCCCTACATTGTTAGATATGAATGCTTTGATATTCTTCCCAGTAATGTTCTCAACCAATGCCTTGAAAACTTTGAAATTCTCGAATACCTCATACTTATGCTTAAGAAAATAGATCCAACATTAACCTAGAGGAGTCATCTAGGAAGGTCAGAAGGTATTTGGATCCATTCATAGAAGTTGTGGGAATTGGTCCTGAGACATCACTGTGTATCAAATCAAGTGTGGAGGAATCTCTCTTTGCCTTCCCAACATCAAACTTTCGCTCTGGATGCTTCCGTACCAAGCAACCTTTGCAGATTCCTTGAGAGAATTGTATGTCGGGCATTCCTTCAACCATATCTTCCTTTTGCAACTGCTACAAGTACTTGAAATTGAGATGTACGAATCTCTCATGACAAATTCTACTAGTATTGTTGGCATGGGTCAAGAGGGCACTTTGATATGAATATGGAAAAAAATAGGAGAACTCATATGCCTTTGAGGCATGGTTTGCAACACATTTAGCTATTAGCTTCCCAGATGAGATCTCTGCAATTTAAACTATGTCAGGTCCAAAAAAAACTTTATTCGGTGAACCTGTGTGTGTCATATGATAAACATATAACAAGTTTGCTACCAAAGAGGGCACATACAAAACATTGTTGAAATTTCCATGCTCTAGTTGTATTATGCCCTTCCCTGCAGCAGAGATCTGCGAATCATATCCCATGTGAATACTAGGACCATTAGTGAAATCTAGAGAGGAAAAAGACTCTCTGGAGGCAACCATGTGGTTGGAGGCTCCAAAATATATGAGGCAGGCTTGATTGTGAAAATCTAGCCTTTAGTGCATGGAATATCTCATGATCATCTGTCTCACTTCCAGAATCAGTATTCATTGCACCTTCTAGGAGGGAAATGTTGTGTTGTTAAAGTATTTGGTCATTTGATCTATATTATTCTTCATGCAGGAACTCTCTAGATGGTTTCCTTTCTTGCAATAGGTACACTTGGTCTTCTCAAACCTCTTTTGCTTATCCTTCTTGGAGCTGGAGGCTCCTTCTGATGGATGGAGCTTCTCCTTTGGCTTGGATTCAGATTGATTCTTGTCCTTTCCCTTCTACTTCCCTTTAGCATTCACACTTTTTGACTCCCGAGCCATAAGATCCTAATTCTTGGAGGATTTCATGGCTCCCATTTGAATAATTTTGTCTTGTTCTTGGATCAGGGATTCTTTGAATGCATCGAAAGAAGGCATTTTCCAATTGGGGTTAACAATCTCCCAGAGTGGAAGGTAGACACAAATAAAGAAAATTTAGGGCCAAGCTTTCTTAGGATGTATAGCACCAACTTCTCATCCTTCTTTTCAATTCCACATTATTTGCATTGCATAACCAAGGACTTGAACTTTGAAAAGAACTGTTGTATGGTTTCGAAATTGCTGGGTTGAAGAGCAATTAATTCATTCTCCAAAATGTGGCTTCTCAGCTCATCCTACTTACCAAAGAGAGTTTCAAGCTTCTTCCAAACCTCCCTTGGGGTTTTCAATCCATCAATATGGAAGAGTAATTCTCTGGAGATATGAATACACATAAATCCAAAAGCCTCATCTAACTTGTTCAGGCACTTTGCTTTCTCAACAGTTGCCTAAGGGTAAACCTCCTTGCCCATTGTGACCTTGTACAGACTCTTGTTGCGCAAGACTATCTACATATCTTCTCTCCAATCCAGATAATTGAAGGGTGTCAATATTCTTGGTGTCAAAGGAGCCTTCGAATTCTCCATCTGTAGCTACTGGAGTGAATGCAAACTGCTACTATTGCTATTGTTGCACTGAAAAACTTCTCAAAATCCTGCAGAAAACTCTCAAAATGAAGATAAACTAGCTCTGCTGAGCTCTGATACCATGTGAAATTCTGTAACACATCATATTATTGAGCCTGAGAAAATATCATAATGAAATAATTAGCAAGGAAGAAGAATTGCAGTGAAATCTAGCAAGAATTGAGTAGTAAAATCAAACATGCAAAGAAACTCAGATGTGCATCAAAACTGGTGCCATATTCCATTAATATTTATAGTAAAAGGATATAGTACAATATAGATAATTTTATTATCCAAGAGGAATTCGAATCCGTGTCAGTCTAGCATAGGAATTGTCCTCACTACAGTGCTCCGAAGGTGCAAAAATCAATTGAATGTCAATGAAATGAAGCTATTGTCAGTTAAATGATCATGAAGGGCGCATCAGTGAGTTTATCATGCAAATTAGGCTAGAGAGGGAACATTAGTTGACAATCAGTGGAAATCGGAGCTCAAACCCCCCCCACTACAGTCATGAACTCAGGTGGACTGAACTAGATCACTGAGTTAGCTCCTAAAATGTAGGGAACTGGCTATGCATGGCCTAAATTTATGCATGGAGGGAGCATAATGTGGCTAATGAGGCCTATATGACAACTAAACACCACTAGGGGGTCAACAACATCATCCAATACTAGGAAAAGGGAAATAATACTAAGGTGGACAAAGGTTGGAGTATTAATTATCCTAACAATAAGAGCAGAGGAAAATTACACTACAAAGTAAACACATACAAAATTAATTGTGTTTTAACCCATGGCATAAAAATAACAACAAAAAATAAAATCATGTTTTTGACATATGTACTCTTAGAAGGTTTAGATGGTCATGATATTTCAACCTTGACAAATGTCCTTCTATAGTGAAGTAGCTCTGTAGAATAGACCCATACAAAGAAGGCACCTTCACACCCAATATAACCTCCTTTTCCAAATAATATCATATTTCTTCAAAATCCATGGGATATCACCTTCTTTGAAAGACCAAGAGGGACCAACCTCTCCTCTACTTACTTCTCTTGGCCAATGTTTCTTTTTAGTGTTTGAAGAAATAAGATCTTTCCTAACAACCAATGTGTCACTTTTTTTTTATGATATGTGAATCCATAAAGAATATGAAACATATTTAAATAGTATATGCATGTGATCTAGTAAGTGGGAAATCTTAAGATGCTCCCAATATGGGAGATCATAAAAGACATACTTCCTTTTCATCATAATGGGAAATTTATCAACATAGGTGTCAAAAATTTCTAGATCATTGAACATAGGCTCTGCATCTGAATCAAACATTTATGCAATCTCCTTCTCCTTCTCTCTCTCATTTGCCCTAAGTTAGTCTATTGTGCCATTATTGCAAGCCTTCGGGTTCTCTCTGGTTTACTATTGAAAGTAGACATTTCTCTTCTATAAGGGTGTTATTCTTCCATGAATACCCTGGAGAAACCATAGACTGGCTTTCATGGGTAGTTGGACCACCTAGCCATCAAATAAGGTCCACAACATTTACATCCAGGATACCCCTTTGTTACAAGACCTACAAAGTTATTGTATACAAATCACATCAACGTTGAAGATCAAAACAGACACATCGAATTAAATATGCCAAGAAATATTGCTTTGAATATAAACAAATCAAACAACATATTTACCAGAGAAAAATCCTAACCCCATATAATCATGTGTGGTGTACACACATATGACACAACTTAGAATTCCTCTCTGTTGGGATGGGTTTTGATACATCATATACCTGTATCCCTTCCCATAATTCCTTGAATTCATCGATCAACGGTTGTATGTAAACATCCATATTTTGCACTTGTATTTTACCAGGGACTATAATATCTAGCATAATATGTCCATTCTTCATGGTCAACCATGGGGGCATATTGTTATTGATCACAAATACAGGCCAAACAATATACCTAGTGTTTGGGAGGGAAAATAGGTTGACGCCATCCATGGCTATGCTCAATCGAAGGCTCCGTACTTCATCCTTGAATTTATTGGGACATGTATCCTATATATGCTTCATGGCTACTGAATATGTTGGAATTCACACAACTCCTTCCTGACTTTGCTGTGAGGCATGCCATCCATACAGCATAGCTAATTCTTTGCAACAAAAGAGCCTTTGAATCCTTGGAATTATAAGCATGTGCCTCAATATCTTATGAAGAGGACCATTTGCTTTACCCTTGTTCTTTGATTTATGGTACCTTTCATGCCCACATTTTGAACACATCTCTTTATTCACATATTCTCCTCTATATAGAATACAATCATTTGGACATGCATGATATGATATGTACTCCACACCTAACATTTTCAAATTTTCCTTTGCCTCTTCGCAACTACCAGGCAAGACATTATCATTCGGAAGTACCTAATCTTTGAATACCTTGCACTTAATGGGAAATAGAAATGTACAATGTCATTTAACGTTCATAAAATTTACCTTTTTCAATCTTTAATGTGTGAGAATATTCCTCAAAATATAAGGGACTTGATGGTTGCTTACCTCAAAAGTTATGAGAAACATGTGTTTGGCATGCCATACTTTGCTTTATTTTTTTACAATAACATTGTTGTCCCCATCTAGGTATACTTTGCCTTGCTAGGTCCATAGAGACAAGAGGTGGAAGTAGACTTCAACCTTTCAAAAAATGTATTAGTGATATGATCATCGTCCCCGACTCCATCGTCCTAGAATGCATTTAAAAACATTGCATCCATCGCAGTCATATCAGATAAGTAATCATTCATG
Organism: Larix kaempferi; assembly: GCA_027924585.1. Classification (NCBI taxonomy): domain Eukaryota; kingdom Viridiplantae; phylum Streptophyta; class Pinopsida; order Pinales; family Pinaceae; genus Larix; species Larix kaempferi. Next base: position 21,763,767 of record BSBM01000070.1, on the reverse strand, counting down.
CCAACCCCTATTTCATTGCCTCCATTGCCAACTTATGAAGAACTATTGTTATCGTAGACATTCCTAATTGGTGGATCGGGACGTAGTGGGAATTGAATAGGTGGTTGATTCAACCATTCTTAGTATGCTTCCTCTCTAAGTTCTGCTCTTTTTTTGGTCTTCTCTCGATTTGACATTGTAGTAAGGTGAGAAGGAAGATGGTAGGTAGGTCGGTCATCATCAGAATCCTATTTATTTCAAAAATATTGAACATTACACTGATAACATTAGTAAACACAATGCAATTGGTTTTTTCAAACATTATACCAAACAATTATTACAGAAGCATGGGGATTTTTTCCAACAATAAATGTACTTAAATCGCGAGCAAATTAGAACACAAAAGTTCAAATTGAACAATACATTTACATCAATCACATTGAAAATAATAAAAATATAATTAATCAATTTATTTTGTATTACGCCCCAAGGGGACGTCTAAACATAGTCCCAATGCAAGTTATCTCTATCAAGCGACTGGTGGTCTACGAAAGTTATAGTTTATTAAAAACTCATCACCAGGATACAAACTACGTATTTCATGTACAACAAAAAATCTGGATGCTTTCCTTTTCATAAATAACTCCTGGTCATTGAAGTGTTCCTCAAACGAACAATTTGAAGAGAATAAAGAGCACCTATAACTATTTATAAACCCTGCAATGTTGTCATGAGTCCATGGATGACCATCGATGTATAGCAAGTTCTTCCTCTTAAAGTTTCCATAAGCATAACCATTCATGCACATGCTATGTTTGTATTTAACAATATTCAAGTAATCAGACCGAGAATAAACGGGACCACAAAATGGCATAAGTGCTATCGACTGTTTGGGAGGAACAAGAACATGAGAAAGGATAAACAACCCAAGATTTGTATCATCTATCTTTGACTTGGAAATCATAAAACTATTTCCACACAAGGAGAATTCAATTCCAACATCAGGTACATGTAGAGAAAACGACCAAGCGCCATACAGAGCGTGGTTGTAAAAATTTTGGTGTTTACTTTGCAAATGTACGGGAAGAGAGAAGTCATCTCTACCCTCCAATAATTGGACCGAACTTGGTGTGTACTAGGACATTTTTTCTCTCAACTCATACAACTTTTTGGATCTCCTAGTACATATGTTTTTGGTGGCATTGATATCATACTCTGGATCGCTATAAATTTTAGTTGACAGAACAAAAGTTGATGAGTTGGTCAATTTAGGACGAAACCTAGTTTTTGTGGCTTCCAACTTTTCAAGAAATTAGTATAAGGAAGTGTTTCTATGTGTCTTTTCTATATCACATATTGGATTTTTTACTGCAATAGAAGGTATTATATCACCAACATTAGGTATTTGACCATTGATATAATGGGTGTGGGTGACACGACGAGGGTTCTCCTTTAACACTTGACATTTTGAACAACCACATACTATCGGCATGTCATAAAAGAGATCCAGCTCATGATGAATTACCGTCAATGACCCAGGATAACGACTAGAAGATGACATGTCACAATTCATAGGGTAAAGCGGCTGTCCATTTTCATCTACCAACTGCTTGCAATATGTTGATCCTGATAATATCTTTCAATGTTTTGGAATTGGTGGAATGTTTTCTACGTCCAAACTTATTTATGAATTAGGCTCTTGCAAATTTGGATGCATTGTTATTCAGATTCACATGGATAAATATAAAAAATTCAATTACAAAATCAAAATATAAATAAAATATGAACTTATTGGACATGGATAGGGAGAACTATTCTATAGAATTTGACAATATGAAATGAGCTGAAATATGAAGAATTGGCCATTTGATATTATAACTTATAATCCCTGCATTTAAGCAAAATCAACAATCAATATATCAATTTAAGCAACATATGATTACTACAAAGTATCGTAATTTATGTTGTTGCATCTTAAAAGATAATTTGATTGAAATATACCATTTTATGTTCACAAATTCATGCAAATAATTTTTAGCACATCGGTGCATTTAAAAAACTAAGACACACCGATGTGCTATTTGATTATAAGAAGCGCCGGTGCATGTAACTACCAAGCACACCGATATCAAACCTCTGCTAAATTTTCCGTGAACTAAAACCTCCGCTATATTTGGTAACGACTATTTCTATATGAATTTTCATTATTGTTGAGGATGGTGTGCTTGGGATAATACATCGCATCGAGCGACCATATAGCTCTTACATGGTGTTAAGTGGAAAACAAATTACAATTTTTTTTTACATGTATTTTGGCTATGCGGTGCGTTATGACAAATATAATGCACCAATGCTATGGAATCCGATAAAAGGACCACAAATAAAAAATTTAAATAATTTTTTGCATTATTGATGTGTATATTGTAAAAATGCACTGGTGCGTCATCGCAAAAAGCGCAACATAGTGTCGAAAATTAAAAAAAAGGCTTTTTTGTTAAAGATTAGAAAAAAGAGCGGGAATTTTTATTTCGAAAAGGTAATTTCATAAGGAATTTTTATGAGTAAAACCTACTCAGTAGTTCATTATTTTGTCTAAATATTCAAGGGAGAGTTTTGCAATAGAGACTTACTGGGGAGGACTAAGGAGCAACCGAATTACTCAAAATATTGAAATTGATAAGGTATGGAGAATCACTCAAAATCACGCATAGTAAAAATTTTGTATTTTACTATTGATATCAATAACGAAAATTATTACTATTTGTATTCCTATTTAGATTTTAAAAAAATAGAGAAAAAATAAAAGATTTTCATACACACCTTCAAACCAGAAAAACCCATGCTTGTTCTTGCTTCGTATATTTATGTGCCTGTAGAATTTCACCTTAGAGTTTAACTTCCTCTATCACTTTACAAATTAGGCCTTCTCCTTTTAGACACATTAGATTTAAAAAAATTTGCTTATTGCACCGAGAGTAGTGAGGTGCTTACAACCCAGTATGGGGAGATGTGTAACATTATGTACCAAAATAAAAAAAGTAAATAATTTTTTTTATGTCGGCTCATAAAATAAAAAAATGAAAACCAAATAAAAAATAATTAAAACAATCCATATCCACTCATAAAATAAAAATTTAAAAGCAAATAAAAAGTCATTAAAAAAATAACACCTCAAGAAATTGGATGCCTCTTGGTGCTTGATAGATCCGCATTTAGGATGGATCTATGCTGGTATATATAGGCATTTGGCATGTGATGCAAGGGGACCACTTATTGAATTGGATCCCAAGCCTTGTCTGTTGTACCAGTATTTAAAAAAAATGCTTTCGACATTTTCGATGCGCTCAGTTTCGTATAATGCACTGGTGCGTTTGTATAAAAATTGCACCACCTTGTTAATAATTCTTTTAAAAGTTTCAAGGAAATTCGATGTGCTACAGACAACTGAAAGCACCAATTCATTTTATTCGAAAGGTAGCACTGAAAATTCCCTCACTAAACTGAATTTTTTCGTATACCGATTCGTTTTGGTTTACACTTTCGACGTTTTCGGTGCTCAATTGTATGTATGATGCTCTGGTGTGCTTTTTGTAAAAGCACACTACTTTGAAATGAAATATTTTTAAAAAATTTTAGCATAAATTTGGTCTAGTGTTTACCGATATAAGCACCGATGCATTTTTGTAAGATAGTAGCACGCAATATACCGTGGCTAGACTACATTTTTAAATTTTTTTTATGTGTGCAAATGCATCAATAATGCATATTTCTTTTAGCTAAGAATTATGTGATTTATTTGTGATATACATTTAATAGCTTATGTATTTAATGGTATAGGTTGCATATTGATACAAAATATGTGATAAGAGTTCAAGTGCCAATAATCCCAAATGGCACAATAGCACCACATCGAAACATGCAAAAAAGAAAAGTTGTTTGTAATTTAAATATGAAATAAATATGTTTGAGTTATATGTTAGTTTAACTAATATGTATTGGTTAATGTGTGTCATATAGATCTAGAAAATGAAGAAGCACGATAATATTCTTTGCAATCTAAGTGCATAAGAGTGTAAAACCTTGATGGAGAAGTTGCAGAAGGATGAGTCTGGTGAATCAAACATATTCAATATGAGTTTTTTGTTTGAACTTTTAGTAATAATGCACTTAAGAATATTGATAACATGCTTCAAATTAACAGTCTAGTCACATATGTACATTTAATGTTTTGTAGGGACTGAAAGCAAGGGAACGAAATGTCGTCATAAGAAAGTAAAAATTAGGGAAGATATAAATGATAATGAATTGGTTCTTATCTCATTTGAAGTGGTGTTGGAAGTTAATGAGAGGGGACATTTTTTTTACAAAACCATGAGAGATATAGTGGAAAGAACGTATAGACATACTTTCTGTTAAATTTTCAGTATTAAATCACAATACTATAGGATCTTTGCTGAGAGAATAACATCTACAGTATATCAATGCATGACAATCATAATATGACAAGCATCACAAGCATCACAAGAATCAAAAGCATAGAGACAAGAGACACAGAGTTTCCGTGGGGAAAACCCTAAGGTGAAAAACCCCACAACTTCCTCAGAGATAGAGAGAGCAATGGCTCAACCAAAATACAACCAAATAATACTGAGATAGTCTCCTAGCAGATGATCCTCCTCCTCCTCATTAGTGCGCCACTTTTCAGAGAGAGAGATAGTTGCTTTTTCGAGTGAGTAAAATAGAGATCTCCTATCTCTATTTATACTCACCTTTTTGCCCAGTGACCTATTGGGGCCGACTTGTCTACTTGGATACATCCACATTATATTATATATTAATTAGGGCCGACCCCATAAGGTGGTCTAATAACCCATCGACAAGTACACACACTTGCGACACTTGTCAATCCACATGACGACACTTCCTTATAGAGGAATAACACATCTCTTATAAGGGTACAATAAATATATATATAATACACAGATGAAATACATTCCGAAGTTACATATACATCAACACTCCCTCTTAACTAGGAAGGTATTTCTCGACACAGATCTGCTAGACAAGTCTTCTTCTCTGGATCATCATCATCGATGCATCGTCATCATCATCGTCACTGCTGCTACTATCTCAACCAATCTCTGTCTCTACTCGTCATAGGAAGTTCTACAGAGCCAGTCCTTTTTCATACTGGATGTAGGCCCACCACCTGCAGGTCTTCGTCATCACTGGCCATACTGTGGAATCCTCAGGACTTTTACGTGCGTCACAAAACCTTGAAAGAGCATCCCAGGCTGTTACGAGCACACAGCTCTACCTATAGGATCTCCCAGGGCGCTATTACATGTGACCCCACCACAAAACCTCGCAAGAGCATCTCAGGATGTTACGGGTACACAACTCCGACCTGAAATATCCCAGGGCGCTATTACATGTGGTCCACCACAAAACCTCGCAAGAGCATCTCAGGATGTTACGGGTACACAACTCCGACCTGAAATCTCCCAGGGCGCTATTACATGTGGTCATGGCAAAACCTCGCAAGAGCATCCCAGGACTGATTACGGGCACACAGCCCAACCTATCGGATCTCCCAGGGCGCTATTACATGCCATAGGACAAAACCTCGCAAGAGCATCTGCCAGATATCCCAGGGCGCTATTACATGCCATAGGAAAAACCTCGAAAGACTATCTGCAGATCTCCCAGGGCGCTATTACATGTCCTCCCAGAGCAAAACCTCGAAAGAGCATTTGCCAGATGTCCCAGGGCACCGATATTACATGCCATAGGCAAAACCTCGAAAGACCATCTGCAAATCTCCCAGGGCGCTATTACATGCTCATCTGCACAACCTGATCCACGGCCATAGAGTATCAACCTGATACTCACCATACATCATCCTGATGTATCCATGATCATTCTGATCATCATCACTGCAACATCTTGTTGCATGTCATCTGGAGCAACATCCTGAAGCTCGTCATCCATGATCATTCTGATCATCACTGCAACATCCTGCTGCATGTCATCTGGAGCAACATCCTGAAGCTCGTCATTCATGATCATCCTGATCATCACTGCAACATCCTGCTGCATACCAAGTATCTACTTGATACATATCATCATACATGATCCTCCTGATCATACAATGTATCCATCTGATACAAATACAAATACATGATACATATCACCATACATGATCCACCTGATCATACAATGTATCCACCTGATACATATACAGATACAAGGTCCAAGCATCCAACAAGATGCATATACAAAATACATACACATGATCCAACTGATCATATCTAGCATCCAACATGATGCGTACATACATACATAAATGATCCAACTGATCATATCCAGCATCCAACATGATGCGTACATACATACATAAATGATCCAACTGATCATATCCAGCATCCAACATGATGCGTACATACATACATAAAAATGATCCAACTGATCATATCCAGGCAGAAACTAGAACATCATCCTGATGCTCATCATCCAGCACTTACATCCTCAGCCATGTGAAGGATCCTCCTTCCAACATGCTTGGAATGGCTTCAGCAAATGTGTCCATCACTTCTTCCTCGAAGTGTCCTCGATCTGAAGAACGCCAAGCCTCTCTCTGAAGTACTCGAACTTCACCCTGGCTAGTGGCTTCGTTAGCACATCTGCAATCTGCTCGTCCGTCGCAACATACAGGAGCTTCACAGCTCCTCTCTGCACCATATCCCTGATATAGTGATATTTGATCTCTATGTGTTTCGACCTGTCATGAAACACTGGGTTCTCGGACAGCTTCACACAACTCTGGTTATCACAGAAGATACCAGTAGCTTCCAACGGGACATCAAATAACTCAGACAGTATCTTTCGTAGCCATACTGCCTCACAACTAGCTGAACAGGATGCAACATACTCTGCCTCAGCTGTACTCATTGCTACACAGGACTGCTTCCTGCTAAACCAAGAGATCACACCTGATCCCATATTGAAACAGCACCCAGATGTGCTCTTCCTATCTGTAGCACTGCCAGCCCAATCTGAATCAACATAACCCTGTAGGTTAAACTTTTGATTTGCTTCATACTTGAGCCCATAATCCACTGTACCCTTCAGGTACCTCAGAACATGATTTGCAGCAACCAGGTGAACACTCCTCGGATCCTTCAGGAACTGGCTCAATGTGTTCACAGCAAAGCAAATTTCTGGTCTCGTGTTCGTCAGGTACATCAAGGACCCAATCATCTGACGATACATAGTGATATCAACCGGCTCAGATGAAGCATCACATAGAAGCTTCAGATTTGATGCCATCAGTGTGGCCATGGCCTTGCAATCCATCATCCCGAATCTCTTCAGGATATCTACTGTGTACTTCCCTTGACCAAGGAAGATCCCACCTGCATTCTGCCACACCTCCATACCTAGGAAATAGTGCATCATTCCCAAATATTTCATATCGAATTCAGCTGCAAGCTTCCTCTTAGTATCTGCAATCAGTCTGTCATCTCCTGTCACAAATAGGTCATCAACATACAGAAGTAAAATCACTGGATTCCCTTCCTCAACCTTATAGTAAAGGTTGGAATCTGCTTTACTCTTGGTAAATCCCAAGCTAGATAGAAAGCTGTCCATCCTACCATACCAAGTTCTGGGAGCTTGCTTCAAGCCATACAAGGCTTTCTTCAATCTGCACACATATGACTCCCTGTCATGTATTTCAAAGCCGAGTGGTTGTTCCACATATACTTCCTCTTCTACTACACCATTCAGGAAGGAAGTCTTGACATCCATCTGGTGTATTTTCCATTTCATTGCTGCAGCCAGGGCAAGCACTGTTCTGATGGAAGTATACCTGGCTACAGGTGCAAAGGTTTCTTCATAATCTGTTCCTTCCTTTTGAGAGAAACCATGAGCTACGAATCTTGCTTTGTATTTTTCCACACTGCCATCTGCAGCATGCTTAATTTTGTAGATCCACTTGGAAGTCACAACAGACTTCTCTTTAGGTCTTGGGACAACATCCCAAACATCATTCTTCATTATTGATTGGTATTCCTCAACCATAGCATCCTTCCATTCTTTCCTTTCTGCTGCCTCTTCATAACTGGAAGGCTCTTTGTTCATAATGTCACAGAGTAAGGCAACATAACTGGTGTGTGATCTGGTTCTCTTCTTTGCTCTGTGTTCTTCTTCTGGAATGCCAAATCTTTCTGCATCATGAATGAGCTCTCTAGCCCATATAGGTTTCCTCTTGTGAGAGTTATCCTCACGGGGTGGATCTACAGGTTCTTGTGGATCTTCAAACTCACGAACAGCTTCTGGAACTGCTTCAGTCATGGTAGTGTCTCGAAATCTTGTTTCCTTAGGTTCTTCATAAACTTCGGTAGGTGTCTTCCTTGATTTGATGAATGCTGAGTTTTCATCAAATGTTATATCCCTGCTGACATCAATCTTCTTGAATCCTGGAAAGTATATTTTGTAAGCCTTCGAGCTTTCACTATAACCCACAAAGATACCCTTCTTTCCTGAAGGATCTAGTTTAGTCCTCTTCTCCTTTGGGACATGAGTGTATACTGGACAACCAAATATTCTGAGATGGCTGACTTCAGGTTTCTTACCAGAAAAGACTTCTTCAGGTGTCTTGTTGTCCAATATCTTGTGGGGTGTTCTGTTCTGCACATATACAACTGTTCTAGCTGCTTCTGCCCATAGATGCATAGGAAGATCCTGGTCATGCAACATTGCCCTTGCTGCTTCCATGATAGTTCTGTTCTTCCTTTCTGCAACTCCATTCTGTTGAGGATTATAAGGAGCAGTAAACTCCCTCTTAATCCCTGAATCACTGCAAAGCTTCTTGAAGTCATTTGAGGTGAATTCTCCACCATTGCCGGATCTGAATGTTTTGATCTTCTTGTCAGTTTGATTCTCCATCAAGTTTTTGAATTCCTTGAATTTGTCAAGCACCTCATCTTTGCCTTTCAAGAAGTATACCCAAGTCTTCCTGGAGAAGTCATCAATAAATGATACATAGTAAACATACCCACTTAGGGAACTGGATGACATGGGGCCACATACATCTGAGTGGATGATTTCCAGGATGTCTTTTGCCTTGCTTTCACTGCTTGGGAAAGCCTTCTTAATGTTCTTACCTTTTGCACATCCTTTGCAAACACCTTCATGTTTGGTCTTGATTTCAGGAAGACCTTCTATTGCCTTGCTTGCAATTGGAAGTGCCCTATAGTGCATGTGAGAAAGTCTTCTGTGCCAAAGTTCACTTGGCTCCATGGATTCATGTACCATGGCATGTTCAGGTTGTCCCTTCAATTTATACAAGCCTCCCTCTTGCTCTCCAATCACTACTGCATCATCTATGTTCTTTCCCTTTGGCCACATTAGGACTTGGCCATCCACAAATGCAACCCTCATACCTTTTGCATCTAATGCAGAGATGGAGAGTAAGTTCTTCTTGAGTCCAGGAACATACAGTACTTCTTTCATCTTCAATGATTTTCCAGAATCTAGATTGTAGGAGGCTTCACCACTTCCTTTGATTGGGTATTGATAATCATCCCCAAGTTTCACCTTATGGGGTGATTCATGTTCAGAAAGGTTCACAAAAGATTCCTTGAACCCAGTCATGTGTTTGGAGGCCCCACTATCAATTAACCAATCATTACATCCATGGGAGATGGTACCTGTAAGAGCAGAGATCAGAACATACTCTTCTTCACTTGATGAGTCATCATCACTATCACTTTCTGCCCTAGCCTTCTTCTTTGGGGGTTCATCATCTTCGGCAGCATGAGCATGAAATCTTCTTTTGCTGCCCTTCTTCTTCTTACTGAAGTTGTTGTTATTATCCCTTTTGTTCTTGGGACAGTCTGAAGCATAGTGACCCTTCTCATTGCATGTAAATCATCTTAGGTCCTTCTTGTTCCTTTGATGAGTTCTTTTGTGGTGAGAGTGATCCTTCTTGGTTTTGATTCTTTTGGTGTGAGCTGCAAGAGCTTGATCTTCTCCTCCCATCTTTTCCTCACGAGCTATAAGTCTAGCTTCTTCTTGAGAACATTCTTCCCGAAGTCTACTGAAGGAGATCAACTTCTTCCTTGCACAAATTCCTTGAATAAAGGAATCCCATGACCTGGGTAGGCCATTTAGAGTAGTCATCACCACCTCACCATTCTCCACCATTTCATCTACTGCTTCTAATTGTTCCTTGATCTGAGAGACCCTTGAAAAATATGATTGAATGGTTTCTCCATTCTGGAACTTCACTGCTTTCAATTGGTTCCGCAGGGTCATCTTCCGATTTATGTTCTTTCCTTCAAATAGCTTGGTTAAAGATTCAAACATCTCTTTGGGTGTCTTAAGAGAAGACACATGGGGTATGAGATGGTCTTTGATGGAATCAGCAATGATTCTCTTTGCCTTGACCAAGTTCTTCTTGTGCAATGCCTTGGCTTCTTCATCCTCTGGGATAGGGATGTCTTCTTTGACATATGAGTCCAACTCATTCTCTTCCAGGATTAACCCAATCCTATACTTCCAGGCTCGGAAGTTATCAACCCCTTCAAGCTTATCCTCAAGCTTGGTGTGAAGAGACATCTTTAAGAGTGCTTCAAATGGAAATAGAAAAGATTTAGAACTTACCACTTGAAGTGCTGAAAACTGGATCTGGTCCCGGATTAGGGTTTGTCAGAGAAACCCTAAAAATTCAAAATGTGAATTTCAAAATTCCGAAAGGATAGAAAGATGCGCCCTGGAGAGCTGATCAGCCTAGTACATTCAGAATTTGAGATCAGCAAGGTCTTGCCCTTCAAAATTGCCTTTTTGTCCTCCCGGGTTCACTAGGGAGAGCCCTGAATTAGGGTTTGAGTTTCCCGGAGATCTACCCAGCAAAAAATCTCGATCCAAAGCTCAAACCTTTGATTTTTGCAAGGAGCTTCCAGCTGTACCTTCAGTTTCCAGAAATTCCTATTTTTGTGGAAACCCTAATTTTTAGGGCCAAATCTGAAAATGCTCGAAACTGAATTCTGATTGGACAGATAGATGCGCCTTGATGAGTAGATCCAATCTACTATACTAAATTTCAAAAATCTGTGGAGAGAAACCCAATAAACAAGGAATACAAGCTTCCGTCACTGCAAAATGTCTTCTTCTCAGTTAAGCTCTGATACCATGTTAAATTTTCAGTATTAAATCACAATACTATAGGATCTTTGCTGAGAGAATAACATCTACAGTATATCAATGCATGACAATCATAATATGACAAGCATCACAAGCATCACAAGAATCAAAAGCATAGAGACAAGAGACACAGAGTTTCCGTGGGGAAAACCCTAAGGTGAAAAACCCCACAACTTCCTCAGAGATAGAGAGAGCAATGGCTCAACCAAAATACAACCAAATAATACTGAGATAGTCTCCTAGCAGATGATCCTCCTCCTCCTCATTAGTGCGCCACTTTTCAGAGAGAGAGATAGTTGCTTTTTCGAGTGAGTAAAATAGAGATCTCCTATCTCTATTTATACTCACCTTTTTGCCCAGTGACCTATTGGGGCCGACTTGTCTACTTGGATACATCCACATTATATTATATATTAATTAGGGCCGACCCCATAAGGTGGTCTAATAACCCATCGACAAGTACACACACTTGCGACACTTGTCAATCCACATGACGACACTTCCTTATAGAGGAATAGCACATCTCTTATAAGGGTACAATAAATATATATATAATACACAGATGAAATACATTCCGAAGTTACATATACATCAACACTTTCCACTTACAATACAGAAATCAATATGATGATTCAAAGAATCAGGTTATAAATAAACTACAGGAAGTGTTTCCATAGCAGTGGCCAATGAGACCTGTTAGACTTGCAATTGCAAAAACATACAATAACAAAAAAGAATCATTCAAGAATTTATATTCCTAAACATGCTTTTCTAAAATATGTATATATTACTACAAAGCATTCTTTTAATATTAATATTAATTCTGTTAGATTTAATTTTTTCCATATCATTATAAAAATAGATAAATGTCATGTTAATTTTATAGGAATATTATGAAAATATCAAAGGATGTATGGCATGATCTACGATATATGCCAGTATGGGTGTCCAAAAAAGTGTACAAGAAGATGGTCAAAGAAACCAACATAGTTGCATCGCAAGAGGAGCCATCTCAACAACAATGTGCTTCAAATGTATGTAATCATTGAATTTTTCTATTATATACTTAAAAATAAATAATTTAGCATTAAATAATAGTTTTCAATTCATTTCTTGCAAAAAATAAAAGAAAACGGAACCCATTTAGCACATAAGATAGGACGACAAGGAAGAAAAGGGTTGATTGCAAAGTTTGTGAGTAATTGTGATTTAGGCTTATAACAACTTAAGACTTCATATTGGTTTTCATTTTTAAATCTTATTTTATTTTTACATTGACCATCCTTGCATGTTTTCAAACAGGTGCTAACATACAAAGAAGAGCCATCAGAAGAATTGATTGAGATTGGGTTAAGTATGGATTGTAAGTATATGTTGGCGTATCAAAAATTAATTGTGGAATTTGTAAGTATTTGTGTTATTTTACTTTTCTAATTTTTTAATTAATGGAGCAACAAAAATCCTGTATATTAAATCTATGATTTATGATGGGGTATAAAACTTGTAGGAAACAAAGTACATAGAAGTGCCAACTGGACAGTTGTTGAGAGATGGCATGAGCTTTTGTTTTGAAAGAATGTGTATCAATCAGGACACAATTATTGTCTCAATGGTATGATTTTCAATTTACATAATGATCATGCATATTATCTATTTTAGTTTGCATTGTCTACCAATGTAGATACACTCATTACACTAGATTTGTATGTTTGTAGAGGGAAGAAGAAGATGGGGAACACAATGGAGGAAATAAACAAAACATTTTTCCAAATAACCCAAGTAATGCAAGTGGCTCGAGCACTGACAATAGTTCTAATGAAGAATGATGATCAATATAATTGGATGTTAATGCAATTTGTTGTATCTTGCAAAATAATTGTCTATGAAAATCAAACATTTTATATAATGTAGTGGACATATTGTCCTAATTGAAAGACAACGGGTTACCAATAAGTGTAACAATTACATATTGACATGCTGATTATTAGGGACTTTTATGTTGTCTCATTTTGTATAACAAAGAGCTTCTTATTGATATATAAAAATAAGTTTTTATTCTATTGCATTGTTCAATGCTATTGTGAAATGTTACATCATCGATTAAATATGGATGATTAAATATTCGAATGAAGAGATAGGAAATATATATAACAAATTAATCCAAATATCACCATATCCAAATGCAATAATGAAAATTCTATCTATATTTCAATTTATATATGAATACTATTATAAGCAATATTTAAATTTATGATGAATAGTGTAATAATATATATCTATCTATCTATCTATCTATCTATATATATATATATATATATATAATTGCATTGCCGCCGGTCACTATTTAAAAAAGAGAAAATGAATTACGGTGCTTATGGGCATACAACACGAACCGGTGCTCCAGATATAGTAAAGCACTAGTGCATTCCTTATAATAATGCACCAGTGCTTGCAAGCGAAAAAGCACACTGTAAACAAACATTTTTTGTCACAATACTTGGTGTTTTTTATTATATATATGCATCGATGCGTTATTAAAGAGCATCGATGTGCTTTTAGAACTAAACAACACCGGTCCACTTTTAGAATTAAAAGGCTCTGGTATATTATTGAAATTAAACATCGGTGCTATATTGATTGTAATGCATTGGTACTTGTAATGTGCTAAAGCACCGGGGCGGTAATAATTGTAACACACTTGTGCTTGTAATGTGGTTCAACGCCGGTGCTATATTCACTTACGTGCACATCGGGTCACGATATGTTATAAAGCATTGGTGCTAAATATATTGGTTACTGTAGCGATTCTTGTCCCTTATCTAACATCACCAGTGCATTCTAAGTGGAACGCATCGGTGCATTTTACATAGAAATGCATTGGTGCGTTAGTAATACAAAACACACCGTGTTGAAAATCCTCTGCTACAACCTCCGACCTCCAAGGTTTTTAGTTGTAAAAAACTTCACTAAAACATTTGCTACCACAAACGGTGGTTGTAGCGGAGGTTTTTTTGAGAATTTTGACCAATGTTGTAACACTAAAAACCTCTACTACAGGGTCTTTTCCTTGAAGTGAGATGTACATCCGACCACCTACAATATTATCAAGTGACCAACTTAAGACAACAATTATGCCCAACACGATCTACCAAATGAGATATATTACCACGTGTCGCTTATAGCTACACCACTAACATTTGGAAGCAATGGAATTTCTTTATTTATGTAAATATGGGTACGGATAATCATTATTACCGGGGAGGAAATGACCTCTCTATAGAGTTTTTAATTTTTTTTAACTTATATGAAATATTTTTCTTATAAAATATGACCGATATTTACTACTTTTAATAATAATAACGATAATAATAATAAAAATTAATCATATAATTACATTTTTATAATGTAATTCATTATAAATATTTTATTTGTATAATCAATAATTTCTAATTTTTAATAAATAAAAGATCTCTCGACTATATTTAATTGATAAAATCTGTCAATTATATAAAATCTATTATAAAAATAATAATAATAAGTAAAATATTTTTCACATTCTAACTGATTAATTGTAAATTAATTTTTTTTCATAATTATTCTAATCAATTAATTTCTAACATTCTAATATAATTTATCAAGAGTGATGATTAATTGTAAATTATTATGTTTTTCATAATTATTTTAATCAATTAATTTCTAACATTTTAATATAATTTATCAAGAGTAATTTCGTATAATCATGTTAAAAAATAATATTTTAATAAAAAAGGTGAGAAAGATAACATTTTTTTCTTGGACGTCACTTGAATTACACCCAATTTATATATAAAATTAAATTTACATTCAATATTAATGCGGCATTTAGTTAGAAATGATGATAACCAACACAATCCAATGAACATATAAATGAAAGCATTGTCCTATAAATATAGGAATATAAGATTGAATTGGCATCCAACCTCTTCTCAATTAATACTTTATTTTAAATAATAACAAACCTATTTGAATCCTTTCATTAATATGTAGCATCAATCCCATCTCATACCATTTTTTTTTCATGAAATGACATTATTTGTAAACATTATATGAAAACATATCATATGACAATTATTATATACATAAAATTGGTACACATTTAATCATGATGATGATGATGATGATGATAGTTAATGTCCATTAAGAATAACTTTGGTGTATTAGACCTTAAGAAATTACTTTGTTTGTTGTAACAAATTATTCCTAGCCTTTCAAAGCATAGAAAAAAATGTACCGAGGTCACCATAGTTTTGACAACTTAGAAGATTAGAGAGGTTAGTATTATAATAAAGATTGGGAAATTGTGATCTATTGTGGTTGTACACATGGCATTCTAAGAGAAAGTGACTTTCATCCTCAACTCTCTTGGTCTCACAAAGATGGAAAATCCTATCCTCCCACAACGTTTTAGGAATTGTCTAGCGCCCTGCTTCACTACGAAGCTCATGAGAGTTCATTCTTATTTTGTCTATGTTAGTTTTTTTCTTCAAGCTAGTTAAAATAGAGATATACTTTTAGTCTTCTAGATTAGGCTTAATAACCTCCTTGTAGTGTCTTAGCTTCCTTTTAACCTCTAAATCCTTTTAACCCCGCATTTTCTCTTTGAACTTAGATATAATAGTATTTTTAATGTTATTGATATTTTGTAAAGTTGCATATCAATCCCCCAATGATTTAACCAAGCCATGTTATCTTTATCCCAGCCTTTCTTGAGCCGCAGGTGGTCCTCACTGGATTTTGAAGCAATTTTAGGGAATCTCTAGTCTCCCATGCCATTTATCTTGTACTTGTGCATCAAGTACCTTGTCATAGCAATGCTCTCTATGGGGGGGAGGCCTGCTTCTATAAGAAGAACAAGATAAGGTATAACGCTTTTAATTATGAGGTTATGCATTATAAAACGCTTCTAGATTTGCTTGATCTTTCTCTAGGATTCTCTAGAGATGCTACAACCCCAAAATTCACATCCATATAAGATAACAAGAGTGATGAGAGTTTCAAAGAGGAATTTATTTTTATCCCGCATCACAAGGTGTGGTTATTTACAGTTGTTCTCAAAACCAAAATAAGCTTTCCACCATTCATTAATCTTTTCTCAATGTTATAGTTCCAGTTGAGCTTGTGATGAATATCAATTCCGAGATATTTATAGGAAGAAAATTCCTCCAATTTGTTATTTATATATACAAAGTTATCATATGTGACCTTCTTGGACTTGATAATCATTACTTTCGTTGTGTTATTGTTAATAGTCATTCACATGTTAGAGTAGAAATCCTTCATAGTTCTCAATTGCTTATCAAGGTCAGAGCGACATCTTTCCATAAGAACAATATCATCAACATAAAGAAGAAAGATGACGACAATTATTACTAAGGTCATTTCAACACATCCTGCTTCCTCTAAAAACCCTTCTAGCTTATCAATGTAAATACCAAAAAGGGTAGGAGAGAGGGGGAAACCTTGCTTAACTCCAATATTGCAATTAATATCTTTTGACCATCCATCTATTCTCTTGAATTTGGCAATGACAGTCTCATACAATCTTATCGTGGTATCTCTCAACTCAAGAGGAACCTTTAGCTCTTCTAACCTCTTCCACATGTTGTTTCTAGGAACCATTTCAAAAGCTTTTCTAAAGTCCACAAAGTAGCAGAAGAGGTTGGATTTATTATTACAACACTACTCTGCAATAATCCTAAGTGTAACAAGGTGGTCTGTGGTTGAATGATGTCTTATGAAGTCCGCCTGACCTTTAACCAGTTTTTCCTCACTTTCAAGCCATATGCTGATCTTTTTTCAGAATAATACCATAGATATTTGCTAAGAGAGGGTTAATCATAATGGTCTGATAATTAGGGGGGTTATTTTTATCACCGCTTTTAAAAATAGGAATAATGAGGCTCTGAGTCTAAGGTTGAGGAAAAACTTGCTTAATTGCTAGATTAAAGAGATTGTGGATGTGAGGGATGAGGACAAGCCCTCCGATTTTCAAAATTTATGCTTGATGATATTCAAAGCCCTTAGCTTTTCCATTTGCAAGGTGCCTAACACTGAAATCTATGTCATCCATCGAGAAAACTTCTTCTACTATAAGGAGGGATGGAATGTTATCTTTGACCTTCAGGGATTCATAAATATTTTTAAGATAGAAGTTACAATCTTTAAGAGCAATATTATTATTCTCTTTGGTTTTACTATTTAGAATTTTCCCCCAAATTGTTTTTGAGGAAAACAATATTAATAATATTAATAGTCCCCTGGGGTGTAGACCAATTGGAAACTGCAAGTTGTAAAGACTACGGAGGTCATAGGTTCAAACCTCGACTTACCCGTGGCCCATGGTTGGGGGATCTGTGGGTTCATTGGTAGGTTTTAGTGGTAGTGGATGTATAATCCCTCCAAAGAAAAGTACTTGGGTTCACCCTTATTTTGACTCTAGGGATGTAGTTTACAACTGGTTCCAAACACCTCCAAATTCTTTCGAATTTGGGGAGGAAGGTCTTGATGGGGCATAGGAAACATTAACACATCTATCAGACACCCAAAAACCTGATATACCCATCCATGCTCTGCAATTTACATATGCATCTCATAACATCATTTGGGCCATCAGGTTAAATTCATATGCAGCTCATAACATGAACAAATATCTCATAAAAATATGATATAAAACAGGTACAACATCATCCCAAAATCACTATGAAAATGCTATGAGGAAAATGGCTTGAATCTCAGTTTTGATTGGAAATCTCACTTGAAGTACATGGTATTTCGAGTTGTGGCTCTCATGATATGTCTATTAAAGATTTATGCAGCAACTAACATGTCCATAAAGTCGAAATAGCAATCCTCCACTAACTATATGCAACAAGAAGTGTGCCCTTTCATATTTACATGACATTGAGAGAAAGATAGTAGAATAAAAGTAGAGAAGAATGAGAGAAGATGAACTCAAACTCAGTTGGGGTTTGAAACTTCATAAAAACATCTCCATGAATCTCTGTTGAGAGGTTTGAATGGCCTCTCCAACAACCAACTGGGATGGGAATATTGCACCCTTGAAATTGGTTCTAAGGCAAGGAGGATGAACATCCATTGTGCAAGGACAAGCTAAGCTCTCCAAATGTGCCAAATGAGAAATGGTCAAAATCTTGTCTCCTTATTTATTCTTGTATTTTATTAACCTCCCAAGGCCTCCATGGATTTAATTCCGTTAAAGAGCCTCAACCCAACTCGAATTAGGGAGAGATTCCCATGAATGCCACTTGTCCAACACTTTCTAGCCTTCCTCTTCCATCAATTCGAATGGGGGGGATATTGGCTGCCATAAATACCCTTGTACCCCCTCTTGGAGGATATTTTTATCCCTGACATGTCATATAGGTCAAATGTCAACAATTAGGTGTGATCTTTGTCATAAGTGTCATAGAATCTTCATCATTGTTGTCATAGAGGTTAGGGAATCTAGCTCCAAGTGTCACAATACTTCTAAGATGCCTCTTCCTCTTCCATGGGAGTTACTCTTCCACTCTAATTCGACCCTACGAGATTCATGCCATGAATAATGCCTCTCCAACTTCCCCAAGAACGTTAGACTCCACCTTGGATTCGAATGGGTGAGAATAGGATGCCATGTGGCATGGAGAACCTTTCCTTGTGTGGGTCCCACACCACCTATGCGCCCTCATGACCAAGTGCCACCTTATTTCTTCTTCTTATTATTTATTTATCCCCTTTAATGAATATTTGTCAATCTAATGTCCATTTGGGGTCTAATAGATCCCTTATTCCAAGTCTAAATGTTTCCACCCCAACCTAGGGAACTAGTAGATTGGTGGAAATTTCCCTTCATGTGATTTATTTGGATGGGGACATTACAGTCCTCCCCACCCAAGATTGCTTGTCCTAAAGCAATTCCAAATTGGGATGCTGCAAAATTTGTTCCTCTCCCCATGTGTCATCCTCACTTGGAAAATCTCTCCATTGTACCAAATATTCTCTTATGGTTCTACTCTTGAATTTTCTTTCTCTTGTTTTCAAATTTTTTTCTGGAATGAGTATGAGTTGTCCTTAATCAGATAATGGAGGAAGTGTTTCTGAGATAGAAATTTGCTGACCAATAGCCTTCTTAAGGCATGAAACATGAAACACATTGTGTATTTTTCTACCTCCGGAAGTTTTATCTCCTAAGCTACCTCCCCAACCTTTCGAATTATCTTATATGGACCATAAAACCTTGGTTTAATATTTGATGATCCATTCCATTTTAAGGTGGTTTTCTTATATGGTTGCAGCCTCAAATAAACCAAATCATTCACTTGAAAAGTTATTTCTTTCCTATGTTGATCCACATACCGTTTTTGTTGATTTTGGGCAATCTACAAATTATCTTTTAAAAGCTTCAAACTCTCTTGACTTTCCTCAACCCAATATTTAGCTTTTGGATCTCTACTATCACCAAAAATGTGATAAAAAAAGGTGAGTTCTTCATAACCATAAATTTCTTTGAAAGGAGACATGCCAATGGACATATGGAAAGTAGTATTGTAGCAAAATGCACCCAAATGTAGCCATTTAACCCATGCTTTTTGCTTCTCACCAACATAGTTTCTCAAGTACCCCTCCAACCATTGGTTCACCCTTTCTGTTTGTCCATCAGTTTGAGGATGATAGCTTGTGATAGGATTCAATTGAGTTCCCACCAATTTGAAGAGTTCTTTCCAAAAAGCACTCATAAATCTGCTATCCCTGTCACTCACAATGTTTCTAGGAAGTCCATGCAATCTAAAAATATCTCTAAAGAATAGCTCAACTACTTGTGCAGCAGTAAAAGATGATGTAATAGAAAATAAATGAGAAAATTTGGTGAGTCTATCCACCACAACATAAATACAATCCTTACCAAAAGCCTTGGGAAAACCTGTTTTGAAATCCATGGAGATGCTTTCCCACTTTTTTTTTGGAATAGGAAATGGTTGTAAGAGACCAGTAGGATGGGTGTGTTCAACTTTGTTTTGCTGACATATATTGCATTCATTCACATACTTTAAAACATCTTTCTTCAACCCTTTCCAAGAGAACCTTTGTCTTAGCTGCCTATATGTTTTAAAGAAACTAGGATGGCCTGTTAAAGGAGAATCATGAGTTTCCTTCAAGATCTTGTGCTTTAAATTCAAACCATGAGCTAAGTATATTCGATCTTTATAGCAGATTAGGACATTCAATATCTTGTACCTATCATCTCCCTTGAATCCATCTAACAATTCACAAGCAAATCTATCTTTGGCATACTCTACTATTAGCACATCTTTCCAATCTTTCAAAATGTCCATAAGGGAAAATGAAGGTCTCTTGGACAATGCATCTACTACAATATTCTTCTTCCCTTTTACATATTCAATGTCAAAATCAAAAGCTGGAACCTTACTTACCCATTTCCATTGAGATATTTTTGTGTAAGGAAATGCTTTAAACTGTTATGATCAGTTTTGACAACAAACTTGTTCCCCACCAGATATTGTCTAAACTTAGCCAAGGCATGCATGATGGCTAACATTTCCTTGTCATATATGGAGTAGAGTCTCTCATGTGGCTGCAATGTTCTGTTCTCAAAATCTATGGGGTGTTGATTTTTCTTTAGGACTGCCCATATGCCTTCCCCTGATGCATCACATTCCAAAACAAATGGTTTAGAAAAATCTTGTAATACAAGTACTGGAAAACTACTCATTACCTCTTTCATTCTTTGGAAATCCTTTTATGCCTCTTCATCCCATTTGAAAGCATCCTTCATGGTCAAATAAGTAAGGGGAGCAGTTAGTTTGGAAAACCCCTTCACAAACTTCATATAGTAAGTGCATATCCCAATAAATCCCCTCAACTCAGTGATGTTCTTGGGTGATGGACATTCAAGGATAGCCTTTATTTTATCCAAGTGCACCTTTACCCCATCTTTCCCAATGATGTGCCCAAGATACAAAATTTCTGTCAACCCAAACTCACACTTGGACAATTTAGGAAACAAGGATTGTTCACGCAAGATTTTCAATACAACTTCTAAATGATGCAAGTGTTCCTCCCATGTCTTACTGTAAATCAAAATATCATCAAAGAAAACCAAAACAAACTTACGGATCTGCTTACAAAATATTATGTTCATGCATGATTGGAAGGGTTCTGGAGGATTGGTCAAACCAAAAGGCATGATAAGAAATTTGAAGTGGCCATAGTGACACCTGAAAGCAGTTTTTTCCACATCTTCTTCCTTCATTTTAATCTGATGGTAACCAGATCTAATATAAATTTTTGAAAAGAAATTTGCTCCAAATAGCTGATACATGAGCTATCTATCTAAGCGATTGGATATCTATTCTTTATTGTATTTTTTTTAAGGACCTAAAATAAATGCACATCCTTAAGGTTCCATCCTTTTTCTTCACCAAGACAACTAAATAAGCATAGGGACTTGATCTTGGTCTGATGAGCCCCAATTCCAATAGTTCTTGAATATCCTTCTTAATCTCATCTCTCAACTTTTTTGGGTGTCTATATGGGGGTATTTGGATAGGTGAAGTGCCTACCTCCAAAACAATGGTATGCTCAACTCCTCTGTCAGGTGGCCTTCTAGGGGGAAGGTCTCCAAAAACCCTTTCATACTTGTGTAGTAGCTGTCTTATCTCCCTTGGATGTTCTGCAATCTTTATGTTTGGTTTGGGGGAAGTGATTAAACATTCTGCTTCCCATTCAATGTCTCCATGTCTCAATATGGACCTCATACTGTGGGAAGACACCACTTGGTTAGGATAAGTGTGCATCCATTTCACTAACATTTGTATTCCTTCCGAATCCTTGAACTTCATTTCAGGTATTTGGTAGTTCACTGTATGTTCTCCTATAGAGTACAACCATTGTAATCCCAAAACCACATTTGTATTAGCAAAAATCACCACTTAGAAGCTATAAGAAAATGTGTACTATGGTAAGTTGTAGCTTTGGAATCCATGTGTTGCATTCCATAGAATTGTTACCTGAAATGATGATTGTGAACCCTTCGAATGCTTCAGTAGGTAACTTTATCGTCTCCACCAAGGATGTATCAACGAAGTTATGACTTGCTCCTCCATCTACCAATACCGAAAATTTCTGCCCTTGTACCACTCCCTTGCATCGAATGGTGTGAAAACGAGGCACTCCTAAAAACACTACCATTATCCCTTTTTCGGGTGATGTATGATCTTCTTCTGCTGTGTCATATCCCTATTCTTAGGCTGAAAGTTTTTCTTCTTCCTCCATGTCCCCTTCATCATCAGAAAATACTTCAGTGAATTGTGCTTTCCCCTTAGCACATTTATGCCATGGTACCCATGGTTGATGACATGTGTAACATAGTTTCTTTCTTCTAATTTTTTCGTTGCTTGGTACCTCTTTCTTGTCCTTCCCAAATGAATATTTTTTTCATGGTATCTTATCAAATCTGAACTTGGAAGGAAAATTGGGCTTGGGAGGATACTTTGTCTTGGGTAGCACATTTTGCAGATCACTTGCCAAATTCATGGCATCTTTTAATGAAGTAGGATTGTGAGATTTAACTAAACCTTTCAAAGGTTCAGCCAATCCTTTAGTAAAGAGAAATACCAATCGAACCATAGATACATCAGCCACCATAATTGATATTTTTTGGAATTCCAACAAGTACTCCTCAGGGGTTCCAGTTTGCTTCAACTGTGCTAGTTCCTTGAAAGGCATTTCAAGGTCTTTTTGCTCAAATATTTCCACTAACCTTTTAAATAAATATTCATATGATGTGACCTAATCATGTCCCAAGGTTTTAAGTCCATGTAGCCACCAATTATTTGCTTCTCCCTCAATATGTAGAATAGACATTTTTAAAGCATCCTGTTCAACCATTTGATTCAACTTAAAATATACATTTAACTTTTGTACCCAAGTATTTGCAGAATTTTGGGATGAGCCATAAAAGATGGGAAGGGAAATTTTACCTATGGAATAATTCAATTCTTTATTTTTAAAAGGCATTATGTTACCTCCTCTCATTTTGAGCTTGTTTGAGATAGTAAAGAATTGATAAAATGGTAAGGTGCTCCTACAATATTCACTCAACTGCTTCCATTATGCTAGCTTCATGCCTTCCATATTGGATGTTAGGATCCTATTTGGGCTCAAGAAACTTGGGTGTTGTAGCTCTTGTTGAGCTCTGGAATTCATTGGGTCGGTTGTGAGGCCCTGCCTTTGAGAAAATGTTTTCACCAAATGCCTTCTTTTCCTCGAAATGAGAAATACTGCTGCCTCCTAATTCCAATTTGCTTCCAATTTGACTAGCCATCAAATCGAACCATTGAATTATCTACCTTGTCATTTCCTAAAAAAATGGTTTCATGAATTTCCTAAACTCCTCTTTCTCCTCCATCTCCGAGGTTTGTTTCTTATCCTTAGTCATAGTTTCAACAGTGTGCACCTCTTCTCCTGCGTCTTCCTCTTCACTGAAGGTACTTTCAGTTTCAGTTTGTAAGGGTGTGGTATGAGTTCTTTACCTCATAAATGGTCACCCAAATCAGGTGCAAGGACCATGCTCTGATACCACTGTAATATCCCTCCAAAGAAAATTCTTGGGTTTAGCCTTATTTCGACTCTAATGTAGTTTACAACGGGTTCCAAACACATCCAAATGCTTTCGAATTTTGGGAGGAAGGTATTGATGGGGAATTGGAAACATTAACACATATATTAGACACCCAAACACTTGATATACCCATCCATGGTCTACAATTTTCAAAGAGAGAAGTTTCGGGACAAGACTAGTCAATTTGAGTAGTGGAAATCCCCCTAGGTCTACCACTATTTTCCCTTCCAAACATTGTACGTCCTTCACTAATTATTGATATGAGACATGGCTCTATTAGAGTACATAAATGGAAATATATGTGCAGCATTAGATCTTGTTTTAGGGTCGAATAGGTATCCCAATGAACAACAACTTCTAGAGTCTAGAATTTGGGGTGAAAATGGCGGACACGAATTCTAAAATTTGGTCATAAACTATAGTGTCACTTTATGGGTATGAAAAAATCATTTGAGTCATGAAATTAAATTCATATGCAGCTCATAACATGAACAAATATCTCAGAAAAATATGATATAAAACAGGTACAATATCATCCCAAAATCACTATGAAATTGCTACGACGAAAATGTCTTGAATCTCAGTTTTGATTGGAAATATCACTTGAAGAACATGGTATTTCAAGATATGGCTCTCATGATATGTCTATTACATATTTATACATCAACTAACATGTCCATAAATTCGAAATAGAAATCCTCCACTAACTATATGTAACGAGAAGGGTGCCCTTGTACATTTACATGACAATGAGAGAAAGATAGTAGAATAAGAATAGAGAAGAATGAGAGAAGATGACCTCAAACTCAGTTGGAGTTTGAACCTACATAAAAAAATATCCATGAAGCTCTGTGGAGAGGTAGGAATTTCCTATCCATCAACAAACTTGGATGGGATTCTTGCACCCTCGAAATTGGGTCTAAGGTAGGGAGGATGAACATCCACCATGCAAGGACAAGCTAAGCTCTCCAAATGTGCCAAATGAGAAATGATCAAATGATGGTCTCCTTATTTCTTCTTGTCTTTTATTAACCTCCCAAGGATTCCATGTCTCGAATTCCATCCAAGAGCCTCATTCCAACTCGAAGTAGGGAGATATTTCCATGAATGCCACTTGTCCAACACTTTCTAGCCTTCCTCTTCCATCAATTCGAATGGGGGAATCTTGGCTGCCATAACTCTCCTTGTGTGCCCTCTTGGAGGATATTTTTATCCCTAACATGTCATATATCTCAGATGTCAACAATCAGGTCTGATATTTTTCATAAGTGTCATAGAATCTTCATCATTTTTGTCATAGAGGTTAGGGAATCTAGCTCCAAGTGTCAAAATACTTCTAAGATTCCTCTTCCTCCTCCATGGGAGTCACTCTTCCACTCTAATTCCACCCTCCTAGATTCATCCCATGAATAATGCCTCTCCAACTCCCCCAAGAACGTTAGACTTTGCCTTGGATTCGAATGGGTGAGAATAGGATGCCATGTGGCATGGAGAATATTTCTTTGTGTGGGTCCCACACCACCTATGCGCCCTCATGACCAAGTTCCACCTCAGGGGTTCCAGTTTTCTCCAACAAGTACTCCTCATGGGTTCCAGTTTGCTTCAACTGTGATAGTTCCTTGAAAGGAATTTCAGGGTCTTTTTGCTCAAATATTTCAACTAAGCTGTTAACAAAATCTTCATATGATGTGACCTGATCATGTACCAAGGTTTTAAGTCCATGGAACCACCAATCATTTGCTTCTCCCTCAAGATGCATAATAGCCATTTTTAAAGCATCCTCTTCAACCATTGGATTCAACTGAAAATATACATCTAAATTTTGTACCCAAGTATTTACAGAACTTTGGGATGAGGCATAAAAGGTGGGAAGGGAAATTTTACCTATGGCATAATTCAATTCTTTAGTTTGAAAAGGAGTTATGTTACCTCGTCTCATTTTGAGCTTGTTTGAGACAATAAAGAATTGATCAAATGGTAAGGTCCTCCTACAATCTTCACTCAACTGCTGCCATTCTGCTAGAACTTGATGCATTCCATATTGGATGTTAGGATCATCTTTGGGCTCAAGAAACTTGGGTGTAGTAGCTCTTGTTGAGATCTGGAATTCATTGGGTCGGTTGTGAGGCCCTTTTTTTGAGAAAATGTTTTCACCAAATGCCTTCTTTTCCTCGAAATGAGAACTACTGCTGCCTCCTAATGCCAATTTGATTCCAATTTGAATAGCCATCAATTCGAACCCTTGCATTATCTACCTTTTCATGTCCTCAAAAAATGGTTTCAGGAATTTCCTAAAATCCTCTTTCTCCTCTTTCTATGAGGTTCCTTTCTCATCCTTAGTCATAGTTTCAATAAAGTGCACCTCTTCTCCCGCTTCTTCCTCTTCACCAAAAGTACTTTCAGTTTCGGTTTGTAAGGGTGTGGGATGAATTCTTGACCTCATAAATGGTCACCCAAATCAGGTCCAAGGACCATGCTTTGATACCACTTTAATATCCCTCCAAAGAAAAGTGCTTGGGTTCACCTTTATTTCCACTCTAGGGATGTAGTTTACAACTGGTTCCAAACACCTCCAAATTATTTCAAATTTGGGGAGGAATGTCTTGATGGGGAATAGGAAACATTAACACATCTATCAGACACCCAAACACCTGATATACCCATCGATGGTATGCAATTTGCAAGGAGAGAATTTTCGGGACAAGAATAGTCAATTTGAGTAGTGGAAATCCCCCCTAGTTTTGCCACTAATTTCCCTTCCACAAACTGTACATCCTTTAATAATTCTTGATCTGATACTTGGCTCTGTTAGACTACATCAATTAAAATATATGTGCAGCATTAGATTTGGTTTTTGGGTCAAATAGGTATCCCAATGAACAACAACTTCTAGAGTCTAGAATTTGGGGTGAAAATGGTGGAGAAGGATTCTCGAATTTGGTCATAAACTATAGTGACACTTTAGGGGTTTGAAAACTTCATTTGGGCCATCAAATTAACTTCATATGAATCTCATAACATGAACAAATATCTCAGAAAAAATGATATAAAATAGGTACGACATCATCCCAAAATCACTATGAAAATGCTATGAGGAAAATGGCTCAAATCTTAGTTTTGATTGGAAATATCACTTGAAGTACATGGTATTTCGAGCTGTGGCTCTTATGATATGTCTATTACAAATTTATGCAGCAACTAACATGCCCATAAATTCGAAATATCAATCCTCCTCTAACTATATGCAACAAGAAGTGCGCCCGTACACATTTACATGCCATTGAGAGAAAGATAGTAGAATAAGAATAGAGAAGAATGAGTGAAGATGAAATCAAACTCAGTTGGGGTTTGAACTTGCATAAAAAAATCTCCATGAAGCTCTATCGAGAGGTCTGAATGGCCTCTCCAACAACCAACTTTTGTGGGAATATTGAACCCTCAAAATTGGTTCTAAGGCAGGGAGGATGAACATCCACCGTGCAAGGACAAGCTAAGCTCTCCAAATGTGCCAAATGAGAAATGATCAAAAGCTGGTCTCCTTATTTCTTCTTGTCTTTTATTAACCTACCAAGGAATCCATGGCTCGAATTCCCTCCAAGAGCCTCATCCCAACTCGAATTAGGGAGAGATTCCCATGAATGCCACTTGTCCAACACTTTCTAGCCTTCCTCTTCCATCAATTCAAATGGGGGGGATCTTGTCATCCATAACTCCCACTGTGCGCCCTCTTGGAGGCTATTTTTATCCCTGATGTGTCATATAGGTCAAATGTCAACAATCAGGTCTGATATTTGTCATAAGTGTCATAGAATCTTCATCATTGTTGTCATAGAGGTTAGGGAATCTAGCTCCAAGTGTCACAATATTTCTAAGATGCCTCTTCCTCTTCCATGGAGTTACTCTTCCACTCTAATTCGACCCTCCTATATTCGTGCCATGAATAATGCCTCTCCAACTCCCCCAAGAACGTTAGACTCCACCTTGGATTCGAATGGGTGAGAATAGGATGCCATGTGGCATGGAGAATCTTGCCTTGTGTGGGTCCCACACCACCTATGCGCCCTCATGACAAGGTGCCACCTTATTTTCTTCTTCTTATTATTTATTTATCCTCTTTAATGAATATTTGTCAATCTAATGTCCATTTGGGGTCTAATATCTCCCTCATTCCAAGTCTAAATGTTTCCGCCCCAACCTAGGGAACTAGTAGATTGGTGAAAATTTCCCTTCATGTGATTTATTTGGATGGGGACATTACAGTCCTCCCCACCCAAGATTGCTTGTCCTAAAGCAATTCCAAATTGGGATGCTGCCCAATTTGTTCCTCTTCCCATGTGTCATCCCCACTTGGAAAATCTCTCCATTGTACCAAATATTCTCTTATGGTTCTGCTCCTGAATTTTCTTTCTCCTGTTTTCAAATTTTTTTTCTGGAATGAGTATGAGTTGTCCTTAATCAGATAATGGAGGAAGTGTTTCTGAGATAGAAATTTGCTGACCAATAGCCTTCTTAAGGCATGAAACATGAAACACATTGTGTATTTTGCTACCTCCGGAAGTTTTATCTCCCAAGCTACCTCCCCAACCTTTCGAATTATCTTATATGGACCATAAAACCTTGGTTTAATATTTTATGATGCCTTCCATTTTAAGGTGGTTTTCTTATATGGTTGCAGCCTCAAATAAACCAAATCATTCACTTGAAAAGTTATTTCTTTCCTATGTTGATCCACATACTGTTTTTGTTGATTTTGGGCAACCTGCAAATTGTCTTTTAAAAGCTTCAAACTCTCTTGACTTTCCTCAACCCAATATTTAGCTTTTGGATCTCTACTATCACCAAAAATGTGATAAAAAAAGGTGAGTTCTTCATAACCATAAAGTTCTTTGAAAGGAGACGTGCCAATGGACACATGGAAAGTAGTATTGTAGCAAAACACACCCAAATGTAGCCATTTAACCCATGCTTTTTGCTTCTCACCAACATAGTTTCTCAAGTACCCCTCCAACCATTGGTTCACCCTTTTTGTTTGGCCATTGGTTTGAGGATGATAGCTTGTGATAGGAGTCAATTGAGTTCCCACCAATTTGAAGAGTTCTTTCCAAAAAGCACTCATAAATATGTTATCCCTGTCACTCACAATGTTTTTGGGAATTCCATGCAATCTAAAAATATCTCTAAAGAATAGCTCAACTACTTTTGCAGTAGTAAAAGATGATGGAATAGAAAATAAATGAGAAAATTTGGTGAGTCTATCCACCACAACATAAATACAATCCTTACCAAAATCCTTTGGAAAACCTGTTTTGAAATCCATGGAGATGCTTTCCCACTTTTGTTTTGGAATAGGAAATGGTTGTAAGAGACCAACAGTATGGGTGTGTTCAACTTTGTTTTGCTGACATATATTGTATTCATTCAAATACTTTAAAACGTATTCCTTCAACCCTTTCCAAGAGAACCTTTGTCTTAGCTGCCTATATGTTTTAAGGAAACCAGGATGGCCTGCTAAAGGAGAATCATGAGATTCCTTCAAGATCTTGTGCTTTAAATTCAAACCATGAACTAAGTATATTCGATCTTTATAGTAGATTAGGACATTCAATATCTTGTACCTATCATCTCCCTTGACCCCATCTAACAATTCACAAGCAAATCTATCTTTGGCATACTCTACTATTAGCACATCTTTCCAATCTTTTGAAATGTCCATAAAGGAAAATGAAGGTCTCCTAGACAATGCATCTGCTACAATATTATTCGTCCCTTTTACATATTCAATGTCAAAATCAAAAGATGGAACGTTACTTACCCATTTCCATTGAGATATTTTTGTGTAAGGAATTGCTTTAAACTGTTATGATCAATTTTGACAACAAACTTGTTCCTCACCAAATATTGTCTAAACTTAGCCAAGCATGCATGATGGCTAACATTTTCTTGTCATATATGGAGTAGAGTCTCTCATGTGGCTGCAATTTTCTGTTCTCAAAATCTATGGGGTGTTGATTTTTCTTTAGGACCTCCCATATGCCTTCCCTTGATGCATCACATTCCAAAACAAATGGTTTAGAAAAATATTGTAATACAAGTACTGGAAAACTACTCATTACCTCTTTCATTCTTTGGAAATCCTCTTATGCCTCCCATTTGAAAGCATCCTTCTTGGTCAAATAAGTAAGGGGAGCAGTCAGTTTAGAAAACCCCTTCACAAACTTCCTATAATAAGTGCAGATCCCAATAAATCCCCTCAACTCAGTGATGTTCTTGGGTGATGGACATTCAAGGATAGCCTTTATTTTATCCAAGTGCACCTTTACCCCATCTTTCCCAATGATGTGCCCAAGATACAAAATTTCTGTCAACCCAAACTCACACTTGGACAATTTAGGAAACAAGGATTGTTCATGCAAGATTTTCAATACAACTTCTAAATGATGCAAGTGTTCCTCCCATGTCTTACTGTAAATCAAAATATCATCAAAGAAATCCAAAACAAACTTGCCGATCTGCTTGCAAAATATTATGTTCATGCATAATTGGAAGGGTTTTGGAGGATTGGTCAAACCAAAAGGCATGACAAGAAATTCGAAGTGGCCATAGTGACATTTGAAAGCAGATTTTGCACATCTTCTTCCTTCATTTGAATCTGATGGTAACCAGATCTAATATCAATTTTTGAAAAGAACTTTGCTCCAAATAGCTGATACATGAGCTATCTATCCGAGCGATGGGATATCTATTCTTTATTGTATTTTTTTAAAGGCCCTAAAATCAATGCAAATCCTTAAGGTTCTATCCTTTTTCTTCACCTAGACAACTAAAGAAGCATAGGGACTTGATCTTGGTCTGATGAGCCCCAATTCCAATAGTTCTTGAATAGCCTTCTTAATCTCATCCCTGAACTTTTTTGGGTGTCTATATGGGGGTATTTGGATAGGTGAAGTGCCTACCTCCACAACAATGGTATGCTCAACTCCTCTGTTAGGTGGCCTTCCAGGGGGAAGGTATCCAAAAACCCTTTCATACTTGTGTAGTAGTTGTCTTATCTCCCTTGGATGTTCTGTAATCTTTATGTTTGGTTTGGGGGAAGTGATTAAACATTATGCTTCCCATTTAGTGTCCCCATGTCTCAATATGGACCTCATACTGTGGGAAGACACCACTTCGTTAGGATAGGCGTGCATCCCTTTCACTAACATTTGTCTTCCTTTCGAATCCTTGAACTTCATTTCAGGTATTTGGTAGTTCACTGTATGTTCTCCTATAGAGTACAACCGTTGTAATACAAAAACCACATTTTTATCAGCAACATTCACCGCATAGAAGCTATCAGAAAATGTGTAATTTCCTATGGTAAGTTGTAGCTTTGGAATCCATGTGTTGCATTCCATAGAATTGTTACCTGGAATGATGACTGTGAACCCTTCGAATGCTTTAGTAGGTAAATTTATTCTCTCCACCAAGGATGCATCAACGAAGTTATGAGTTGCTCCTCCATCTACCAATACTGAAAATTTCTGCCCTTGTACCACTCCCTTGCATCGAATGGTGTGAAAACGAGGCACTCCTAAAAGCACTACCATTATCTCTTTTTCGAGTGATGTGTGATCTTCTTTTGCTGTGTCATATACCTATTCTTGGGCTGAAAGTTTTTTTTCTTCCTCCATGTCCCCTTCATCATCAGAAAATACTTCAATGAATTGTGCTTTCCCCTTAACACATTTATGCCCTGGTACCCATGGTTGATGACATGTGTAACATAGTTTCTTTCTTCTGATTTCTTCCTTGCTTGGTACCTCTTTCTTGTCCTTCCCAAATGAGTATTTTTGCCATGGTATCTTGTCAAATCTGAACTTGGAAGGAAAATTGGTTTTGGGAGGATACGTTGTCTTGGGTAGCACATTTTGCAGATCTCTTTCCAAATTCAAGGCATCTTTTAATGAAGTAGGTTTGTGAGATTTAACTAAAACTTTCAAAGGTTCATCCAATCCTTTAGTAAAGAGAAATACCAATCGAACCATAGATACATCAGCCGCCATAACCGATATTTTTTGGAATTCCAATAAGTACTCCTCAGGGGTTCCAGTTTGCTTCAACTGTGTTAGTTCCTTGAAAGGCATTTCAGAGTCTTTTTGCTCAAATATTTCCACTAACCTTTTAACAAAATATTCATATGATGTGATCAAATCATGTCCCAAGGTTTTAAGTCCATGTAACCACCAATTATTTGCTTCTCCCTCAATATGCAGAATAGACATTTTTAAAGCATCCTCTTTAACCATTTGATTCAACTTAAAATATACATCTAACTTTTGTACCCAAGTATTTGCAGAATTTTGGGATGAGCCATAAAAGGTGGGAAGGGAAATTTTACGTATGGAATAATTCAATTCTTTATTTTGAAAAGGTGTTATGTTATCTCCTCTCATTTTGAACTTGTTTGAGACAATAAAGAATTGATCAAATGGTAAGGTGCTCCTACAATATTCACTCAACTTCTTCCATTCTGCTAGCTTCATGCATTCCATATTGGATGTTAGGATCCTCTTTGGGATCAAGAAACTTGGGCGTGGTAGCTCTTGTTGAGCTCTGGAATTCATTGGGTCGGTTGTGAGGCCCTGTCTTTGAGAAAATGTTTTCACCAAATGCCTTCTTTTCCTTGAAATGAGAAATACTGCTGCCTCCTAATGCCAATTTGCTTCCAATTTGACTAGCCATCAATTGAACCATTGAATTATCTACCTTGTTATGTTCTAAAAAAATGGTTTCATGAATTTCCTAAACTCCTCTTTCTACTCCATCTGCAGCAACCGTATCTGGTTGGACTGTTAATAGTCGAATCCGACTTTCATATTGAATGATAAATAGGAATAATATATTAGATGATGATTATAAAATTACAATAAGATTGCCTTTATAGGGCTTGAGGAAGCATAGTGAAGGGTTACGCCCTTTCACTAGTAACCTAATAATCGATTAATTTATAAATAATAGTATTAATTAAATATTCACAGCACTGCCTTCCCCTTAGGAAAGATTTGTCCTCAAAGCTTGAGTATTTTCCTAATGTCGTCCTTCATTTAGATCCGGCGTCAGTATTAGAATCGGATGAGCTTTCTTGTGTAGAGACTTGCACTTCCTCTCCATTGGTGATTTTGCACTCTATTGTTTGGTTGTTCCTACATTTATGGCCTAGGGTCCTGTCATCACCGCATCGACGACATATGTTTTTCTTATTTTTCTATTATCAGAGTAACTATTAGATGACTTTGATCTATTTTCCATTTCATAGGCATATGATTGAGGTTTGTGGCATTGATGGCCGAGTGACCAAGTATCTGCACAGTACCTACATTGTGTCTCTTTTTCTTGTCGATAATAGTTATCGTCTCTTGTTTTTATTCCTTCCAATTTGCGTTCTGCGACTTTTGCTTTCTGTCTTGCTACTTCTACGTTAGGTATGTTATGTAACTTTAACTCTTTTTGAAGGTATGGTTTAAGACCTCCTAAATAGGTTTCGAGTCTTTGCTTGTCAGACAACCCAAATATTCATGTCGATAAGGATTCCCACTGATGTGTGCATTCCTCCACGCTTTCAACCTGTTGTAATCTGGTAAGTTTACTGAAAAATTCATCTTCTTTGATTCCTTGAAACCTATTAAAAAAATCATTTTTGAACAAGTTCCAGGTGTATGCAAAATTGTCTCTCTTCCACCATAAGTACCAATTATAGGCATACCCTTCCATATGCATTGATGCATATTTCACCTTCTCCTTGTCAGATTGAATATTGTAAATGTCAAAGTATTCTTCCACTTTGTTTAGCCAAGCAACGCATTGGTCTTCACTTCCATTGTATTCCAACAACTCTATTTTTTCCTTACGTGGGTACACTATGTAAGGGTGATATTGATTTCCTTTTGCTTTATAGTTTGATGGTGGATTAGAACTACTGGACGATGTAAGTGACATATTTGAATTGCTTCGTTGTTGGCAGTGATTTTTAGTTTTTTTTTTTCTCTACCATGTTACTGATAGCTTCTATTTTGCTATTTAATCGTGCCTCCATATCTGCCAGTACTTTTGTTTCTATCTCTTGCTTAAGTGTCGCATTGTTAATCTTTATTTATTTTTGCAATTCTTCTTGATTCTTGGCAAGTGCTTCCTGTGTGAAAATATGAAATGAGGCATCTAGCATGTCCGGAATACTGCCTTGGTCTATCTTAGGCGTTAGTCTTTGTAACACCACCATTAATGTATTATGGTTTTGCGTCATGGTGCTCAAGTTTTGGGTTATGGTGTTTATGTTTTGAGTCATAGTACTCATTTTGTCATCCAAGTCTTTTTGTTTTTCATTCAGGATGTCAATTTTTTCACCCAGCCTTCTTTCTAGTACTAGAACAACTTTGTCTTTGATTTCTTTTTTAAGCACTGTATTGTTATTTTTCATCTCTTCCTTCAAGCTTTTTTGGTTAGCGAAGAGGGATTTGATGTCCTTCTCCATTTTTTCAATTTGTTCTTTTATTTATGCCATGGTTCTTGATCTGGTGTGGGGAGGTGAATATTTTGGCCCAATTTTGGCTTTAATTATAATAATAATTATTAAAATAATAATATTACTATATTGTATTATAATGTTAGAAAACTTTAATAAAAAACAAGTATTATAATAATATTTGATTTTTATTAAAATTTTTATATATAAATATATATATTTGGTAGGGTTTACGTGGAGTGGAGGTAGGCGTTGGAGTTGGATGCGAAGGAACGTGGGAGTGATATGCAGAGATGGGCGGGCTGGCAGTGATAAGAGTGTGGAAGAGGAGGTAGAGGGGGGGAGTAGTGGAGATGAGGAGGATGGGAGAGGCGCTGGTAGGGGGGCTGCGTGGAGCAGCGAGTAACGAGAGGGTGTAGGGATATGTGTGACAGGATGGGAGATGAGATGGTAGCAGGCAGAGGGAGGAGGGTCGAGAGGGAGGAGTGAAGAGCGTGGACGTGAAGAGCGCGGGTGTAGAGGCTGGAGGGAGTGATGAGTGTGGAAGTGGAGGGACGTGAGCGTGTAGGTTGGAGTGCGATGGAGGGTGTGTAGAGAATTTTGGATCGTGGGAGGAGTGAAAGGGAGAAGGAGGCTTGGAGAATGGAAGACGTGGGATGAGTAGCTGAAGGAGAGAGTGGCAGCGAAGAAGGGGAATGACGGCTAAAACAACATCTTGGAGATGAGAGAGGGAGGATCAGCCGAATCCGAGCTCAGGCCGAAGGAGAGAGGAGCCAAAACCGAGCTCAGTGCCAGAGGAGCGAATCCACTCTGATACCAAATGCAGCAACTGTATCCGGTTGGACTGTTAATAGTCGAATCTGACTTTCATATTGAATGATAAATAGGAATAATATATTAGATGATGATTATAAAATTACAATAATATCTACTTTATAGGGCTCAAGGAAGCATAGTGAAGGGTTACGCCCTTTCACTAGTAACCTAATAATCTATTAATTTATAAATAATAGTATTAATTAAATATTCACAGCACCATCTCTGAGGCTCCTTTCTCATCCTTAGTCATAGTTTCAACAGTGTGCACCTCTTTTCCTGCTTCTTCCTCTTCACCAAAGGTACTTTCAGTTGCGGTTTGTAAAGGTGTGGGATGAATTCTTGACCTCATAAATGGTCACCCAAATCAGGTGCAAGGACCATGCTCTGATACCACTGTAATATACCTCCAAAGAAAAGTGCTTGGGTTCACCCTTATTTCGACTCTAATGTAGTTTACAACTGGTTCCAAACACATCCAAATGCTTTCGAATTTGGGGAGGAAGGTATTGATGGGGAATATGAAACATTAACACATATATTAGACACCCAAACACCTGATATACCCATACATGGTCTACAATTTTCAAAGAGAGAAGTTTCGGGACAAGACTAGTCAATTTGAGTAGTGGAAACCCCCCCTAGGTCTACCACTATTTTTCCTTCCAAACATTGTACGTCCTTCACTAATTATTGATATGAGACATGGCTCTGTTAGAGTACATAAATGGAAATATATGTGCAGCATTAGATCTTGTTTTAGGGTCGAATAGGTATACCAATGAACAAAAACTTCTAGAGCCTAGAATTTGGGGTGAAAATCGCGGACAAGGATTCTAGAATTTGGTCATAAACTATAGTGTCACTTTATGTGTATGAAAAAATCATTTGGGACATGAAATTAAATTCATATGCAAGTCATAACATGAACAAATATCTCAGAAAAATATGATATAAAATAGGTACAATATCATCCCAAAATCACTATGAAAATGCTATGACGAAAATGTCTTGAATCTCAGTTTTGATTGGAAATATCACTTGAAGTACATGGTATTTCAAGATATGGTTCTCATGATATGTCTATTACATATTTATGCAACAAATAACATGTCCATAAATTCAAAATATAAATCCTCCATTAACAATATGCAACAAGAAGTGCGCCCTTGCACATTTACATGACAATGAGAGAAAGATTGTAGAATAAGAATAGAGAAGAATGCGAGAAGATGAACTTGAACTCAGTTGGAGTTTGAACCTGCATAAAAAAATATCCATGAAGCTCTGTTGAGAGGTATGAATTTACTATCCATCAACCAGCTTGGATGGGAATCTTGCACCCTCGAAATTGGGTCTAAGGCAGGGAGGATGAACATCCACCATGCAAGGACAAGCTAAGCTCTCCAAATGTGCCAAATGATAAATGATCAAAATATGGTCTCCTTATTTATTCTTGTCTTTTATTAACCTCGCAAGGATTCTATGTCTCGAATTCCATCCAAGAGCCTCATTCCAACTCGAATTAGGGATAGATTTCCATGAATGCCACTTGTCCAACACTTTCTAGCCTTCCTCTTCCATCAATTCGAATGGGGGAATCTTGGCTGCCATAAATCTCCTTGTGTGCCCTCTTGGAGGATATTTTTATCCCTAACATGTCATATATCTCAGATGTCAACAATCAGGTCTGATCTTTTTCATAAGTGTCATAGAATCTTCATCATTGTTGTCATAGAGGTTAGGGAATCTAGCTCCAAGTGTCATAATACTTTTAAGATGCCTCTTCCTCTTCCATGGGAGTCACTCTTCCACTCTAATTCCACCTTCCTAGATTCATCCCATGAATAATGCCTCTCCAACTCCCCCAAGAATGTTAGACTCTTCCTTGGATTCGAATGGGTGAGAATAGGATGCCATGTGGCATGGAGAATCTTTCCTTGTGTGGGTCCCACACCACCTATGTGC
Organism: Larix kaempferi; assembly: GCA_027924585.1. Classification (NCBI taxonomy): domain Eukaryota; kingdom Viridiplantae; phylum Streptophyta; class Pinopsida; order Pinales; family Pinaceae; genus Larix; species Larix kaempferi. Next base: position 21,726,619 of record BSBM01000070.1, on the reverse strand, counting down.
CCTCATGACCAAGTTCCACCTTAGGGGTTCCAGTTTTCTCCAACAAGTACTCCTCATGGGTTCCACTTTGCTTCAACTGTGCTAGTTCCTTGAAAGGAATTTCAGGGTCTTTTTGCTCAAATATTTCAACTAAGCTGTTAACAAAATCTTCATATGATGTGACCTGATCATGTACCAAGGTTTTAAGTCCATGGAACCACCAATCATTTGCTTCTCCCTCAAGATGCATAATAGCCATTTTTAAAGCATCCTCTTCAACCATTGGATTCAACTGAAAATATACATCTAAATTTTGTACCCAAGTATTTACAGAACTTTGGGATGATCCATAAAAGGTGGGAAGGGAAATTTTACCTATGGCATAATTCAATTCTTTAGTTTGAAAAGGAGTTATGTTACCTCCTCTCATTTTGAGCTTGTTTGAGACAGTAAAGAATTGATCAAATGGTAAGGTCCTCCTACAATCTTCACTCAACTACACCCATTCCGCTAGAAATTCATGCATTCCATATTGGATGTTAGGATCCTCTTTGGGATCAAGAAACTTGGGTATGGTAGCCCTTGTTGAGATCTGAAATTCATTGGGTCGATTCTGAGGCCCTTTCTTTGAGAAAATGTTTTCACCAAATGCCTTCTTTTCCTCGAAATGAGAACTATTGCTGCCTCCTAAAGCCAATTTGCTTCCAATTTGAATAGCCATCAATTCGAACCCTTGCATTATCTACCTTTTCATGTCGTCAAAAAATGGTTTCATGAATTTCCTAAAATCCTCTTTCTCCTCTATCTATGAGGTTCCTTTCTCATCCTTAGTCATAGTTTCAACAGAGTGCACCTCTTCCCCTGCTTCTTCCTCTTCACCAAAGGTACTTTCAGTTTCAGTTTGTAAGGGTGTGGGATGAATTCTTGACCTCATAAATTGTCACCCAAATCAGGTGCAAGGACCATGCTCTGATACCACTTTAATATCCCTCCAAAGAAAAGTGCTTGGGTTCACCTTTATTTCCACTCTAGGGATGTAGTTTACAACTGGTTCCAAACACCTCCAAATTATTTCAAATTTGGGGAGGAAGGTCTTGATGGGGAATAGGAAACATTAACACATCTATCAGACACCCAAACACCTGATATACCCATCCATGGTCTGGAATTTGCAAGGAGAGAAGTTTCAAGACAAGACTAGTCAATTTGAGTTGTGGAAACCCCCCCTAGTTCTGCCACTAATTTCCCTTCCAAAAACTGTACAACCTTCAATAATTCTTGATCTGAGACTTGGCTCTGTTAGATTACATCAATGAAAATATATGTGTATCATTAGATATGGTTTTAGGGTCAAATAGGTATCCCAATGAACAACAACTTCTAGAGTCTAGAATTTGGGGTGAAAATGGTGGAGAAGGATTCTCGAATTTGGTCATAAACTATAGTGACACTTTAGGGTTCTGAAAACATCATTTGGGCCATCAAATTAACTTCATATGAATCTCATAACATGAACAAATATCTCATAAAAATATGATATAAAATAGGTACAACATCATCCCAAAATCACTATGAAAATGCTATGAGGAAAATGGCTCGAATCTCAGTTTTGATTGGAAATATCACTTGAAGTACATGGTATTTCGAGTTGTGGCTCTTATGATATGTCTATTACAGATTTATGCAGCAACTAACATGTCCATAAATTTTAAATATCAATCCTCCACTAACTATATACATCAAGAAGTGCGCCCTTACACATTTACATGACATTGGGAGAAAGATAGTAGAATAACAATAGAGAAGACTGAGAGAAGATGAAATCAAACTCAGTTGGGGTTTGAACCTGCATAAAAAAATCTCCACGAAGCTTTGTTGAGAGGTCTGAATGGCCTCTCCAACAACCAACTTGTGTGGGAATATTGAACCCTCAAAATTGGTTCTAAGGCAGGGAGGATGAACATCCACCGTGCAAGGACAAGCTAAGCTCTCCAAATGTGCCAAATGAGAAATGATCAAAATATGGTCTCCTTCTTTCTTCTTGTCTTTTATTAACCTCCCAAGGTATCCATGGCTCGAATTCCCTCCAAGAGTCTCATCCCAACTCGAATTAGGGAGAGATTCCCATGAATGCCACTTGTCCAACACTTTCTAGCCTTCCTCTTCCATCAATTCGAATGGGAGGAATCTTGGCTTCCATAGCTCCCCTTGTGCACCTTCTTGGAGGCTATTTTTAGCCTCGACGTGTCATATAGGTCAAATGTCAACAATCAGGTCTGATATTTGTCATAAGTGTCATAGAATCTTCATCATTGTTGTCATAGAGGTTAGGGAATCTAGCTCCAAGTGTCACAATATTTCTAAGATGCCTCTTCCTCTTCCATGGAGTTACTTTTCCACTCTAATTCGACCCTCCTATATTCACACCATGGATAATGCCTCTCCAACTCCCCCAAGAACGTTAGACTCCACCTTCGATTCGAATGGGTGAGAATAGGATGTCGTGTGGGATGGAGAATCTCGCCTTGTGTGGGTCCCACACCACCTATGCGCCCTCATGACAAGGTGCCACCTTATTTTCTTCTTATTATTATTTATTTAGCCCCTTTAATGTATATATGTCAATCTAATTTCCATTTGGGGTCTAATAGCTCCCTTATTCCATGTCTAAATGTTTACACCCCAACCTAGGTAACTAGTAGATTGGTGGAAATTTCCCTTCATGTGATTTATTTCGATGGGGACATTACAGTGGACGAGATTTGGCCCCATGTCACGCGTGCATGATATTGTCCCAACTCTTCTATAATCATCCAACATTTTAAAGTCAATTCTCTCTAGCTCACTTGGTCAAGGGACAAGTATTTTCCAAGGGTGACCCAGGTTCAAATCCCCTTTGAGTGAGTTAGTTGGGAGGCAACACCTAAAATTCCAACACAGTTCAAGGTTGGTGTGGCCCGGGCTGGGTGCGATCCCCGAGTGATTTTGACAGCTTAGATGCCCCTGGATTGTGGTTTCTTTACCAATGGTGGAAATGCATTGGCTCCGAGTGACAGACATTTCTTACAAACACACAAAATATTGATAATATTAATATGTATTAATATATTAATAAAATTATTTTGAGGAAAAAATATATTAATATTTTTTAATTATAAAAATTAATAAATATATAAAACTATGTTAATTTTAAAAAATAATGTTTTTTTATCTTTTTTTTTTTTCAACAACTTTGACTAGTTCTCTTATATGTTCAAAATAGTATTATTGAACACCTCATTACCTTTGGCTCCTTATGATATTGACTTCAAATATACATGAGCTTATTCAAAGTATAACATAACACTAAGAGCTCAATTTTCATGATATATGTATTTATTTATTGATAAGGTTGACACACTATTGAGCTATCCATTCTTATTCGATTCCCCTTTCTATTGCCACTAATAGCTTACTCTCGAAATACAACTTTATTAATAAGAGCTCAATATTGGCAATATATGTATTTGTTCACTAATAAGGTTGACACAATATTGAGTTATCCATGCTTATTCCATTGCCCTTTTCATTGTCACTGGGTAGATGTCTCATTATTTGGACAAAAAATGAATGTTTAAGATGCCTCATTGGAGGGGAAGGGGCTCGCATGGATGTGGGCAGGGAAAATGGTTTGCATTAGAAAAATGTGTATTCATGCAGTAAGCAATGTAGTGTAAGAATTCTTTTTGTGGCTTTTTTTTGTAAGTTAATATTTATGGAGTCTCAAACCAGTGACCTAACACAAAAATTCCTTAATATTATACCCATTCACCGTCTATTCTATGTTCTGTGGGTGGTTTCTATTTAATTCAACTTATATTATTACTTTCAATCATGATCATTAATAGATCGAAGTAACAAACATGCATGTTTCATCGTCCAAAATGAATGTGAGTTAATAATGTCTTTGTCATAAATTGTGGGTTGAACACACTCGTGAAGATAAGCAAAGCTCTTAGCAATCATAGTGTGATCTTTTGTTGTAGGTAGCTTAAAAAGACCTTCAACTTTTTTCAAAGAGATTATCATATAAACTTCCAAAGCGAGTAGTCATGCATTTTTAAGAAATTCAAACTTAAGTTCTTTCATATTAAATTAGCTTTTCATTTTCCAAAGAATGTAAGTAGATGAAAGAAATTTATCAAGTTTATTTAAATTTTTGATTTTTTTTATTATTAATATGAGGAATATGATATTTGAAATAAAACATTTAAAAAAAGAGATATTCTTAGACATTTTAAATATTTAAAAAAAAATAACATGTTGGCAATTAGCAATGCCATGTTAGAGCATACCAGATAGCATTCATAAATACTCATGGTACAAATTAATCATATGATGAATATATTTGGGAGAATCTTGTGATCATAATAATGATGTCAATATCGACAAATGAATTATTTCATGAAATTTAATTTTAGTTAGTCGAGTTAGTGTGTTCAGCATTATGGGATTAAGAAATAGTTTTTGATTGAATTGAATAATAAATTTACGATAAGTTTAAATATTTAAATATGAGAAAGGAAGAAAGTTAAAGAAAGTTTCATACATAAAGATATGGTTTTTTTTCAGTTTTATAAGTTTCTCTCTTTTAAATTCAAAATTGATCTTATCTGGGGTATCAGATCTGGCTGGAGCTGCTCTGTTGACACTCAGCATATATGTTTTCTTGTTTTGGGTCCTAATTATATTTGGAACTATATACTTTCTGCTGTTGTGATATGTGGTCACGATATAGACATTTGATACTTTTCCTGGGATGATTATGAGACATGGTTCACTACATGGACTATATTACTGTTATTGCTAGATGTTGCACTATGCTGTTTAAAACCGGTTTGTTTCGGGATTATATTGATCATATTGTATAACGTGGCTTTGGGTTGACAATTGGACATATTTACTATTTCGCATATTAATAGTAAGTTGAATTTTCCCGTGAAAAAAAATTCAAAATTGACCATTTAAACTATTTTCAATATATTCAATATATATTGCTAACTATTACAAGGTTGGTGCTTTCAACGTTTTGGTAATGTTATTTCATAAAACTTTAGATAACTTAAAGGAGAGCTATTCTCGTTTTTAATATTTTAATTTTGATAATGTTATTTTATGAAACTTTACATAACTTTTGTATACTTTTAAAATAATTTAACGAAATTTTTTATTTTAAAATATTGAGAATTAATAATATTGATTGATTCTATTTTAAGATATCGTATTTTCAAATATTGTGTGCTAATAATAATATTGATTGAATGTATTTTAAGACATCGTATTTGTCCCTTTGGATCATTAAAGAAAATCACCAGCAATTTTTATTATATATATATAATTGATTTGATATTTTAGTTTAGCATTTCTTAATGTGTATTGGTAAATAAAAGGGTTTTGAGTTTCCTCCTTCGTCTATGTTATCCATTTTTTTTAGGTATCATACATGTTAATCTTTATATAATATTAATCCAGTAGTTATTAACAACATTATATATTAAATAATTATTTTGTCAATCATTATATTGTCTTTTTCCAATTTAAAAATGGTTTAGTTTAAATATTTTATGTTTTTAATTTTTTGGGATTATATTTTTCGTTTTATTTTATTTTGAGTTTGGTTAGAAATCTTAAAAAAATTAGAATTACATATATTAGTTATGAAAATTGTATAATTTACTTGTCATAAGATATTTGAAATATTGAATCTATTTATGAATTCAAAAATACAATTTAAACACTTCCAAATTTGAATTTTACCAAAACTAATTTACCACAAAACTAACCGTAAAATCCAAAATATAAAATAAATAAACTGCTTTAAAAATTCATATTATTATCATTATTATTTATACACAAAAATAATAATAATATTTATTGATACCATTGGACATTTTATTATGGCAAGTGACTCAAACCGAATACGTTCATCCGACCAACTTAAGACACGATTATGGCCAGCACGATCTACGCACTCACGTCACATGGACGACCACATATCACGTATACCTAAACCAATACCATTGGGAGGCAGTGGACTTTATTTATGCAACAAATATCTTCAAGATAATCTCTCTTTAATGATACAACAAATATCTTCACGTCCTCGACAAAATTTCTATATAAAAAATCAAAATACTTATACCTATACCAATAACTTTGGAAGGCAATGGACTTTATTTATGCAACAAATATAATAATAAGCTCTCTTTACTATGCAACAAATATCTTCAAGTCTTTGACAAAATTTCTATATAAAAATCAAAATACAAATATCTTCAGGTCTTGACAAAATTTCTAAATAAAAATCAAAATACTTATACCTATACCAATAACTTTGGGAGGCAATGGACTTTATTTATGTAACAAATATCTTCAAGATAATCTCTCTTTAATGATGCAACAAATATCTTCAAGCCCATGACAAAATTTCTATATAAAAAATCAAAATACTTATACCTATACCAATAACTTTGGAAGGGAAAGGACTTTATTTATGCAACAAATATATAAGCTCTCTTCACTATGCAAAAATATCTTCAAGTCTGGACAAAAATTCTATATAAAAATCAAAATACTTATACCTATACCAATAACTTTGGGAGGCAATGGACTTTATTGATGCAGCGAATATCTTCGAGATAAGCTCTCTTTATTGATGCAACAAATATCTTCAAGTCTTTGGAAAAAACTTCTATATAAAAATTATATTTTTAATATAAATTTTTTGGAGTCATTATGGAATATAGTTGTTGTATGGTAGATCTCAATCAAATGTTATATTCCCAATGTTTATATTATTTCTAAAACATATAATCTACGTAAACATTAGAAAATTCTAACCATTTCATTATCGTGAACTTGTTAATTTAGTGAAATCTTAAAATTATAGTGGGACGAAGAGTCCAACTTTATCACTCATCAAATAAAAAAACAAAAAGTTGTCGACCCAACTTTTATGGTGTTAAAAAAAGCAAGTTAAAAAAATCGTTCATAATGAGATCATGGGATATGAGGTATATTGTTCATCATGAGATATGAGATATTTGAGATATTTTGTCTATATAATATAATAAAAATAATTTGTTCATCATGAGATGAGATATTTTTTCTATATAATATAAAATAAAAATATATATATTCTGGTTGAGTGGTTGAGATATGAGATATTTTGAGTGGTTGAGATATGGGATATGTTTTCTATAATATATAGATTAAAAAATATTTTTCAAATTCAATTTATTATAAATTAATTAAAATGTGTTTTTCATAATTAATTGATTTTTAATATCTTAATATATAAAATTTAATTTACATTTAATAACAATCCTTTTTCATTATGGAAGAGATGATCATTACCAATACAATCCATTCAAATATATAAATTAAGGTGTTACCATGTAAATATAATATTGAATGGCATCCAATACTTTTCTTTAATGATATGACATATGTGAGTAGTTCTTCGCATCGTTCTTCATATGTGAGTAGATTGGTAAAACACATTTAACAATGTTATGTAACAATAAGATAAAAGAATATTATTTTAATTTTTCAGATATTTAATTTTTTTATAATAAAAGTTATTAGATTAATTAATAAAATTTTAATATAAAAACTAATAAATGTTTGAAGCCATTTTCATTTATACACATACTACAAGTATTATGAGGTGGTTAAACTTAGTTTACATTTTGGAGAAATTTTATTATTTTTTGGAATAACCAAAATTTTATTATTTTTTGGAATAATGTTTTTTAAAATGATTTGTTTTTGAGTTTTCTTCATGATAAAAGGTAATCAAACTTGTGTGGGTTTTAGGCACAACTATTAAAAACGAAGTGGAAGGTATCATTACCTATCAAGGTCTTGACATTATAATGCACTAAGTCATGCAAGCATCATATAGGACTTAATCATTATCATTCAAACCCTTAATTGCCAAGTCTTTTTGGGTGAAAACATAAAAATGACTAATAATTTTACTTGTTTTTTATAATGAAAACTATAAAATCCGATTGAAAATTAAATCTTAAAGTAGACATTGGCTTGTTGTGTCTTCAATCAAAAATTTGTTGTCCAAACAACAAAGTTCCGTTGAAGATTAAAAGTAGACAATGATTTAGATTTTTGTTGCACATACTAAACAACATAGAGGAACAACAATCGTGAAGTACTAGAGAGTAGAGAAGGGAGGTCTTCCTATGATGTATGAGATAGTAGGGTGAGTGCCAAAGCTCCTCTATAGGAAGGATTAATCAAAGAACTCAACAATGGATTTCTTAGTTGATCTTCAAAGCTTTTGGAAGGGGGAAACATAGTTTGGGAATCTTGAACTTGTCTCCTGCATCCTAGTGGTCTCATAGCCCAACAAGGAGGTGGCATCCATAGAGGATTGGCCATGATTGCGAGGAAAATTACTCACACCAAGACAATTTCCTTGGAACTCAACTTGGGAATAAACTAAGTTCTTCATCTTTTCCCCTTTGTTATGGCATCATTCTTTTATGTTGGAAAATATAAATTTATTAGTGGTTATGAGAAATTGTTAATGTTGAAAATAATGAAGGCATTAGTGGTTAGGAGAAATTCCTATGAATTATCCTATAGGTGTTGATAAGCAAAATGGTTAATTGAAGTTAATTAATTTACAGATTGTTTATGGTAAAGACATTGGAAAAGCATGCATGCTGACTATTTGACAAAAGGACTATATTGAGGAATGGGTCCCCTATTCTTTTAAGTCAGTAATATGGAAATTATGGTCTCCAAAACTCTAATTACTATAGTTGTCAAGAAGTTCTCTTTCAAAAGGAAATTCATGAACCATTTTTTCCTATGTGTGCATATTAATAATGAAGTGGAAGGTCTTTTTGCTTATCAAAGGTCTTTGCATTCTACTACACCAAGGCATGCTCAAGGAAACAATCATGGCATACTTACCATTATCATTCTAACATTCTTGATTTGAAAACCCACTTAGGTGAAAGCATGAAAAGGGGTAATACTTTTGCTTGATTTTCAAGATGAAAACTGCAAAATTTTCTTTTCTTTAACTATAAGTGCTTAAAACTTATATTTTCTTTGAGAATTTTAGGTTGTTCAAAGTAAAAACAAGATTTGTAGAGTATTGTATTACCTTTTTACTGATTTTTAAAAAATATTTATGGAGATATATTGGGATAAATATGATGTTTATCAATTGTATATATTTACCAAGAAAACTAAAAATAATCATGTGAACATTACCAAAAAAAAATTAATGTTTTGAAGATGATAATGCAAGGAATTGCACTATGATTTGGTTATTTTTTTGGTTTGTGTTTGTAAGGATATTGAATTTTCATTGTAGGTAATTCATGCAATAATATTTAGAACAAAATTATTAAAAAATAGAAACCTTAATGAAAATCTACAATCTTATATCTAACAAACTATATTTGAAGATGAATCCATTACTATCAATTCATGCAAATGATCTTCAAAATTGCAACTATCTATCTCTCTTAAAGTTCCAAGTTTATGAAAATTGCAGCAATTCTAATACTTGAAGCGACTAAATATTCTGAGTAAAATAATGTTTCAATTAAAAATTTATTTTATCTCTCAACTATTTTTTTTATAAATATAGTAACCTTAGGTTAAACTAAACTATTAACAAAAACTTAAATTAACCCTTTAAAACTCTCAATCAAGAGTTTAATTTGACCCCGCTTTGAAATATTTTCAAAGCAATAGAATTTAATTCAAACAATATTTTGTACAAGACTTTTATATATATATATTCACGGCTGAAATATAATTTGTTTATATCACTCATGTTAGAATCGCCACTGAGAAAAAAGAGGATAAAGGAAAAGGGTAAAAAATAAAAATTACGGTTTATTTTTTACTTTATTAGAATTTGACTTATCACTTATTAAATTTGTCATGAGGAATTTTTTTAATCACTTGTGGAATTTTGGATTTGGGATAATATTAGAATTTTTCTTATCATATGTAGAATTTTTTCTTTAGGATATTAGAGTTTTGCTTATCATGTGTGGAATTTTGGTATTGGATTTTAAGTTTCTAAGTTTTTGAACATGGGATTTCAAAGCAATAAAAATATGGTCATAATAGAATTAATATAAATGAAAGGAATGCAAAAAATCATGATTACATGAAGAAACAAAAAGTAAATGAAATTGATAAGTATGATGCAAAGGAAGATAACAAGGTTGATGAATGTTGAGGAACTGATTGGTGATATGATGAACAAGAAAATGTTGGTATCGGCACAATTTCATAACCTAGATTTGATTTGTTTAAGTTCTTTTTATTGTAAACTCTCTCTCTCTCTCTAGAGAGAGAGAAAATTTGAATTGCACAATTTATATTTTTAAGCAATGATAACATCTAACCAACAAAAAGATGCTACCACACCAAGAAATTATAAAAATTAAGTGGAAGCTGCAACAACATCCACTTTGAGGACAATTTGCTAGAGAACATGGATGCAACTAACCTCCAAAGAATGGCATCAATGATGCACAATTGAACTGGTCAAGATAATGTAAAATGAGATGGCCAACATTAATTTCCAAGGTAGATTAGTCACAACACAAGTTGAACTTGTAATTCCCCATTTTGACTTTACCATTTGAACTACCCATTACCTATTTGTATTTTGGTTATTATCTATGGAACTCAATCAATATGATGGCATTGTACCTCATGGACTTATGGACCTACTATTTTGCATAATTTATATGTGTGTGTGTGTGTTAATATTTTTAGTGATGGTTGTTCATTTATCTCTAGCTCATGTAAATTTAAATGAGATATTGGGTACATGGACATCGATTTAAGTTATATGTTGAATGAATGAATGTGATACCAGGTGCATGGTACATAGAAAATATTGTTACGTTGTTGTTGACTAGTAATGAAGTATGTATATGTCAATAATTGCACGATACTGCACGATCTTGTGTTGGAAGACTAACCTATAGGTTTAAATAAGCTAAGTGAGAGTTGGATTCCATGGCACAAAAGTACATCGGTGACCTGGAATTTGAAAGAGAAACGGTATGCAAGTGAAACATTATTGTTTTTTAATGATTATTGGTTCATTACTATGATGTGTGGGCAGGTGCAGGGTTTCAAGAAACACAACTTCCCAAATTAGTTATTTAATGAAAAATATTAAGAACAAGAGTAACAACATAATTACTATGTCAATGTAGGCATTGACCCTCGTGCCATTAGGAGGGGTGGAGGAATTACCCACCATTTATCCTATGAATCCTAGAGACATGGGAGGGTTGTGCTATGACATGATCCCCAAGGAGTGTGAAGATGATTGTCAGTTTCCTGTTGGGGAAACTTGGTTGATGCAATCGACACTTCTGCTTATGGGTTCTATATGGATTTAGGTCAATATAGTTGATGCTCTAGTATATTCCAACAAAGGAAGGATAGGATGAGGAAGGTAGTTGTGAACTAGATAGAACGAAGTAGGTAGATAAGGATGTCATTGAAGTTATGGAGAGAAACTAAATTAATTATGTGTGTGTTAAGATCTGTGCTTTACTTTATTATAATAACTAAGTACATTGTGTTGTTAGAATGTATTATCATGATCTAATAGTAAATTCTTAGACACTACAATCTATGGCTTAAATCTACATTAGTAGATAATAGCTTGTGTAAATTATGCATTTATGTAAGATTTATTACTATTAGTACCTACACGAGCTATGTAAGCAATAGCTACACTTACATAACTTGTGTATGTATACTTTTATTAATTCTAAATCACTAATGATCTATTAAACTAATTTAAGTAAAAATTGATGCATTATTATTGTGAACAATTACTTTATAATTAGTTAGGAATTAACTATTAAACTATTTTAATTAGGAAATGATGCATTATGATTGTCAATGATTACTTTATAATTATTCAAGTATCTAGTTATATTTATTTAATAAATGACAAATCAAATGGCATATGAGACTTGGTTGAAATTATTTAAATATAAATCGTTTGAATTTTATTTAACTTTAAATCTATTATTATCGAGTTGATCGATAAAAGATAAAGTGAGTTTTAATAAACATGAGTTCATAATTGATAAATTGATTTTGTTATATTACGTAAAATTATATTTATCTAATTAAATGGATAGATGTGAAAGTGATTGTTATTACTTAGTCAAATAACTGTGATCCATCTACTCTAGTTCGAATTAAATGAACTTAAGGGGGGTTGATAGGGGTAGTTGGGGATGGGTGCACATAAATAAGGAGATAAGGAAATGGAAGGATGGGGAAGGAGGTATATAGGTATACGGCAAGTAAGATAGAGGGGAGATATATTTTTCTTTGGGGGAGAAGGAGGGAGGAACAAAAATGGGATTTTTTTTAGAACTTGGGAAAAATATTGTTGGACTGTTGTTCATAGGATTTGGGAACAGATACGTTTCTTGGAGCTAGGGATCCAGTGAGGCTGTTCCTAGCTGGATGGGAGGAAAAACCAGTTGGGCAATTGTAGAGTTGCAAAGAAGCTAAAGAAATCTCAAATTTCACTCAAATTCACATGTACCTATAGGTATTTTCCTATTTTTCCTTTTATGCTTTCAAATTTTAATTGATATAAGTAGTTACAAGTAATTCTAAACTTTTTAAAAGTAAGACTGATATACACCTGCTATTTTTTTTATCTGTTGAAAAGGAACAATTATTTAATTGGTTTATACCCTCACATAACATAAATATTATAGATATGTACGAGGAAAATATGATAAATTGTTTAATTAGCATTAGTGCCTTGAGGACCTGTGACGGGTCATGGGTCCTTACACAACTGTTATGTAGATTCTTAAAGCACAAAACTCTATGAGATGGAGTTTTATTATTGGGCATTAAAAGTGGCAAAGAGACTAAATAAATGAGGTTTTATCATAAAATATGACCTTGACACTTTTTCCACTTGGAAATAAGTGATCCTTGGAAGTTGGGGCTACACGTAGATCATTAATAATATATTCCATTGTAAAAGTAACTTTATCAAAACATTTGATGTAAATGGCTACAAGTGTTAAAATCCTTGAGGAAAACATTGTGGAAGCATAAAACAAAACTATGTTCTATTAAATGAGGATGATGAACTTTCTTGTTGAGCTATTATTTGTAGGAAACACTACCGAGATAGACTTCCAGATAATTTGAGAGATAAGGTGCAAGTTTTTTCCATTTGAATTCTTGTGTTTCAACAAATGAAAAGGACTTTTGTGCAACATTGTATATGATTCAAGAAGTGAGTGTGAAACTCATGCCAATCATATAACATAGGTTACTCAAGTGGAATTGTTCGATAATTTTAAGAAGAGTAATTGAAACAAATATAATCCCTTTACGATTTACTAAGTAAATACCCAGTGTAAATAGGATAAATAATCCATGAATAATTATATAAATGAATATGTAATAAATAAGAGATTATGATTTTAGAATACATAGCGGAACCTTTAAATAGTCCTCTCATGACTAAATGTGAAAGGATGCAACCTTTCATTTAATGTTACAAATAATTCATTGATATATTTATATATTATTGTATGTTTGTAACATTTCCTTCCTCTTCGGAAATGCTTTGTCCTCAAAGAATATTGATGGCAATGCTTACATCTTATTTTCTTACTTGTAATGTCATCTGCGATCTTTTGTGTTGATAGTTGCGACACTTGATGAAATGAGATGATATGAATTACAAATTCCTAAATAAAAATGTTGCATTACTTGTGAAGTGGTCCATCCTAGGTTAATTGGGACCCTTTGCTGATTGACTTGTTGGATGGAACTTCTCTTTTTATGCTACCACAAATTTGGTTGATTTTGTATCCATTCTTTTATGAAATTATAACTCATTTGTTTATTTTTCTTTTGACCTTGTCATTGGTCATAACGAATTTTATATTTTGGAAGAAAGGTATTTTGATTTCTTGTGATTATTTGTTGTAGATTTTGACTTTTGATATTTCTAGTAATAATTCGATTGGGTTTGTGTTTGTTCCTTTTTCTAATGTTTGGATTTTTTCCTCTAGTCATTGTTTCTTTAGTGACCTTTGGTTCCTTGTTGGTAAGTTACTCTACCATTTCTTGTAACAAATTTTTAGCATGCTTTAGCTTCTTAATTTGTGTAAGTAAACCCTGATTATGAGTCCTTAAGTGAGAAATTTCATCATTGTTCTTTGATTTTTCAACCTTGTCCTTAAGGTCTTGGTTTATTGATTCTACTTCTTTGATTTGCTCAAGCAACCTCTGGTTAAGGTTTCTTAATCAAGAGTTGTCTTCATCTTTTTCGAACAATTTCTTTTCAAGACCTTTATTTTCTTGTTCTTATTTGTTTTCGTATTTCTTTTTGTCTTTTGACTTCCTGATTTTTGCAAGTAAATTTTGACTATGATTTTTTAAATGTGACATTTCCTCATCCTTCTCTAATAATATTTTCTTGATCTCCTCATTATCTTGTTCCAACTTTCGATTTTGATTTTTTAGGTGAGAGATTTATTTATTTCATTCTAGTAAGTTTGCCGTCACTTTTTAACTTCTCAACTTGCGTGATTAATTCCTTAATACTCTCTTTTAGGCAATGATTCTCCTTCTCTGTTAACCCATTAAAAAATTTATGCTTCTCTATCTCAAAATGTACTTGTCTATTGATCGCTTTATAATGTTCTAACTTTCCCAATACTGCTTGTAGTTGCGACTGCATTTCTAAATATATAATTGCCATAGTTTGTGAATTATGGATCTCTTATTTTCTTCAATAATAAATGGACATAAAAGTGAAAAAAGCACCTAATGTAGTCCTTAAATCTTCCTTTGACACATTTTTTTCTTTCTTTTTATTTTAGAATTTAATTGAAATTATATGAAAATTTAACTATTAATAATAAATAGTAACTATTATTATAAATAATAGTTTTATTACTATCTAATATCAATAGTTAAAATAATAATAATAATTATTAGAAATAATAATAATAATTATTTATAATATTTATATAAATTTGAATTTGAACTTATGTAAGCTTCCTCAAAAAGAAAAAAGTATTAATTAATCTTCAATGATCTCTTTATAAAAACCATGTGTTGGTTTCTATATTTATTTTCTTTTTCTTTCTTGTTTCTTCTTTTTTATTGTAAAAATATTAACCACCATCCAAGATTAGAAATGGGACATGAGCCTCTAAAATACATATGCCTTTGATACCAAATGAAATAAATATAATTTGTTTAACTATTTACTGAGTAAATACTCAATGTAAATAGGATAAATAATCCATGAATAAGTATATAAATGAATATGTAATAGTTAAGAGATGATGATTTTATAATACATAGTGGAACTTTTAAATAGTCCTCTCATGACTAAATGTGAAAGGATGCAACCTTTCATTTAATGTTACAATTAATTCATTTAATTATTAAATATTATGAATGTTTATTGATATATTGATGTATTATTTTATGTTTGTAACAGTAATAAAGGTGTTAAGATCACCCTTAACACATTAGTGAAGCTTAAACCATATCATGTCATGCAAGTCATTGTTCCTGGCACATGGTGTTGCCATATCATGTAGAATTTCACTTGTAGTATGAGACATTTCTAGATTTTGGCATAGATAATTGGCTAAATGTGGCATACATCATTGGCTAAATGACCCGCCTCCTTCCATTGTTTGTGTATTTTTTCCAAGATATTATGTACATGAATAATTATCAATTATTTTATAATAAATAATTTGTTGGTGGTGTTGTTGTTTAAAAAGGCTCACTAGCCAAATTGGCCTTTGCCCACGGGGCCCACTTCTAGCCAAAATTTTCAAACAACCAAATGACATATTTGAAGGTAAAAAGAGATTATTAATAAGTTCAGGAGCTACATCTGACATAGCTCATTCATCTCCATGCAGAGCACATTTATGAAAATAGTGGAAGTTGAAAGAGATTCTAAATCCACATGAATAAAGGTGATGTGGGATGTGAAATGCAAATTAGGGAGCAACAAAGAGTAGCAAAGTGATTCCACATCTGCATAGGCATGTGAAATGTGGGATGTAGATATTTCTTTGGGAATGGTTGGGGGTGGTTAGAGTGGCCAAAGGTATTAATATTGTTGAGTTTGAACCCCAAAATTGATGGACGACTGAGGTTTTACTCATCAAGTTCATGTCAATGGCTATCATTTCTTCACAAGGAGCAGGCATGATCATGAGTGCGAAAATAAAATATGGTGTGTATTGTATCCCTATTAAAATTTCATAAGAAATGTTGAGGTGGTAGGTTAGGTTGAGAAGAATGATCCCATGTGTGATTTTAAACCATGAGGGGAAATGCTTAATTAAAAGGTAAAATTATGAGAATATTGATGGTGACAAAGATTTAAAGGTCAAATCAAATGTCAGTTTGAAGTTGAATGGAAAATGTATTATATAAACAAATACAATGGTGGTGGTAAGTGAATGATCAATAGTCTCTAATAATTGTGAAAGATGAACATGCATGTTTTTATCAGGGAGGTAGGCCCAATTGAAAACCACCATAACATGTGGCATAAGCACATGAATTTTGGACGTCGAAAGGTGGTTTCTAAAACCATGATCCTTGCCTCTGAAAACCAAGCATAAAGTGGTTTTCATAGGTATTAATGAGAAGTGTGTGGTCCCATTTTTGTAATTAGGAACCAATTAAAAAAGGACACATGGAAAGAAAACATAGGAATAATAAACAAATATAGTTACTATCCATTAGCTTCCCCATTGCCAAATCTCTCATTCTCCTCTACATAAATCAAATTCGTTCATATTAAGGTAAGAAGTAGACACCATGAGTGACTTATGTAAGCTCAAACCATCTAATTCGATGATTCACATTGCATCATGGTAGGGAACCTAATTGGTGCCTCAAAGTTCTTAAGTTTCCACAAATGACAGATCTGATCCACTCTCCTTTAGATTAATTGTTGAAATTACATAGTTACAAATGAGCTAATTTGTTACTGCAAAAAACAACTAAAACATGTATATATGCTACTATTTTTAGGAGGAGACTAATGTTAGTATAATCTCATTCCCTTATCACATGAATAATTTTAGTAGTATCTCTCTTCATCATTAATTGGTTGACTCGATTTGTTAGCTTGTAGTGTATTTACTAGTTTAATTGGTCATTAATTGTCATCATTTTGTAACATATTTACTAGTTTAATTAGTCATTGATTGTTCATTTTTTCATAAGACTATATTTTGTTTATCCAATAGATCACAAGAATGGTGGCATATTATTGGTTGCACTAGATTTTACCTACAACTTGCAAGCAACCACACATAGTAGGAAACAATGGGGTAAGCATATGGACTGATGCAAAGGAATATTTTATCTATCCAGAACCTCAAAGTATAGATATAGATATAGATTGGTACAAATATATCTTGTACTATACTAGGATTTATCCTTATGGTTAATCTTGTTTGAGGTCATCATGTCGGATGGATTAATGAACTAACCATAGAGTTTCATATGACCTTTATGGATGCAATTTGTTTATCTACATCCTTGACTCCTTGTTCCTCTTGCAACATTAATGAATACCTAGAATTAAAACTTCAAATATTCTTATAAAAAAATAAATTATTGGGAACACCTGTTTGAAAGATGATGTGAGTTCAAATTTTGGCAAGGTGGCTTTAATAAATTGTAAAAAATAGAGAAGCTACAATAAGTCTTAAATGGATAAAATAGTGAACTATAAATCAATTTTGTTCATGAGTGTTAAGATGAAGTGTGTGTGTGTGTGTGCCCATCTTCCTAACCAATCTTATATACCTTACCTTTATTCTTTGAGAGAATCCCTACTTTTTGGATCTCTTCCTACAAAATTCCATAATGATTCCCTAAGACTGAGGGATATTAATTAATCTTCCATTTTATTTACTTCACCTAAAAACATTTAGACTTATCTTATGTTCATCCTTCTAAAGGCATAATCACAGACTTCTTTCTTATCAATATCTACAAGAATGTTATGTCATCAATGGTACCATTGCTAAACATAATATACACAATTGTTGTATTGAACAACAAAGAACTAGTGAACTAAAAAAAATCCTCTGCATCTGAATCTGGCCACCGCTAGGGTTCACTAATCTTCGACGCTCTACGCTTTTCCTTTGGCATTCGGGCTCCTCTGTCTTTGAGGGTTCCCTGATGGATCCCCCTCTGGAGCCAATATTGGAAGAGAATCGACGACGGCTCAATGACACATTTTGAGCCTTGGTAGCTGCAACCCCTCCGTTGTTGGTGACTCCTTCTGTCATTGATGCCTTTGTAAAACTTATGACTTCCCCTTGGATTCAGGTCACATTGGCAGCTTCACGATGGAAATCCCTCGCTCTAAGAGAGAAAGGCTTGATAGGTCAGTTCACTAGGATTTGGCCTTCACCCAAAACCATGGACGCCTGGATTAACAAAAATTGGATGCCCTTGATCTTTGGGGGTCTGCAACATTGTTTTTGTGGTAAGGACTTCTTCACTTTTCTTTTTGAGCACAAGGTTGACAGAGATCTAATTTTTAGAAGCGGGCCTTATTTCCTAGGCACCCGTGGCCTTTATTTAAACCGTTGGAGCCTTTTTGTTGATCTGAAAAAAGATGTTCCTTTAGCAGTCCCAGTATGGGTTAGATTTCCACATCTCCCACTCCACTGCTGGAATGATGAAACTCTTCAGCCTATAGGAAATGCCCTCGACACTTTCATTGAAAAAGCTGAACCAAAAGGGTCCTTGTTCTCCTGCGCCCGTATTTGTGTAGAATTTGATTTAGAAAAAGGTCTACCTGAGGTAGTTAACATTCAAATGAAGGGTTGGGAACACATGCAGAAAGTAGATTATGAGCAACTGCCATTTAAATGTAAGAAATGCCATGAGTATGGCCACTTCATCAAAAACTGCCCTAAAGCCACATAAGAATCTCTGGATCAGACTCAAGACGAAGGATGGAAGCAAACTAAGAGGGGAAGGAAAACTGTTCAGCCATCCTTTGCAACAGCTGTCCCACATTTAGAGAAAATTAAAGAAAAGGATTAGGTTGAGAAAATTAAAGAATAGGAGAAGGTTGAGAAAATCGCTAACACTAGCAATCAATTTCATACTTTGGCTATGGAAGAGGGAGAAATCCCCTCTCAGGTTAACGCAGAGATAGAAAGCGAGGCAGTTGCTACACACACTCCCTTCAATCCCTCCCCACATAAGGAAACATCAGATGTGGTTATGGAAGGGGCGTCGACCCCTGGAGGCACTTGAGCGGATAGGGTGAAAAAAAATACTGTAATAACACATATATTCTCCCTGGAACCATCATCTTCTCAGGAGGCTCTGGATCCAATAGATGCTCTTCTAATTCCAAACAAAAGGGGAACAAAATCGTAGAGATACCTACGGGAGCAGGAAAGTGAAAGGGAATTAGAATTGGGAAGACGAAAAAGCATAGAAGAAACAAAGCTTCTCCAGAAAAACCAGGGAGGGGAAAAACCGGATGGCATACCTCGAGCAGGGTCATAATCTAGTAAAAAGTGATGAAACTTGTCTCTCCTGAATTGCATAGGTTTGGGCGGTGCTAGAAAAGTAGAAGCACTGGGGGACTTGATCAAAACAGAAAAACCAGACATGTGATTAATCCAGGAGACAAAAATGCAAGACATGGAGGCAATAGAGATTTCACATCACTTTTGGAAGGATGGCCATGAAAATGGTCAAAGCTCTAAAGGATCCTCTGGGGCCATTACTACATTTCTCTCCAGCAATCTCCTGGTGAAATCCTTTAAAAAATCCCAGCATTGGCTCTTACTTGAAATTCATGAAAAATATAATCAACACTCAACTTTCATCTGCAACGTTTATGGTCCTACACATTACAGGGATAAAGATTTGTTCTGGGATGAACTCTCCAAATTAAAAGATGAGCTACAGGGGAAGGATGTGATCATCATTGGAGACTTCAACGCCATTAGAAATCAATAAGAAAAGCGTGGTGGCTCTAGATTTAGGGATCCCTACGGGGAAAAGATGGAAGATCTTATTTCTGATCTGGATCTGATGGACATTGAAATGAAAAACGGAAAGTTCACTTGGAGTAATAGAAGAGCAAGAATTGGTCATATAGCTACCAGGATGAATAGGTTCCTGGTTAGCTCCACTTTCCTCCTTAAAAATATTTTTCTCACTGTTTCTTCTCTCCCGTCAGCCACCTCTGATCACAAGCCAATTTCCTTGATTATTTCTGCTCTTGAATTGCTTGGGCCAATCCCATTTCGTTTCAATCACTTATGGCTTCACGATGGGGATATTTTACACTTAATTCATCACAAATGGAACTCCAACTTCCATGGGTCGCCTAGTTACATTTGGGAATGTAAACTTAGGGTTGTGCATGCTGTCTTAAAAACCTGGGCCAAATCGAAGTTCAAGAATCCTGGCTTCACCAAGAGAAAGATTCAAACGGATATGGCTTCCCTTCATCTCAGAATGGAGGAGAGTGAAATCACTGCCTCCACTCTTAATCTTGAGAAGGATCTTAATCTCAAAATCCTCAGTGTTGCTAGGCATGAGGAGGAATTTTGGAGGATCAAATCCAGGCAGACTTGGCTCAAAGGGGGGGACAGTAATACTGAGTATTTCCACAAGCAGACCAAAGCTCGGCTTAGTTTTAATTCAATCAAAGAGCTGAAAGACAGCAATGGAACTCGAATCGATAGTCAGGAGGAGCTAAAAGCAAATGTCTTGGAGCACTTTCAGAGACTCTACACGGACAACAACGAGGCCAACCCAGAAACACAGGAAGATCTGCTCTCAGGTATCCCTTCTCTCATATCTGAATCTAATAATCAAGATCTTGATAAAACAATTAGGGAGCATGAAATTAGAGAAGTTATTTGGACTCTTCATCTAGACAAAGCACCAGAGCCAGACGGATTTACAATAAACTTTTTCAGAGCTGCCTGGGATATCATTAAGGAGGATTTGATGAGAATGCTTAATTGGACCAAGAAAAAGGATAAAATTAGGGAGCCACAAAATACTCTTTCCTGGCTCTCATACCGAAGGACAACAATACAAATTCTATCAAAAGATTCAGGCCGATCTCTCTTTGTAACACCTCCTACAAGATCCTCTCGAATATTATATATACTCGAATGAAACAAATTATGGGCAAGCTCATTTCGGAATCCCAAGGTGGGTTTATTGTTGGTCATCAAATCCTTGATTATCATTATATTTCAGGAGGCTATTCACTCCAGCATGGAAAGAAATCAACAGGGAATGGCCATTAAGTTGGACATGGTGAATGATTTCGACAGAGTGAATCACTTCATTTTATTTGAAATTATGATCAGATTCGGCTTCTCCGACGGATTTGTCTGATGGGTTAAAGCTTGCATAAGTAAACCTTGGATTGCCCCTCTAGTTAATGGAAGGTCCACTTCCTTCTTCCAAGCCACTTGGGGCCTAAGGCGGGGCTGCCCCATGTCCCCCTTCCTCTATCTCTTGGTGGTCGAATCCTTGAGTAGGAAGCTTCATCATCTTCAATTTCTGTGGGAGCTAAAAGGGCGAAGGATTGCGAGAGGGGTCAGAGCAGTAAAATATTCCCAGTTTGTAGATGACACAATATTTCTAGGAGGAGCTTCCAAAATCATTGCGGAAAGATTCAAAGGAGAATTAACAACATTTCTCAAAGCCTCAGACGGGCAAGTCAATTCCATGAAATAAAAAATTTATGGTTGGCACTGCTCCAAGGAAACGATTGTTAGAATAGCTAGGATCCTTGGCTTTGATGGTTGTCCCTCCTGGAATTCATTTAATTATCTTGGAATCCCAATTTTCAAAGGGAACAAGAAGGTCTCGGACTGGCAGGACCTGATTGACAAGATCAAAGCCAAAATTTCATCGTGGGGTTTCAGATGGCTCAACTTGGCTGGAAAACTTGTTTTGATCAATTATGTTCTTTCTACATAGCCTATTTACATTAGCTCTATCTCTTTAACCCCCAAGAGTGTTGTCCAGAAGATAACGAAGGAGCTACGCAGATTTCTGTGGCATGGTGGAAAAACAAATGGAGCCAAAATTTTTCACTTGATGAGTTGGGAGAAAGTTTGCAGGCCTAAATTTGCTGGAGGAGCTGGAATAAGAGATCCTACGCTTATGAACCTTTCCCTAGGCGCTAAAATTCTATGGAGAGTCACCACAGGTAAGAAATCAAGGTGGAAAGAGATCTTATACAAAAAATACATGAAGGGGAACAGAAGGCGTTGTGTGGAGTCAATTGATCTGTCCAAAACTGGCACTCCCATCTGGAACCTATGCAAAAAGGAAGTGTTCATTCTATAAAATCAATTATATTGGATCCCTAGGAATGGTAAGAAGATCAAAATCTGGGTTGATAAGTTAGGACCGGATTAGCGATCCCCTGTCAACTTCCTTCAAAACTTCAACGATCTCAAAAGGTGGATGGATCAAGCCAACATTTCTACCTTATACGACCTCTCGGTCTGGACTGATAAGGGAATATGGATGGTATGGATTACTCTTGAGGTTCCGAGCCATCTACAAGAGGAATTCGACAACCTCCTCGATCTACTTCATGGTGCAACCCCCGTTCATCAACATTTGATCGATAAAAGAGGTTGGAGAAAGATGGGATCCTACACATTCAAGGTCGGTTATAATCTGACGGACAGCAACAATATCAAAGATAATAAATGGGAAAAAGTGTGGATCAAAGGTAGTCTCCCAAAAATAAATTCCTTCACCTGGATTTTAGCCCATCAAAAAATTCTCACCTCCAAAAATATTAAAAAAAGAGGGATTGAAGGACCTGCCAGATGCATCCTCTGTAAAGCTGCGGAGGAAACAATTGAGCATTTTCTTTTGGAGTGCAAATTTGCCTAGGAAGTCTGGCATAGGGATTATCTCGATTTAAACTCTACGGTGACTTTTCCAACAAGATGGAATGATCTCTTCTTCTGCTAGAAGGATTGCTACATAGGATCTATTCACAACAAGCCTGATCTCAAGAGAGCTTGGGAAGTCCTACCAAAACTTATATGTTGGAAATTATGGATAACCAAGAACAAGGAGATATTCGATGGAATTAGCTCCAATCCAGCTCGAGTCCTAGCTTCAGCCAAAGCATTGTGGATTGAATCCTTATTAGTGCATGGGATGAAGAATCTCAAAAATGAGTCGTTGAAGGTAGAAGAGAAAATTTGGGTCTCGGACTTGTTATTCCCAAATCCCTCCCTCTGTCCGGCCCATCCCATTAAGAAATCCAACAACCAGAATTGGCATATCAAGATGAGTGCAAAGGAGCTACAAAATTGGAAAACCCTCTTCTTCGATGGAGCCTAGAAAGGAAATCCAGGGTTGGCAGGTGCGGGTGGAGTCCTCTTCGACTCTGATGGAAACAAGATGAAAGACTTCGCCTGGGGTATTGGGAGAAGAACAAACAATAGTGTTGAATGGCTAACTCTTACTGAAGGACTGGAGATCGCAAGGGAAGAAGGTATCAATGAATTAGCAGTTTGTGGTGACTCTATGTTGGTTATCAAGGAGGCTAGGAATTTGAGCAAGAACAGAACGAGGCCCACTTCAAAAATTCACAACCTTCTAAAATATATGGTTAGCAAATCTAAAAGCATTAGTTTTCTACACATATTGAGGAACAATAACCAAGATGCGGATGAGATGGCAAACAATGGAGCTAAATTAGATTGTGGCGTTCTAGTTAGCAACCACAAGGTGAAGTATAAGGTTTGGATTCCTTGCTTTTGACTATTTTCTACATGTATTCTACATCAGCAGAGCAGCTTCACATGGGAAGGTTTTTTCAAAATTTTAGTTTGTTTCAAATGATCGAATTGGATGTCATAGCCAAAGTTCAAAACCCAAATTGGGGCCTCGATTTGAGGGATGCTCGCACACTTCCATCACATGACTTCCACATGGGAAGCATGCAAACTCTCACCTCCGACGGTTCTCGAGGCTGGACTCTATTTAAGTTTGGCTACCAAGTAGGTTGGCATACCCTTAGTTTCGTGAGTGAGATCATGGCAGATTCCGATGCAAATCGTCTTCGTGGTAAGCAGACTATTCCTCATTTTGATAGTGTTCTCCTTGATTTTTGAAAGCGATTCCCCTCATGGCCAGGGGGACAGGATTGTCTGACTTGTGAGTAGCATCATGAGAAGGTTCGAATTTGTGTGGGATCGAATGAGCATCAGGGCCTTGCGGCCTCCCTAATTGTGGTAGATGACCACTTGACTATACTAGACGCCCAAATCCGCATCTTAAGAAATGATAACTATGAAATTAAGCTGGATCTATAGCATTTCAGCGCCATGGAGCAGGCTGGTCGTCTGGAGGCTAGAAACAGTAACGGAAACCTCAATGCGAAGGTGGACAGGCTCTCTGCGGCTCTAGATGGTGGCTACTCCTGTCAAAACCTTGATGCTCAGATCAGGGCGGTTCGTGTCATCGCCAATAGAATTGAGGGAAAGGTGGATATCATGCGTAAGGAGCTTGTGGAATTGAAGATGGAAATACTGAGCCATGGAGAAGCTGGAAACAAGGAAGCTGCGTTCCACAACTAGCCAACAATCACAGTTTTTTGGGGGATTTTTCTGTGTCTGATTGCGTCTTTTGGTCTTTTTTCCTGCTATAGTTTTGTATTTCCCCTCGGTCCTATCTGAATTCTCTCATCCGGTTGATGTCAGTTCGAAATATCGTTGGTTGTCGGCATTATGTAGTTCTTATGGACTTTTAAGTTTCTCCCTGGTCTTCTTTTTGTTGAATTCAGATGATTATATGTAAAATATGAAGGCTAAGAAATGGTAGCTATCCACTGTCGGGTAGCAGGCATGTTCTTACACTGTGTAATTTGGTTTCTGCCATCTTTTTTCTTTTTAATACAAAAAACCTCTTATTCGTTTTCGTTAAAAAAAAAAAAATTCTACAAGAATGTGTGTGTGTGTGTGTTAAGTCCAACTTGAACTAAAGAAACATAGTTTTCTCACAAGTTTTGCAAGACTCACTTTTACTCAATATTCAAAGAAACTAGAAAATGTAGATAATCTTCTCACATTAGTAATCACATATATGTTAATGAACATTTCAGTATTCCAGCTGGCATTCCAATATTCTAGCATGTTTCCTTCTAGAACTTAGCGACGATTTTGACAAGGAAATTTGTATCAAGTTGCAAACTTTGAGGAAGGAATACATAATAATGATCATAAACTCATTTGACACGTGTGAATATATATATATATATATATATATATATATATATATATATATATATATATATATGTTCAAGTTAAATTCAAACTCATTCAACCTATGTTTTCATCTTATGCTCACTAAAAAGGTGATAAGAGTCTGTACTTGTTCTTATAGCATAAAATCAATTTCTCAAATCTTAATTTTTCTTCAATCTATAAATCCATAACCCACCACAAACCCAAAAATTCCTAAGAAAAAAATGAGGTCTTAATGTGTGATTGCTCTCATGCGATTCACAAAAATATGAACCTAACACCAACAAGATGTTGGTTCAGACGTGAGGTCGATAGAATATCAAACCATACACTAGGAATCCATCCCAACCGTTATTTTCTCCTCCTAAATGATATTTTATCCTCCTAAATGACTTGACAATAAAATGGGATGAGACCAGAAACATAAAGCATAAAAACACACAAGAGAATTCCCCAAATTGTGAGATTAATGTCTCACTCACACCACACTAGATTGATCTTATTAGATTGGAATCACATTACATATATAAGGATCCATTCATAGTGGACCCGTCCTTATTAAAAATAGATAATACACCCTAGGAACCTTATTCCAACAATGATTTATTGTGGTTTCAATTATGTGCTCATGACCAACTCATTTATTCATTATTTCCAACACTCCTCTTTAATGGAGAAATGAGATTTCTACAACACACAACTTACCTCTACGTATTTCAAAATTTTCCTTTCCTAGAGGTTTAGTGAAGATATAGCCACATTCTCATCAATATTACAATAGATTGAATCAATTTCCTTTGATTGTATCTTCTCTCTGACAAAATGATGTTGTATTTCAATGTGCTTTGACCTAGCATGATAAAGTGGATTATTTTCTAATTTGATGGAACTTTGGTTGTCACATTTGATAGTTTTTGGTTCTATTTTCCTTTCTCCCTTGTCTTCAAGAATCCTCCTTATCCAAATTGTTTCACAGGTGGCACTACATAATGCTTTGTACTCAGCTTCAATAGATGACAAAGATACAATTGGTTGCTTCTTGTTTCTCCATGAAATGATCCAATATCTAATAGTGAATGCATATCCAATGGTATACTTTATGTCATATGGTTCTCCTTTCCAATCAAAATCTAAATAATATTTCAAACCATTAGTATATTTAATACCAAATTATTCAATCCCTTTCAATTATAGAAGAGCTCTCTAGGTTTCTTTCTAGTGACTATCATGTGGCTTATACATGAATTGACTAAGTGTATTCACAGAATATGCAATATATGGCCTAGTTGTAGTAAGATAATTCATACTTCCCACCAACTTTCAATACAAAGTACCATTCACCTCTTTTGTTTCATCTTCACTGTTGAGCTTCACATTATGTTTCAATAGAGTAGACATTGACTTACATTCAGTCATATTGAACCCCCTGATTATCTCATTTGTATATTTTCTTTGTGTGATCAAGGGCACACCATCATCCCTCCATACTTCAAGGCCTAATAAATAATGCAACTAATCAAGGTCCTTCATCTCAAATTCCTGTGACAATTGTCTTTTGATTTCTTCAATCAACATTATAGCACTCAAAATTATGATTAGATCATCAACATATAAAGAAATCAAAGCAATATGCAAATTTTCATCCTTATTGATATACAAATTAGAATCACTTTTACTTCTTATGAAACCTTGTTGAAAGAAGAAAGTATCAATCTTCACATACCATGACCTAAGTGCATGTTTGATCCCATATAATGCCTTCTTTAATCTGCAAACAATATGTTCATGTCCCTGTTTTACAAAACCTTCTGGTTGAATAGGATAGAATTCTTCATTTTACACTCCATTTAGAAATGTTGAATTAACATCCAACTCATGCAGCTTCCAATCATACTTAGTATCCAATGCAATCATTATTCTAATGGTATTCATTTTTCCTACATGTGGAAAAGTATCTTCATAATCTATCCCTTCTATCTGTGAATAACCCCTTGTCTACCAATCTAGCTTTGTATTTGTCTATACTACCATTAACATTAAATTTATACTTGAACAACGATTTTGAACCAATAGGAAATTTATTTTCAGCCAATTATGTCAATTCCCATGTTTCTTTTGTCATTATTGAATCATATTCTTCTTTCATGGCATCCATCCATTAGTTTTTATCTTTATATTGCTCAAAATTTGAAGGTTCTAGACTATATTCATAACTTCATTCATTAGGGCATAATCCATATACCTAGTAGGAGTTTGCACTTGCCTTGATGATCTTCATAGAGGCTCGTTGCGTTTTGGAGTTCCTCCACCTCTTCTTGGTGTGCTCTAGTTGCTTGTAGTTTTACTATTTCTTGATATTCAACCTATTCAAACTCTTATTCTTTGGCATTCTCTATTGGTAGATGCCATACATCATGACAATCCTCCTTTTGACCTTCATATGCATGCTCATGAAATAAAATATTATGCTTGCAAAAATTTACGAGTTATGGGATCATACATCTTATACACTTTGTGATCAGTATATAATCAATAAAGATGCATTTGATTGCTTAGGAATCCAACTTTCTTCTATCTTCTTTTGGAATATGAGAAAATTCCTTACTCAAAAAAATTCTCAAATGACTAACAAACATGTTTATAACTATAAAGTGCTTCAAAAGGTGTTTTGTGCCCTAAAATTTTTGTAGGACTTCTATTTTTCAAATACATAGTAGTACTAATAGCTTCAATCCAAAATCCATTGGTAAGATTCTTACCTTTAATCATGCTCCAAGCAAATTAACTAATGTTCTATTCTTTCTCTAAGCTACTTCATTCTGTTGAGGAGTATGTGGAATTGTATAATGTCGATGAATCCCATTGTCCTTATGGTATTTGATGAATGTCCCTGATGAGTACTCTCATCCTTTATTTGATTGAGAATTTCAACCAAGCTCTTGAATTCTTTGAAATATTCAAACACATCACTTTTATTTCTAATAAAATAAACCCAAGTAAACCTAGTGCTATCATCAATGAAGAATAGGAAGTAAGATGCTCCCCCCTAGAGAGTTAGTTTGAATGTGACCACAAACATTTGCCTAAACTATCTCAATAATTTCCCTTTTTTCTTTTATCTATATGTGTAGGAAACTCTTCCTTATGTTATTTACCTAGTGCACATCCCTCATATTCAACATCTTCATTCTTCAGCATTGGAATTCCTTCCACCATTTCTTTATTTTTAAGTAACATCAAATCATTGTGATTAAGATGACCATACCTTTGATACCATAATTATTTTGTTGTCATTGTTGTAGATGTAAATACTTGATGATCCTTCCTCGTAACATCTAGATTGTACAAACCTCCAAATATTACTCCTTTTTCAATGACCTTGTAGTGACCTTGTATGTCCTTCACAACACAACTTGATTTAAAAAATTCAACCTTTAAATATTGATCTGTTATGGTGGAAACAAAGATTAAGTTCTTCTTTATTCTTGGCACATACATCACATTCTGATTTCGTCTCACATGACCACTTGGAAAATTCACACGTACATTACCATAACCTTTCATTTGATGTGATCCATCATCTCCTAGATAGATATTAGCATCATTATTGTTTTCATGCAATGTTTCAAACCAATATCTATTGCATGCCATATGAATTGACACACCAGAATCAATAAACCATGCATTAACATCATTGGTTTCTATGGATAGAGTAGCATTTGAAAAAAATAACTTGAGGTTTTTGAAATCATCACTTACATTGGGTTCTTTATCAAGAAAATTTCTTACATTTCTTCTATGTTCATAATCATTAAACTTAATTTTCCCACAATCTGTAACAAAATGTCTAGGCTTACCACAGTAGAAGCATCCATATTCCTCTTTAACTTGGTGTCTTTTTTTGGTGGTGTCGTACCTTGATTTATCTTTCCTCCCTTGTTATTTTCACATGGCTTTCCAATGTATGGATGTTTCCCTTTTGCTACCAACTCCAAATATCATTAAGAATTTATATTGTCATATTCCTTCATTATGGTTCTTAGAAGGAGGAAAATTACTATCCATATAGTCATTACCAACTAGAATAAATTATCTTCCAAAGGTAGCATTAGTGGAACATAAATGAGTTTCATATTGCTTAGCATGAGAAGAGGCCATTCTCTAATTAGAGGAACCTCAATCTACCCTAGTCTACGCATTGCAGGAAGTCTTTCTACACCCTCTCTACACCATTGAAGGAAAGAGGAAAGAAAGACAATTTTTTTTGGAATGATCATAGCCAAATTGATGCCCGTAATCTATTATATGACCCACATAATTGAATTCCCATTTCTTCTAAATGCAAATTGTCGAGGCTTCCAAGAAATTGGCCATTGGATCGACTGCTTCTTCGACTATATCAACATAAACAACTAAATTGCAGAACCAATGTATTTGTCTACTATGTTAATGGTTTCTACTTGCTTGGATGCTATGAATGTGGCTGCTATATTCATTGTAGATTTAGTGCATCCATATATGCTTGAAGTGGATCTACCTATGATGCCAATGCACTCTTTTTCTCAAGAATAGGTGTAACAACCCTTACCTCTCATACTGGTGATTCAATGCGTACTAGCTATCAAACTAGTTGGAATGCTTTCTTGGATGCCTTTGCCTTAGCAACCCTCTCTTTTGCTTCATCTTCTCCTGCTTATGTAGGGTAAATAGCTTTTTCTTGTGCACATTTCTAAGTAACATAATGTGAGGAAATATTTTTTCTTCCTAAAATCCTCATTCTTTCATTAACTATAACATGATAAACATGATGAAAATATATGTTGGTAATGATTCAAATGATCCAAGATAATCATGGTAAATTACTATGATAGGCCCTTCCAACATCCCTATATTTTTGTAAAGCACATTAGATGGAAATGAAAAGGAAGAACCCATATTGAGAGTTGTCTCTCTTAAAATTCCAATCCCACTGGATATTGTATTAGAGATTCAAAGAATTAATCCATTTCAACATCTCATATTCCTAATTTTAAAGAGGAAGTAATGATCGTTGGATGTCGACATCACATGTGTGGCTTTCCTAGGATGGGAGCAAAACAACCGAGTTTGTGATCATCTATGGATGGAGAGCATTTAACATATAAGAGATCATATGTAATGGTCTCTTGCATGCCCAAACCTCCTCTACCCATTAACACTTGTAACAAGGGAGGACTCTTGTCATGGATTTTGTGAATAAAAAAATATTTTTTAACATTTGCTCCATGCTAAACCCATTGAAATATGAGTTGCATACACAAAGTCCACATGACGATTGTGTTTCTCTACCTTATTATTATTATGTTTACAAATATTTCAATTGAACCAAGGCTATTAATTGATAATATTAATATAATTACAATTATAATTTATAATTCATAATAATTTATAGGGTGATATTTAACTTGATTGGCAATATTAATATAAACCAATTCTTCATTTTTATCATAATTTATAAGAATCATTGCCTAGGTAGGTAATTTACTGAATTGATCAATGTGTGTTCTTCTTCTTTCTACAGTTCTAATTTATGTAGGCTCTTTGTATTTTCATTGTAAAGTGCCTAAGGATTTAAAAGCTTGACCTATATGACAATTTCTTCCTGTATGTTAATCTCATAAATGTCTTTAGTTGCTTCATGTGCTTGCTACATAGTTATGGAGATACTTGATAAGATTTTTCTGAATCCAAGGCAAGTGTGTTCCAATGCTGAGCCTTTTGTTATTCATCCCTTCATACACGCATTTGCATAGGAAATATTTTTCTTGACATTTTTCTATTATCCATTAAAGTATTATACTATAGTCAAGGCCAAAGATAATAGATACTAGTTAGCAAAAGGTTTGTAGCATAAATGTTGCAAGCGAGTTTTTTCTTTTATGTAGAGATATGTTTTTTTATATCTAGGCACCAATTCTAATGGATTTTTATTTATGTTTTAACCATAGATAGCAATTCAAGAGGTTCCAAGAAAAATGAGGGCAAGCATATAGAATTACCAACTAATGCAAGGGAAGTTTTGAGTAATACTAAAGCAAGAGGTGTGGTTGTCTTAAACTATTTTCTTTTATATTATATCTAGATTAGCATGGAACTGTTCAAAGTGGACATACATTCCATCACTTGGGTTTGAATATTTGAATTGTTATGTGTATTCATGTTTTCTAATCATTTTTTATCAAACAGAGGAAATCCATAGAAAATGCTTCATTATGGGTGAAGCTTCTATGCATGGGATTGAAATCGTGATTTCCTTTTTTGTTTGTGGATTAGTAATTTGTAGATACAACCTTATGACTTCGATTTTTCAAATTATTCATAGCTACAATTTTTCAATTCCATAAAATTATTAATTTAAGAATGTAAATTAGTTTTACATGGGCTCTTAATCACAATTATGGAGAAAGCCTCAATCCTCTAGTTACATCAGAGTAATACTTACATTGTTGCACATATGTAGAGCAACCTGCATTGAGAAACACGCTTATCTTCAAAGTTATCATCTCACATATAAAAAAGCATTCCGCTCCACTTGATACTCAAATAAAAATCGCGAGGGTAGAATAACACATGCAAAACAAATACAAAAGCGTGAATGACATAATTTATTAATGTAGGCATCATTTGTTGTATTCCATAAAAGTATGCATGAAAAAATATATAACAACATATATTACACCAAGCAAAACATAGGAAAATGAATAATCAAGTCTAAATATCGGGATGTGCCAAAATGTTTGCTAGTAATTCTTTGTTGAATCTTGCCATTCAAAGATTTCATGGAAAAAACATGACAAAATAGGGTCATTGATAGGCAACTTGACTAAAAAATGAGTTCATTTAAACAGGTATGTACTACAAATGCTCAGAATGTCTTATAGAAAGAAATTTTTGGAAATTATTTTCACGCCATTCTTATTTTTGTTGATAATCACACACAAAAAAAAACAACCCCTCTAACAAAGTGTTGTTTTGGTGTGATCAATAAATATATGTTTTAACTAACATGATGCTACTACTAACAACTCGATCTTACTTTTAGCTAGAAACTTGCTGCTTAGCAACTCCTCTTGTTTTATTTGCTTTTATGTTAATTGATACTTCTACATTCATTTACGTTAAGTTGTATAATCCTTACTTGAAATTTGATTTAATTTTTTTATTAAACTAGATTAAGTGGGCCTATTTTTTATTTTAGAAAGAAACTCAACAATGTTTGAAATCTAGTTTATCATAAAATGTGAAAAACAATCACACCATAAAAGCAATAGTAAAATATAGCTATATTAATTGTAAGCCAATGAATTATTCAGTACATGCATCATCTTTCGATGTAGCAAACACAATACCACTCTTGGGTTATTTGTATCACCAAATCACACCTTCCTTTTTTATTTCTTTAACAACAGTGGCACATGAAACTTAGTCTCCTTGATGATGAATTCATTGCATTATCTTCCTCAACAAAATCCTAAGACAAATAACATACTTTAATTTCTTGTAAAAAAACAAGAAAATGTAATTTAATTAAGGAGCACTTTTAAATCCAGAAGATTCAATATCATACTATCGAAATCCATTAGAACAAAATTTGAAACAAACATTACTGGAAAATAAGTAATTAGTGCCTAGTTTAGCGTCCTTTTTTAGTGTATTTTTTTTTCCAATTGAGTTAGAAAATCTAGTGCTAAACCTAGCATGGACTTGCAATTTTTTAAAGCATCTAAAATAGCACTAGGTTTAGCACCAGTTTTAGCGACAAGATTAGCACCTGATTTAGCTTCGATTGTCTGTAAATTAAATTTAAAGAAATAGAAACAGAAAATGGTAAAATTTAAAAAGAAAAAGAAATGAAAAAATGGTAAGGAAATGTTGGGATTTGAACCATATCACTTTAAAAGAGGCAAGATGTCTACTTGATCCACATTCCCACAAAAAACTGCGATTAAAAGTGCAAATCTAAACTGAAACTAAACTAACCTAGTGCAAATTAAAACTTGCGAAAACATAAATGGAAAATGGTAAAAAAATGAAAATATAAATGGAAAATGTTAAAGGGAATACTAGGATTTGAACCTTGATCACTTCCCAAAAGAAAAGAACTCTACTTGAGCTACATTCCCACAGAAATATGCCTTTAAAAGCGGAGATCTGAATTGAAATTAACCTAACCTATTCATGCAAAACAAGTGAATACAAGTTGAAATGTAATAATAAATATATCGGTGCGAAGATTTGAACCCATATCTCCTTACATTAGTGCAAGGTCATTCCTTAATCCATACCCATGAACTAGATCTATGCATTAAACAAAACCCATAAAAATGTTAATTTTCTTCTTTCTTCATTAAACCCGCAACAACAAAACAACAATAAACATTAGTAAATCAATAAAGAAAAAGCAAAGCAAAAGAGGAAAGAAAAATGAGAAGGGAAGGGAGAATCCATTACCTTCCTTATGGAGGTTCCACCTAGAAATCCTAACCTCCATTCATGAAACCCTAAATCTACAACAACAAAATATAAATAAACATTAGAAAATAAATAAATTAAAATAAAAGTAAAATAGGAAGGAGGAGAAGGGAAAGTAGTTGCCATTACCTTTTTTATGGAGACCTGCTTTGATGAAACCTTCTCCTCCATACATGAAATCCTAAACTTGCAACAATAAAACAATAATAAATATTAGTAAATCAATAAAGAAAAATAAAAGTAAAAGAGGAAGGAAGGAGGAAAAGGGAAGGAGAATCCATTCTCTTAATCATAGAGGTTCCTCCCTGAAACCAAATCCCTGTCCTCCATGAAGATGAAATCCTAAGAGAGGAAACCTTAAGGGAGAAAGGAAAAGGTTGGAGAAGAGAAGAGAGAAAGAGAGGAGATGAGAAAATAATGAAAGAGTAGGTTTTGAGGGGATTTTATGAGGGGAAATTGGGGATTTTAATTACAATAATTGAAATTCCCTCCACCTCATGAGGATTGGGACAAGTGACTTATTTTTAACCTTTAATATTACTTAGTTTTTTTTTTTTTAAGTTCCCTTTTTTTTGAAAAGTTTATGTCGCTTTTATTTTGTCATTCAAGAAACCTAGCACTAAGCTAAAGTTGTTGTGCTAAATATGGCTCTAACTCTGGCACTAAACATGATGCTAAAGACAATACAGTAAATAATGTTGACTTTAGCGCTATCCCATGAAATCGTGTAGACTTTTCATAAAACTACAAAAAATCATTGGAAACAAAAAAAAAACTAAAATAAACACTAATGACAAGGTTTTTTTTTTGTTTGTCAAAACACAAATCTAATAAATAGATAAATATAATTTGATAGTTAACATGTAAAAACACCAACTCTATTAAGATAATGCCTACTCCTAAACTACCATCATTTCCTAACAAAAATGATATACATTATTTAGAAAAAATACTTAATACAAATGTTGATTAACAACTCAAATGGAGTTCCAACTTACATTATATAGCAACATATCTTAAATTCTCATGCTTCCAAAGTAAGGCTCATTTCTATACGAATCAAAATATGTAGCAACTTCAAAAGCAAGATAAATATTAAAAGATATAATAACTAGCATTTGTCCCTTGAGGGGCAAAAATGAACGCTGGTAGGAAAAGAGGAAAGTTAGAAGGAACAAAAACATAGGCATAGGCAATGAAGGATACTGGTAGGAAAAGAGCAAAGTTTGTAACAATCTCATATTACAAAGACATAGGCACTCAACCCATACCAAAAAATAATGTTAAGTTCATCAACACAGTGAGCCAACTACAATTGCTTTTCTCACAATCTCTGTAGTAGTAATCTCAACACTATAAATTACTACTATATCTAGAATATATAAGCAATTTGAAAAAATATTTCTGCAATAATATCAATGAAAACAATGATTATAATAGCTCCTAAATTGCACAAACTACTTGTGAACAAAAGTTTGCTTTCATGCCATGTGTTGTAGCAATAAATTTAGGAATCTCCATATACAAGTATAGGTATAGAACTCTTTCATGGACCAACTATTGATAGTGCCACAATCTAAGTTGTAAATGAATCTTCATTATGCTTGCTTCAAGCATGGAAGATACAGTGGGAAACCCAAATATGTTTCTTTTTTGTCATTGAGGATTTCAAGTCCACAATAAAAGCTTTACATCCTTATCGACCATGTAAAGGCGAATAGACTTGTCACTACATGAACTAATCTTCTAAAAATTACTAATAAACCAAGGAAAGCAATTGGTTATCAATGACTCTCACCGCATTAAGGATTCACACGTCTTCTGACAATATAGATAGTTCACAACAAAGCACAATAAAAATGCAGACTTACAACACAATAGGAGTGGTGAATCTTTGTTATGCTTGCTTCAAGAATGGAAGATACACTGGGAAACCCATATATGTTTCTTTCTTCTCATTGAGGATTTCAAGTCCACAATAAAAACTTTACATGCTTCTCAACCATGTAAAGGAGAACAGACTTGTCACTAGATGAATTAATCTTCTGAAAATCACTAATAAACCAAAGAAAGTAACTGGTTATCAATGACTCTCACCGCATCAAGGATTCACACGTGTTCTGACAATATAGATAGTTCACAACAAAGCACAATAAAATGCAGACTTACAACACAATAGGAGTGGTCGTAGCTCTCAATATAAAGGTTGTATTTATTCAACATGGAGGTAGATGAGGAGAGGTCGTTTTGCTTGGCTGCTTTGTTTTTATGAATGTAAAAGAGAGTACATAGTTTACAAATCAGCTGAGATTAATATTTATATCACTACTACTTGGGATAATCCATTATGAGCTTAGCTTGAAAAGCCATTTCCAACAAGGAAACTAAAGAGCATTGAACTAAAAAAGTAGTAAAATATAGCACTGTTACAAAAATATGAACAAGGATTTAGGTTTTTGAGAGAAAAGGAATCCCAATAATATCCATTGAAAAGTACACATTACATATAAACATTTCTGCAATAGTTTCTCAAGAAGGGAAATTTGTTTTCATTGACAAAGAAGAATAGATGAACAACAAAAAGGGTTGGTTCACCACTATATAGCCTTGGAAGAGTTTGTTATCTGGTGAAATTGCAAAAATGAGAATAACAGGCAAATTTTTCATTTGAGTGTTGTACATATGAGAAGATACAAATGATATTTACAATTAAAATTAGCTGGACGCTTCTAAATTAGAAATATAGTTTGCCCATGTAGTAGCTTATTCAGTTATGATATTATATTCGCCAGGCTTTAATAGTTTTAAAGACACTTCATGATAAGACAATTTTGTTTCTATATTTGCAACTTCTGTTGGTGCAGCCTTGTTGGTATCCTCAAGGAAAATGAGATGTGTAGATGTTTGCCTCACATAGAATTTGATGTCTTCTTCTGTTAGAGCATCAATTTTCTTGATGTAGTCCAGGTTTGATTGCAACACTTGTTGGAGTTTTGCCATCTGCTGATCCTTGGGGGGAGCTCATCGATATTGGTTGCCTGATAGGGAGATGACAGTTACGGTGAACCTAATGGATATCCTCATAGAAGTTTGTGCACTTTTCAAGAGTTTTATCAATCTCGGCATTTAGTTGATTAGTGGATTTCCTGCAAAATTCAAGGAGTGCAATATCCAGCTTCAGGGTCGCTAGTGTTTTGTGAGGGAGGTGAGGAGGAAATGATGGGTTATTTTCTCTCCAAGTTAACTGTTTTTTAAGCTTGTTTCCAGTAGTAATCAAATGTTGATGCATTGCTATTGCGGTTGCAGCAATTTCCTGCATCCTTGCCATGAATTGTTTGATATTGTAGATTTGTTGAAAGAGTGTTTTTTGATAGTTTGAGACTTGCTCTTGAAGCTTGCATGCTTGTGCCCAGAACGGTTCCATGAGTGATTTCTTATCTCTCAACAACTTATCTACTTGAGTCTTCAATTCATTGACCTTGTCGTTCGCCACTAATACATGTGTTTCAAAGTTTGTAAGCTTTGCTTGAAAATCATTTGTCTCCCCTTCCATTATCATTAACTGAACAATCAATGCTTCCTTTTCTGTGTTAAGGTTGTTGTACGCAGCTAGTAAATTGTCTTTCTCAAATAATGTGGCCTGTAATTTTTTGTTTAACTCAATGGTCTCTCCACATTACTTTACCAAGGTGGCCTTGAGTTTCAACATTTTTTCTTTGTTTCGCTCAATAGTGGTAAGCAGCTTGTCGACATTGTCAGCACTTGCTTGTGCAGTTGCGACATTCATGGAGGCTGTGAATTTTGGGTCCTTTTCGGTGCCTTCTACAAGTGTGTTTTCCGTGACGGTAACATTATCTGGTTGAGCGGTCCATTTCATTCTTTTTTATGACCGTCGTGTTATGGTCTTTCTCTTTGAATAAAAAAAAAATCGTGTCCAATTGGGCCAGGTATGTTCTTTGGATGGGGTAAACGACGTAAACTGGAGCTCTGGAAATGGCAAGTGGCCTCCAGTTAGTGGGCTTAGCACGTTTGTGTCCATGGGTTCTGGACTATTGACTTGTGGACTTGTTGGCTCCTTGTGCATAGCTGGTTGGATCTTTTCTTACGCTTCTTTGTTGATCTATTCTTCCAAAGCTTCATTTTATTTAGTTTCTCTTGCACGACAGGCTTCTTCATTTTGCAATTTTTCCATTTCCTCGCTTTGATGTTGTTCGATTGCTAATATTTCTGCTTCCTCTTTATCTTGTTTTTCTTGTACCCTTTTGGCCTGTTCACTTTGTCTATGTATTTCTGCTTCCTCTTTCTTTTGTTGCTCTGCTGATTCTTCCCTTTGTATATGTATTTCTGTTTCCTTTTCCTGGGTTGTAATTTTGATAGAAGTAGGTGCATGGTTGCACTTTATTTTTTTGTGCAGCTCTTTCGCATTGTTGACCTTTTTATACATTTCCTCATCTTCCAGGAAATGATCTGAGTATTCAAAAGTGATTTTGCAAGAAGCACAATGTTTAGCCACTTTACCTTTGTTGTCGTTTCTTACAAAAAGTATAGTCCCGAAGTGAAAAGCTTCCAAGTCGAAAACGAAGGCTTCAATAGCTCTAATTTTTTGGAACTTGTATGCACCAATGTTGAATGGTAGAGGTGGGTAAGATGATTTTTTTTTAGATGGAGAAAGTCACCAATTCCATTGATGAAGACTTGTCTTATGGCTTCTTTATGCACAATGAAATCTGTAGCATACTTGGGAAGTAGATAAGGAGGTTTAGTGTCCCCATACATCCTTATGTATGTGCCTTCTAATGAGAAGTAGTAGTCCTTGTACTCACCTATTACAGCCAAGGCATTTTCTGAAAAACAATTTGGTTCTTTATTGAAGAGCAACCAATAAAGGGGCATGATTAGTTCTTTGCATAGTAGTTTGTAAACCCTTGATATCGATGAGCCCAAGTTATTTGGTATGCTACATGAAGGGGAGTCTTAGTCTATTTCCAAGTACATCCCAACTTAGGGAAAGGATTCTTGACCAATATACAATCAATGAGGTAATAAGACATGAAAAATTCTGCTTTCTGTTGTGAAAGGTTGGTTTGAGTTGTAGCAATGTTGGACGCCATACTATCTGATATTATATCTGCCCAATTGAAGAATGTACCATGTGTGGAAACATGGTAGATCAATGGAACCCAGCTGATTTTATAGTTGTTTCCATTTGGTAGGCCAAAGATTCTGTTCAACATTAGGACCATGATTTGATAGGGGGTCCTTAAGTGTTGGCTGTCATATTCCCCGCTATCTTTGGGTCTTAGTTGCTTGTCTGGTACCATCATCTAATTAAGTCTTCTGAATTTTGAATCCTATCTTTGTTGATATGACCTTAAATTGTATAGGCTTTCTTATTAACAAGGAAAGGTACTTGAAGGTCAGTGTTGCAGCAGAAGTTTCAAAATTTTAGAGTTCAAGGATACATAAAGTGAAGTGCTCCTTTTCCTGCAAACAGAAATCCCTCACAGGTATTAATACAACCCCAACTGTTTCTTCACAAAAGTGCTTGGGAGCACTTCTCTAGCTTACTCAATATGCTCAGTAATCTTAGATATGAAAATTATATAAAATTACTGACTGTCAGCATCTATGGGTTAAGAAATCTCATGAAAACTCAATTTACCACCAAACACTTTCTAGGTTATTATGGGCTTTTCTACTTGAATTCTAATAATGAAGTGGAAATGAAAACCAAATCTGGAATCCTAAAACCTTAGGTGGTCCCATCTAGCACTGCCCTTTAGCACCACAAAGAGATTGACAATAATTGCTCCATTGATTCACCAACAATGGCTGCCCAATTTTCCATAGAGTGGATAGTTCTTGAAGAATTAAATAGATTAAACTGAATCTTGATAGTTTCACTCAAAACGATAATCCAAGAATATAAGTATATGTCCAAGAGGTTTCTTCTTATAGTTTGAACTTCCAACAAGTTATAATTGTTAGATTGTTACCTTGTTTAACTCAGATAGCTTTTTCCACAGCACCAGGATGCATAGAATCAGCAGCTACATCGGGAGCAGAAATAAGTGTATTTAATGCAGGTCTATAAAGCGCAGTTATGGCAGCAGTTTTCCTAGGTTCTTGTGCACATCATAGTGTGACGGTGCCACAATTTTGTCGGAGAGGAGGGCACATGCATGCTTTCAACATGCATATGCCAATCTTAGTTTATTTCGAGTTTTGCTACCTTCACTTAAACTCAGTTCATAGCTGTTCCAGATTGATCAAATTCCACTTTCTGGTTCAGTTCAGTTCAGTTCAGCTTTCGGTTTAGTTCTTTTCTTAAAATGAGTTCCATCTCTTACTTAAAAGTCTAGGTGCTTTAGCTGTACAAAATCAGACAGAATATCATAGATGATTGTATAAAGAAATCAACTGTGTAATACAAATAACATAGTGAAGTCTTGTATTTTCTGTACATTTATAATTTATCAGTATTTTATAGAGCATAAACAGTTTGCAAAGATCCAAGGTGAAATGTTAATTGTCCTCTATCAGTCAATTCCGTTTGTTCCCATTATGGATTACCGTCCACCGTGTTTCTTTGCAAAATAAACACATTATTAACTTCACATTGTGTCTAAAATAGCTGACATCCATGGAGGGATTGAAAATAGTTTACTTTTTCATCGCGAGTTACTGGTGAAACTCTACGTTGTAAATGTTAGGGCTTGTAGGAGTAAGCCTCCCTAACAGTATGTGTTTTCTTGCAAAATTCGTGGAAAATACAGTTTTTACATAACACTACACAAAGCAACTTGGCAGGGATGGGATACAACGGAATAGATTCCACTCTAAAGGTAGCATAGTATTTGGTTCTTATTGGCTGAAGAAAATTCCACAATATTCTAAATCAAGATTTATTGGGCTTATACTAAATGTTTATTACAACTTGATTTTTATGTTTTCCGCCTTAATAGGTTTTAACCGGCTTGTTCATGGTTCCACTTGGATTGTGGTTTAACCAATAGCCATGATCTTACCATAATCCAAAGATATTTTGGGTTTCCGAGTATACTCAAAGCCAAACATAAATAAAAATGCCCCAAATCCACTAAAACCATGACGTTACTTCATGAATTCCTATGAAGGTAATCCATGCAACAACTACTAGTTATTTTTTACATTTATTTATTTTTTATAATTGTTATTTTGAATTTTGAATTACAACCATAAAATCAATCTAAACACCTATCCGTGTAAACATTTGAACTTTTTATTATTTATTTATTTTTCTCATATTATTTTTCCATTTCTCTCATAAAATATATAAAAACTGAAAATAAAAAATAATCATTTTATACATCTATATTAAGTTTGACAACAAATTTTAATGACATGATACAATAATCTTCTTAAATGACAGAGGTGGCATTGACGATCAAGTTTAGTAATGTAATCAAGATCTAATGAAATGCTCAAAATCAAAATTACAAGTTTAACAAGCTTGAAGGTTAGAGTCCATAGGTGGGTAGATAATATTTTATTTTATGTTACGGTGTTGTTACATTTTAGTTTAGTTTTTCTTTTTAATATTTTATTTATTAGGTTAATATTTATTTATTTAATATATAGGGGTTCTATAAGAGCATTATCTTACTTACAAGAATTGAATTTAGATGAAGAGGGTAACAATCATTACTTTCTCAACTACCCAAGTTATATCAATGAACATGTTTTTTTTCCCCAAAAAAGTTCTCATTATATTAATTTAAATATAATCCATTTTACATAGACTTAAGCAGCCTTGTCTTCTCTTCTTAAATAAAAGACCATTTCACTTAATAATCCCAGCATTTGTATCGTTTTTACATATTTTTTATTTGGTTTCACCAAAATATAATGTAACCTTTCTTCCAAAAATAGCCATCTAAAAACTATGCTCTATTAACAGATTTAATATTTTCTTTTCATTTGAATAGGTATGGACTTCCTCCCTTTTAGGAGAGGATGGGTTCAATTCACCACTAGCATGGAATCTCTATAGACTTGAATCTTCAGGATGGATGTCTTTTGAGCTGGCGATGCCTTACAGCTGAGAATTCGGCAAACTATAACTAACAGATAGAAATTTTATATTATTGAGTAATTTTATTTTTTAAAATATAAAAAACATGCCCACATTTAGTATTAATTAATTTGATAATTTTGGTAAATTAACATAAAACATTAAAAATGTTATTATAAAATATGACCATGGCATAAAAAAAAACTTATATATATATATATATATATATATATATATATATATTGAATATTATTTTCCCTGGAAAAAAATATATATTGAATATTAATAAAAAATTAATTTGATAATTTTGGTAAATTAACATAAAACATTAAAAATGTTATTATAAAATATGACCATGGTATAAAAAAAAACTAATATATATATATATTGAATATTAATAAATTTTATAATAGTAAATATAAAAATATTATAACTCATTTTAAAATTGTGTACGTGGCTGAGTGTTTGAGTGTTTTATATTCTATGTAAATAATTTCTAAATCTATAATGCTTACTCTATTAGATATCCTAGCTGGAAAAAATAAATTTCTGAACCCCTTTAATACAATTCAAACATTAAATATTGTTCACCAAATTTTATTAGGTTATACTTTATCTTTACCGTACAAGTTGTTCTGAAGCGATAAAATCTTGTGGAATGATTTTGTGACGGAGTCTCTAAGTTTTGTTTTGTTGTTATATTGGGAGTTGCATTAACTAAAGCAGTGCTACTGGTGCCAATGTGCGAAGCTGTACAGCAACCCATATATAATTTCTATATGCAAAGCTGCCCATGGGCTGAGAGCATTGTTGAACAAGTGGTGAGGAAATACATAGCAGCAGATCCAACTCTAGCGGCTTCTGTATGGAGGCTGCACTTCCATGACTGCTTCGTGAGGGTATGTCGACTGCTTGAACGTCTAAACTAAACACTTAAGATTTAGTATTTACTATATCGCTAGTTAATGTCATCAAATTATTGGTGCTATTGCAGGGTTGTGATGGTCAGTGCGGTTGAATTCTACAGAAAATAACATCGCAGAAAAAGACGCAATCCCTAATCTCACAGTGCGTGGATTTGAAGTTATCGACGATGCCAAGGCACAAATAGAGGAAAGGTGTCCTGGAGTGGTCTCCTGTGCTGACATTCTCGCTCTTGCCGCTAGCGATGCCGTTTTGGGGTACACATTATTCATATCTGTTTTGTTTATATATATTTCACATCTGTTTATCTCTATATTTATTTCAAATCTGTTTTGTTTTAATTATATAGCTGTATGAATCCATTTGAGCCATATTACAATTTCTTCCACGGAGAAAAAGTTTTCTTATCCCTGTCCAATATTCTAGATCCAGAGTTGAGATAGTTGAAGCTGTAAGTCTGTTCATGTGATCAATAAATCAGCCCATCGAATTATACTAATTTTCTTGCCTTACTTTTGACAGAGTGGAGGACCGTTCTGGCCAGTGAAGACAGGTCGTAGGGATGGAAGGATATCGATTGCGAACGAGGCATTGTCTAACCTCCCTTCGGGTTTCTTGAACATCCCACAGCTGATGGACTCTTTCACCAGAAAAGGACCCAACATGAAAGACTTAGTTGTTCTATCTGGTACCTGTCAATGCAAATCAGCTAGATCTATACGATTGCAATGAAATAATTTAGTAATTTTTCTGCAGATTGTGTACCTAAAAAGAATTGTGTACCTTCCAAAGAATGGTTGCGTGAAAGGGGAACGGAGCAGATGGGCGTGAAGAGGGGGGATTGCAGGTGGGCCTGGGGAGGAATGGATGAGTGGTGCAACAGGCAGGGCCGAGATGTGTGGGCTTGGAGGAGTGCAGCGGAAGAAAGCAGGCGCAGAGAAGCCATCCACGTGCATTCCATTCGCTTTATGAGCGAGGAATCTAGCTGAGGTGGATGGATGATGGTTAAGCTTCTCTGAGGTGAAATTATGGTGATTCTTAAACATTTTCACCAATGAAGACCTCAATATCATACTACGATAAAAATTAAACAATTGCAATCATGTTTACCCATACTAATTCAAGAGCATCTTAGTTAAAAGGTGTTGAAGGCTAGTATTCTTGAACTAATCAAGAGCTAAATGGTGCCAACTATATGAAATCAACCTTCTCATACCTTGTAGTAACTTTTTTTATTATTTTATAAGTAAGATGTGAAACCTTTTATTAATAAAAAATAGGGAATATAGATGTACAACCACAGTTGGTAATCCCAAAATGGGCCAATCTGGAGATAATTTTCTTTGACAACTTTTAAGTTAAACTAACTTAAAACTCAATGACACTCCCTTCCAAGACAGTGCTATCCATGTAATGACAATTTGGGATCTTTTTTCTTTTTCCTTACATCAATCCATCCTGACGACTGATCAAGAGCTGACAGGATGGGAG
Organism: Larix kaempferi; assembly: GCA_027924585.1. Lineage (NCBI taxonomy): Eukaryota > Viridiplantae > Streptophyta > Pinopsida > Pinales > Pinaceae > Larix > Larix kaempferi. The sequence continues at coordinate 21,682,264 of BSBM01000070.1, read as the reverse complement.
TTATGGTCAGCTAGTGCTGGGACCATTCGAGAATACCTCGAGAGTAAGCTAATTCTGCTTCTTTGTCACTATCTAAGTTATCATATTCATGTAGGTGTTTCTGGCCACCTGTGGAGGATACTCCGGCTAGGGCCATATCCATTGACTCCCCACGAGTAGGAGGTTCTTCGAGGTCCCCCTGAGGCCTTTCCGAGTCACTAGCTTGCTGATTTGCTGCATGTGGTGAGTTCGACATAGGAGACGAGGAGGGAGGCGCTCTTGGTGAGCCATCTTGTGTGTTCAAGGAAGGATGCTTCCTTTGGTTCTTTCTTTCATGCCATCCATGCTGCCGCTGTTGATGTATATGTAACTTCGGAATGTATTTCATCTGTATATTATATATATATTTATTGTACCCTTATAAGAGATGTGTTATTCCTCTATAAGGAAGTGTCGTCATGTGGATTGACAAGTGTCGCAAGTGTGTGTACTTGCCAATGGGTTATTAGACCACCTTATGGGGTCGGCCCTGATTAATATATAATATAATGTGGGTGTATCTAAGTAGACAAGTCGGCCCCAGTAGGTCACTGGGCAAAAAGGTGAGTATAAATAGAGATAAGAGATCTCTATTTTACTCACTCGGAAAAGTAACTATCTCTCTCTCTGAAAAGTGGCGCACTAGTGAGGAGGAGGAGGATCATCTGCTAGGAGACTATCTCAGTGTTATTTGGTTGTATTTTGGTTGAGCCATTGCTCTTTCTATCTCTGAGGAAGTTGTGGGGTTTTTCACCTTAGGGTTTTCCCCACGGAAACTCTGTGGCTCTTGTCTCTATGCTTTTGATTCTTGTGATGCTTGTGATGCTTGTCATATTATGATTTTCATGCATTGATATACTGTAGATGTTATTCTCTCAGCAAAGATCCTATAGTATTGTGATTTAATACTAAAAATTTAACATGGTATCAGAGCTTAACTGAGAAGAAGACATTTTGCAGTGACGAAAGCTTGTATTCCTTGTTTATTGGGTTTCTCTCCACAGATTTTTGAAATTCAGTATAGTAGATTGGATCTACTCATCAAGGCGCATCTATCTGTCCAATCATAATTCAGTTCCGAGCATTTTCAGATTTCGCCCTAAAAATTAGGGTTTCCACAAAAATAGGAATTTCTGGAAACTGAAGGCACAACTGGAAGCTCCTTGCAAAAATCGAAGGTTTGAGCTTTGGATCGAGATTTTTTGCTGGGTAGATCTCCGGGAAACTCAAACCCTAATTCAGGGCTCTCCCTAGTGAACCCGGGAGGACAAAAAGGCAATTTTGAAGGGCAAGACCTTGCTGATCTCAAATTCTGAATGTACTAGGCTGATCAGCTCTCCAAGGCGCATCTTTCTATCCTTTCGGAATTTTGAAATTCACATTTTGAATTTTTAGGGTTTCTCTAACAAACCCTAATCTGGGACGAGATCCAGTTTTCAGCACTTCAAGTGGTAAGTCCTAAATCTTTTCTATTTCCATTTGAAGTACTCTTAAAGATGTCTCTCCACACTAAGCTTGAGGATAAGCTTGAAGGGGCTGATAAATTCCGAGCTTGGAAGTATAAGATTGGGTTAATCTTGGAAGAAAATGAGTTGGACTCATATGTGAAAGAAGACATCCCTATCCCAGAGGATGAAGAGGCCAAGGCATTGCACAAGAAGAACTTGGTCAAGGCAAAGAGAATCATTGCTGATTCTATCAAAGACCATCTCATACCCCATGTGTCTTCTCTCAAGACACCCAAGGAGATGTTTGAATCCTTGACCAAGCTATTTGAAGGAAAGAACATAAATCGGAAGATGACCCTGCGGAACCAATTGAAAGCAGTAAAGTTTCAGAATGGAGAAACCATTCAATCTTATTTTTCAAGGGTCTCCCAGATCAAGGAACAACTAGAAGCAGTGGATGAAATGGTGGAGAATGGTGAAGTGGTGATGACCACTCTAAATGGCCTACCCAGGTCATGGGATTCTTTTATTCAAGGAATTTGTGCAAGGAAGAAGTTGGTCTCCTTCAACAGACTGAGGGAAGAATGCTCTCAAGAAGAAGGTAGGCTTATAGCTCGTGAGGAAAAGATGGGAGGAGAAGATCAAGCCCTTGCAGCTCACACCAAAAGAAGCAAAACCAAGAAGGATCACTCTCACCACAAAAGATCTCATCAAAGGAGTAAGAAGGACCTAAGATGCTTTACATGCAATGAGAAGGGTCACTATGCTTCAGATTGTCCCAAGAACAAAAGGGATAATAACAACAACTTCAGTAAGAAGAAGAAGGGCAGCAAAAGAAGATTTCATGCTCATGCTGCCGAAGATGATGAACCCCCAAAGAAGAAGGCTAGGGCAGAAAGTGATAGTGATGATGTCTCATCAAATAGAGAAGAGTATGTTCTGATCTCTGCTCTTACAGGTACCATCTCCCATGGATGTAATGATTGGTTGATTGATAGTGGGGCTTCCAAACACATGACTGGGTTTAAAGAATCCTTTGTGAACCTATCTGAACATGAGTCACCCCATAAGGTGAAACTTGGGGATGATTATCAATACCCAATCAAAGGAAGTGGTGAAGCCTCCTACAACCTAGATTCTGGAAAATCATTGAAGATGAAAGAAGTACTTTATGTACCTGGGCTCAAGAAGAACTTACTCTCCATCTCTGCATTGGATGCAAAAGGTATGAGGGTTGCATTTGTGGATGGCCAAGTCCTAATGTGGCCAAAGGGAAAGACCATAGATGATGCAGTAGTGATTGGAGAGCAAGAGGGAAGCTTGTATAAATTGAAGGGACAACCTGAACATGCCATGGTACATGAATCCATGGAGCCAAGTGAACTTTGGCATAGAAGACTTGCTCATATGCACTATAGGGCACTTCCAATTGCAAGCAAGGCAGTAGAGGGTCTTCCTGAAATCAAGACCAAACATGAAGGTGTTTGTAAAGGATGTGCAAAAGGTAAGAACATTAAGAAGGCTTTCCCAAGCAGTGAAAGCAAGGAAAAAGACATCCTGGAAATCATCCACTCAGATGTATGTGGCCCTATGTCATCCAGCTCCCTGAGTGGGTATGTTTACTATGTATCATTCATTGATGACTTCTCCAGGAAGACTTGGGTATACTTCTTGAAGGGAAAAGATGAGGTGCTTGATAAATTCAAGGAATTCAAAACCTTGATGGAGAATCAAACTGACAAGAAAATCAAGACATTCAGATCTGACAATGGTGGAGAATTCACTTCAAATGACTTCAAGAAGCTTTGCAGTGATTCAGGGATTAAGAGGGAGTTGACTGCTCCTTATAATCCTCAACAGAATGGAGTTGCAGAAAGGAAGAACAGAACTATCATGGAAGTAGCAAGGGCAATGTTGCATGACCAGGATCTTCCTATGCATCTATGGGCAGAAGCATCTAGAACAGCTGTATATGTGCAGAACAGAACACCCCACAAGATATTGGACAACAAGACACCAGAAGAGGTCTTTTCTGGTAAGAAACCTGAATTCATCCATCTCAGAATATTTGGTTGTCCAGTATATACTCATGTCCCAAAAGAGAAGAGGACTAAACTAGATCCTTCAGGAAAGAAGGGCATCTTTGTGGGTTATAGTGAAAGCTCAAAGGCGTACAGAATATACTTTCCAGGATTCAAGAAAATTGATGTCAGTAGGGATGTAACATTTGATTAAAACTCAGCATTCATCAAATCAAGAAAGACACCTACAGAAGTTTATGAAGAACCTAAGGAAACAAGATTTCAGGACACTACCATGACTGAAGCAGTTCCAGAAGCTGTTCGTGAGTTTGAAGATCCACAAGAACCTGTAGATCCACCCCGTGAGGATAACTCTCACAAGAGGAAACCTGTATGGGCTAGAGAGCTCATTCATGATGCAGAAAGATTTGGCATTCCAGAAGAAGAACACAGAGCAAAGAAGAGAACCAGATCACACACCAGTTATGTTGCTTTACTCTGTGACATTATGAACAAAGAGCCTTCCAGTTATGAAGAGGCAGCAGAAAAGAAGGAATGGAAGGATGTTATCGTTGAGGAATACCAATCAATAATGAAGAATGATGTTTGGGATGTTGTCCCAAGACCTAAAGAGAAGTCTGTTGTGACTTCCAAGTGGATCTACAAAATCAAGCACGCTGCAGATGGCAGTGTAGAAAAATACAAAGCAAGATTCGTAGCTCGTGGTTTCTCTCAGAAAGAAGGAATAGATTATGAAGAAACCTTTGCACCTGTAGCCAGGTATACTTCCATCAGAACAGTACTTTCCCTGGCTGCAGCAATGAAATGGAAAATACACCAGATGGATGTCAAGACTGCTTTCCTGAATGGTGTAGTAGAAGAGGAAGTATATGTGGAACAGCCACTCGGTTTTGAAATACATGACAGGGAGTCATATGTGTGCAGATTGAAGAAAGCCTTGTATGGCTTGAAGCAAGCTCCCAGAACTTGGAATGGTAGGATGGACAATTTTCTATCTAGCTTGGGCTTTACCAAGAGTAAAGCAGATTCCAACCTTTACTATAAGGTTGAGGAAGGGAATCCAGTGATTTTACTCCTGTATGTTGATGACCTATTTGTGACAGGAGATGACAGACTGATTGCAGATACTACGAGGAAGCTTGCAGCTGAATTCGACATGAAAGATTTGGGAATGATGCACTATTTCCTAGGTATGGAGGTGTGGCAGAATGCAGGTGGGATCTTCCTTGGTCAGGGAAAGTACACAGTAGATATCCTGAAGAGATTCGGGATGATGGATTGCAAGGCCATGGCTACACCGATGGCATCGAATCTGAAGCTTCTATGTGATGCTTCATCTGAGCCAGTTGATGTCTCTATGTATCGTCAGATGATTGGGTCCTTGATGTACCTGACGAACACGAGACCAGACATTTGCTTTGCTGTGAACACATTGAGCCAGTTCCTGACGGATCCGAGAAGTGTTCACCTGGTTGCTGTAAAGCATGTTCTGAGGTACCTGAAGGGTACAGTGGATTATGGGCTCAGGTATGAGGCGAATCAAAAGTTTAACCTGCAGGGTTATGTTGATTCAGATTGGGTTGGCAGTGCTGCAGATAGGAAGAGCACATCTGGGTGTTGCTTCAGTATGGGATCAGGTGTGATCTCTTGGTTTAGCAGGAAGCAATCCTGCGTAGCACTAAGTACAGCTGAGGCAGAGTATGTTGCAGCCTATTCAGCTAGTTGTGAGGCAGTATGGCTACGGAAGCTACTGTCTGAGTTATTTGATCTCCCGTTGGAGGCTACTGGTATCTTCTGTGATAACCAGAGTTGTGTGAAGCTGTCCGAGAACCCAGTGTTTCATGACAAGTCGAAACACATAGAGATCAAATATCACTATATCAGGGATATGGTGCAAAGAGGAGCTGTGAAGCTCCTGTATGTTGCGACGGACGAGCAGATTGCAGATGTGCTGACGAAGCCACTAGCCAGGGTGAAGTTCGAGTACTTCAGAGAGAGGCTTGGCATTCTTCAGATTGAGGACACTTCGAGGAAGAAGTGATGGACACATTTGCTGAAGCCATGCCAAGCATGTTGGAAGGAGGATCCTTCACATGGCTGTGGATGTAAGCGCTGGATGATGAGGATCAGGATGATGTTCTGGTTTCTGCTTGGATATGATCAGTTGGATCATTTTTATGTATGTATGTACGCATCATGTGGATGCTGGATATGATCAGTTGGATCATTTTATGTATGTATGTACGCATCATGTGGATGCTGGATATGATCAGTTGGATCATTTTATGTATGTATGTATGCATCATGTTGGATGCTTGGACCATGTATCTGTATATGTATCAGGTGGATACATTGTGTGATCAGGTGGATCATGTATGGTGATATGTATCATGTATGTGTATTTGTATCAGGTGGATACATTGATGATCAAGAGGATCATGTATGATGATATGTATCAGGTAGATACTTGGTATGCATCAGGTAGATGCATTAATGATCAGGATGATCATAGATGACGAGCTTCAGGATGTTGCTCCAGATGACATGCAGCAGGATGTTGCAGTGATGATCAGGATGATCATAGATGACGAGCTTCAGGATGTTGCTCCAGATGACATGCAGCAAGATGTTGCAGTGATGACCAGGATGATCATAGATGACGAGCTTCAGGATGTTGCTCCAGATGACATGCAGCAGGACGTTGCAGTGATGATGATCAGGATGATCATGGATGCATCAGGATGATGTATGGTGAGTATCAGGATGATACTCTATGGCCATGGATCAGGTTGTGCAGATGAGCATGTAATCCGGTGCCCTGGGATATTTGCATATGGTCTTTCGAGGTTTTGCCTATGGCATGTAATATCGGTGCCCTGGGACATCTGGCAAATGCTCTTTCGAGGTTTTGCTCTGGGAGGACATGTAATTCGGTGCCCTGGGAGATCTGCAGATAGTCTTTCGAGGTTTTGCCTATGGCATGTAATAGCGCCCTGGGATATCTGGCAGATGCTCTTGCGACGTTTTGTCCTATGGCATGTAATAGCGCCCTGGGAGATCCGATAGGTTGGGCTGTGTGCCCGTAATCAGTCCTGGGATGCTCTTGCGAGGTTTTGCCATGACCACATGTAATAGCGCTCTGCGAGATTTCAGGTCGGAGTTGTGTACCCGTAACATCCTGAGATGCTCTTGCGAGGTTTTGTGGTGGACCACATGTAATTTGTGCCCTGGGAGATTTCAGGTCGGAGTTGTGTACCCGTAACATCCTGAGATGCTCTTTCGAGGTTTTGTGGTGGGGTCACATGTAATGGCGCCCTGGGAGATCCTATAGGTCGGAGTTGTGTACCCGTAACATCCTGGGATGCTCTTTCGAGGTTTTGTGACGCATGTAATAAGTCCTGAGGATTCCACAGTATGGCCAGTGATGACGAAGACCTGCAGGTGGTGGGCCTACATCCAGTATGAAAAAGGACTGGCTCTGTAGAACTTCCTATGACGAGTAGAGACAGAGATTGGTTGAGATAGTAGCAGCAGTGACGATGATGATGACGATGCATCGATGATGATGATCCAGAGAAGAAGACTTGTCTAGCAGATCTGTGTCGAGAAATACCTTCCTAGTTAAGAGGGAGTGTTGATGTATATGTAACTTCGGAATGTATTTCATCTGTATATTATATATATATTTATTGTACCCTTATAAGAGATGTGTTATTCCTCTATAAGGAAGTGTTGTCATGTGGATTGACAAGTGTCGCAAGTGTGTGTACTTGCCGATGGGTTATTAGACCACCTTATGGGGTCGGCCCTGATTAATATATAATATAATGTGGGTGTATCTAAGTAGACAATTCGGCCCCAGTAGGTCACTGGGCAAAAAGGTGAGTATAAATAGAGATAGGAGATCTCTATTTTACTCACTCGGAAAAGTAACTATCTCTCTCTCTGAAAAGTGGCGCACTAGTGAGGAGGAGGAGGATCATCTGCTAGGAGACTATCTCAGTGTTATTTGGTTGTATTTTGGTTGAGCCATTGCTCTCTCTATCTCTGAGGAAGTTGTGGGGTTTTTCACCTTAGGGTTTTCCCCACGGAAACTCTGTGGCTCTTGTCTCTATGCTTTTGATTCTTGTGATGCTTGTGATGCTTGTCATATTATGATTGTCATGCATTGATATACTGTAGATGTTATTCTCTCAGCAAAGATCCTATAGTATTGTGATTTAATACTAAAAATTTAACAGCCGCCTTTTCATGGAATGAACTGGAGAAGTAGGGCAAGCTTCTTGCAAGTTCCATGGTTGCTGACAGGATCTGCATCTGAAGGTAGTGTTTTCATAATCAAGGGGCTGAACGTAGACATAATCCTCACACCACACGATGTTAATCTTGTTAGGAAGGCCCTTACTCAGATCCAGCTCCACACAGATGCGTGCAAAGGTGGCTAACCCCTTTGATGTTCTATCTGTGTCCTTTTTGATGAACTTCCCTAAGGAATCACCAATGGTTTCAACTGATTCTGGATACCAAAACTGTAAGGGGAGGTTTGGGAGTCTTACCCATACCGGAGTAGTCATTGTTGTAGTTGTTAAGGAGTTAAAATATGGGTACCATTTCCTCATAGACAACCCCAAGTTCCCCCAGAACTAGGGTCCTCCAGCCATGATTTGGTTGTGGTGAATCTTTGTTTCAAAACGGACAATGAAGTAACCTTTGGAGCAGAGGAAAATTTCTAGATTCATCCCCCACATTTGCTTGAGCGAATCTCTCAGATTAATGGACGAGGGCCACATTCCATTGAATATGCAGATGAGAGCCGTATTAGCTAACTCGCCACACTTTAACGCCGAGGTTAAGCCCAACGTGGCTGAAGGAGCCTCCTCTTGGTGTTCCACAATGAAATTCGGGCCTGAGAGACCCCTTGTGTTTGGTTTGAAGGTACCAGCATCTTTGGCTTTCACTGTTTCTGAAAATGTTCGTCTCTTACTGGAGCCTGGGTTCGGCTGCTCCTGGTGGTCTCCCATCTCCTCCCCGAAGCCGTGATCCAATGTAAATCGACGCATCCCTGCTGATGCCGCGCTCCTCTAGCCATGTGTCCAGTGGAAAGAGGCGACCCTTGAAGCAGAGGTAATGGCTGTTTCTGTTAATGCCCTCCCATTCGCTCAGTTTTTCCAAGATGAGAGCCACTGGGTTCATAGGGTTCAAGAGAAGACACCTCGAAGAACCAGACAGGAGCTTGACAAAAACTGGGAAGCATTGGCCCCTTGCGTTGTTGTCCCTTGTCGTCAAAATCCTTCGATGGTCTCCATAGGGCCGATCTGTGTTCGTTTGGTTCTCAGCTTCCCGGAGAGCACTGAACCGGATTCAGCTGCCTTTGGGATCTTGATGCCCTTGTGGGGGAACTCGCCTCTTAGCTTTGAAAGGCTTCCCTAGGGTTTCTTCTCCTTTGCAAATCGCAGATCTCATAAATATGTCAAGAAAATGGAGGGTCGAGGACGTGCCAGGCTAGGGAACTCACCGCTCTTTCTCTAGAAAACCGCTGCATTCCCCAATTTGCAGCAAAAGTCGGCGCAGAGAAGGGACCGGGAAGGGTTCCACAGGGGGGGACGACGCCTTCCCTGTTGCAGACAGGTGACCATGAGGCCAAGTGACGGCGCGATCGAGGTTAACCTCGTATGCCGCATCATTGTTTCCTCAGCTAAAAATCGGTAGCTCATACCTTGTAGCAATTGGTTTGTAGTAAACTTTTAATTAATTTATGCTTTTCAATTTTTTTTAATTTATAGTTTTATAAAGTTTTAAAAATTCCATATATTAAATTGGAATAATGTAAAAAAAAAAATCAAAAATTTTGAAATATAAATTTTTATTTTATAAAGTATGACAAATTTTATGTAGTTTAAATTCAAATGGTCAGAAACTAAAAATAATTAAAAAATATATATATATATTTAACATTTGTCAATTAGTAATGTTCTTCGTTTATTTAATTTTAATAGTGACGATTTTTAAATTTATTATTTGGTAAAAAAATTCCTCTATAATCAACAACAAACAATTTTTATTTAATATGTATTCCATTCATTATATTGATAATTTGAGTTAACCGGTTATGGGATATACTTTTATTACGCCGATAGGTGTTATTTCCCAAGGGTTGTTTTGAGGAGCACTATAGCTCTTCGTCATCCCTCGGGCGAATGAAAACATGCCATGCATTTCGCAAATTAGAAACTACCACATGTATTTGAGATAAGGTTATATGTCCTCTGTTTCTTTGTTTGCCCGCGGGTCTCATCTGCTCGTCGTGCTAGGGTTGAACATGTCGTTGCTTTCTGTAGACGTAGCAGAACCCTTCAACTTTCAGTGTGCTGGTCGTCCTCCAGTTGAATAGGTTTCTTGTTGTAGGCTAGCCGTGAACCCTCCATCTAATCTGCAATAAATCCGTGAACAAAACCCTTCAACCTTTAGTGTGCTGGTCGTCCTCCGGTTGAACAGGTTTCTTGCTATAGGCTCGCCGTGAACTCTCCATCTAATCTGCAATAAATCCGTCCTGGGCTTGATGGACAGTTTTCCTGCAATAAATCCCTTCCTGCCCTTGATGGAGGGCTTGATGGACAGTTTTCCTGCACTAAATCCCTTCCTAGGCTTGATGGACAGTTTTGAAGGCCGAAATGTTAGTTTTCATTTAAGGTATTCATTGAGGTCGTTGGACATCTTGTCAATCCAACGACCATCCCTCCAGTGACCATATATTGGGTCGAGACGCAAACAGATGCAGACGTTTCTGGTTTCATCAAATACTTCAGCAAAGATACCAGGTATTGTTCTTCTGTCTTTCTTTCCCGGTCTCTTTCAAATGCTCTGTTTCCATTTTATTTCATTATAAACAGTGTTTGATTGATGTTACTCAACATCTGAAATCGAGGAGCCATTATTCCGTAGATACTGAAATGGCCACTATAGCATCACAACCCCTCTGCAAAACACCGCTAAATGACACCGCCGACATCACAAGAACTCTCGTTCAATTTTATTTGCCTCCTGTGTTTAACTTGTGATCTACCACTTCTCACATTCAATCGTTCCCTTTCTTTCTACTGACAGATTCATCTTCTTAGGCTGGGAATTAGGTTTAATACTGTTCATGCCAGCGCAGAAGCTATGAGAGGGTAGTGGATTTGATCCCCTGACATTTGCTAGCATGAGAACTCAACTTCCTCTTAAAATAATGTGCAAACAGATTATAGACAAATAAAATTAAATCTAATAGAAAATTTTGGTTTGTTGTTTGTATTGCTATCCCAGTTTGACTAAGAAATTTCCATCTTGTGTTGTTCAAGTTCTGCTGCCCTAATTCACACTCAAACTGGAACGGTCTACTCGATAATCCTTCATTTGGATTTGCGTTTGTTTTATCACTGAAATATGTAGAAATATTTAGATTTGTCACAGCTTCTTCATTGGGAATTCTTGAGCAATCCAGCTGATTACCAAACCCCTCCTTCGGCCGTCTCATTACAGTCGATATACGTTGGGATGCCCAAGTTTATAAATTTGATTATAATACAATATATTTAGTTATTTTTTTGCCTCTCTCAATGCCATTTTTTGTTTGGATTTTAGTAGCATCTCCCATCATAGAAAATGTAGAAAGACACTGGCCATGCCTATTATTTTATAGGCATAATGTTAAAATTATCAGAATATTGGTCCTGCATTCTAATAGACTTATGCTAATTTAAATATCCATCAACAAGGTTTATACTAATAATATATACACCTTACATCTTCCATAATTCCCCTTTAAATCATAAGCCGAGGCTACTGGTTTTATCTCACATTTAAAATCCCATGACCTAATATATACCTTTGATGGGATGTTATGTGCATAGTGGCAAGTATCGCCTATTTCTTTTCCACATGTATGTTGAATGTGGCCATATTACATGCTAGAACTCATTAACATTGTCATCAAGGGAAGATAAGGAATCTGGGATAACATTCGAGTAGCTGCCTTATGTTTACAAAATTATACAGCTTTCAATTTGAATATCAAATTCCACACTTGAAAGGCAATGCCATTTTAGAATCATAGTTCTGTAGTCACTGAAATATTTAATGGTAGCATTTCAGAATCAAGTGTAATAATCACTTTCATGTGCAACAATTATATTTCGTAAAAGATCATTTTTTTGTGGTAGTTATACATTCAAGAGCTCTAGAGTGTGCTATTTCAAAATAAACGTAGTAATTTCCTCTATGTAACAAATAAAACTGGTTATGTGACTGGATTTACATATGGGAAATTTAAATTTAGAGACTTCTTAAGGTTCTCTTTCTGCATCTCTCTAATAATCTAGGATATGGCTACACAGAATATTGTAAGATTAGACTAAATGTGCAACACATTCAACATATAGAAGCAATGAACCAGAGATCTCAAAAGTTTATATGCCGTCATTTATAAACTATGGAGATTTACGTTTTTTTTCAAAGTGCTTCCTTTAATCTCAAAAGTAGCATTACAACTAGTCCAAGGAGGCCAGGTTTGACATGCAGGCCACTTGCACACGCAGAATGGTCTTCAAGGGTCAACTATTAGCAAAAACACTTCCATTTGGCTAAACTATTGTAGCTATACATTCAAGAGCCCTAGAGTGTGCTATTTCAAAATAAACGTAGTAATTTCCTCTATGCAACAAATAAAACTAGTTATGTGACTGGATTTACATATGGGAAATTTAAATTTAGAGACTTCTTAAGGTTCTCTTTCTGCATCTCTCTAAGAATCTAGGATATGGCTACACATAATATTGTAAGATTAGACTAAATGTGCAGCACCTTCAACATATATAAGCAATGAACCAGAGATCTCAAAAGTTTATATGCCATCATTTATAAACTAAGGAGATTTACGTTTTTTTTCAAAGTGATTCCTTTAATCTCAAAAGCAGCATTACAACTAGTCCAAGGAGGCCAGGTTTGATGTGCAGGCCACTTGCACAGGCAGAATGGTATTCAAGGGTCAACTATTAGCAAAAACACTTCCATTTGGCTAAATTGTTGTTAAAGGGGGTACTATTCTATCAAAGTAACCCAGGGCTTGCACTTGGCCCCAACTACTTGTTTTTGTCTCAAGGGGAATTGAACCTTGGTGGGTGGCTTGACGTGCTACCATATTCACTGTGAACCATGATTCTATTGATGTTGTGCCAATAGTTAGACAAGAATTTATGGTTGTCTGTAAGAGAGGAGAAATGCAGTTCTGGTGGAGATCTGAATATCAATGATTCTGTACTCTTTGAGCAAAATGGGCATTTGCCATTTACTCATACAAGTTAGAATCTTCAAGCCATATCCCTTGCAAAAGGGACTGATCAGTTGTGTTCAAATATGTGAGTCAGCATTGCAAGGTCACATATTCAAAGGGGTTTTATAAGTAGTTGATAGTGATCATTGAGATGTTGGAATATTTAAGTTATAAGTTTATTTCTGTTTCAAAATTATCAAGTTTCCAAGTAGAGTTTGGCGTCCTCAAAATGAACATTAATAAGTTTCATCGTTCAACAATTTGTGCCTGCTTTATCTCCAGAGAACATCATGGCCTATTGACTATTTTTTATTAGAATTGTCTCAAAATAACAGTTATTGGTAACTTGTGGAAGTGATTAGTTCCCTTACTACATTTCCAAATAAATTTTAGGAACTTATCTTAATATAATCATTAGAGGGAAATTTATTGTTTTGCAATGTAATAGTCAATAGGCATAGATGGATGTTTCAAATTAAATTGAGGTGAAATAGTTGAAGGAGAATAATTTAAACTAAATAGAAATAAATTTATTTAACCACCATTTACATTGGAGCCATTTTGGAGTAGCCTTGTGCACTCCTATAGGTATTTATCACGGATGGACCTATTTGTTTGGTCATTTGTTGGACATAAATAAAATTTTATCATCTTATCTGATCTTAGCAGTGTGTATAATATAAGTTGATTCATAGTGAAATATTTTTTGAATTGTATGCAATAAACTTAGTTTCCTTTTTTGGAAACCTGTTTCATGGTAACCATTTTCTGTAAGTTACACTCTCAATCTTATGTTATTTCAGATTTGGCGTGGAACTTTATTACTCACTTGTATTAAGGTTGCTCTTCCTTTCTTGTAGTAAATATACTGTACTGTATTTTAACAATTGATCAACTTGGAAATTTTCCCAAAGTTGACTAACATGCCAGTGCTTTCAGAATTCATAGAATATTGCCAGCGCTTTCTAATTAAATTTCAAATTTAAAGAAAAATGTCCATGCCTATTTTATTTATGAGCAGAATGTTAAAACACTCAGAATATTGTCCCTGCTTTCTGACTGAATTTTGAAATTTAAATAGAATTGTACATGCATATTTTGTTTATAATCAAAATGCCAGAATTTACAGAATATTACCTGTGCTTTTTTATTATTTTTGAAATTTAAAGAAAATTGTCCATTTATATTTTGTTTATTAGCAAATTGTCAAAATTCACTGATTATTGCCCCTCCTTTTTTATTAGATTTTGAAATTTACAGAAACTTGTCCGCTATGTTTTTTATAGGCAGAATGTTGGGCCTCCTCCAAATGTTGCCCTTGCTTTCTAATTAAATTGCCTTTGCTTTTTGATTGAATTTCAAAATTTAAAGAAAATTGTGCATGCTTGTTTGATTTATAAGCAGAATGTTAAAATTATCTGCATATTGCCCCTGCTTTCTGATTTGATTTTAAAATTTTAAACCGAATGTTGAACTTCTCAACAATCTCTGAAATATACACAAAATTGTCCATGTCTATTGTATTTATAAGTAGAGTGTTAATCTTTTAAGCATATTGCCCATGCTTTCTGATCAAATTTTGAATTTTGAAAAGGACTGTTCATGTCTATTCTATTTATAAGCAGAGATTCCTTGCTAAATTCCAATTATAATGCCATTGAATTGGATATTTATACACTTAAATGGAAATGCAAAAACTCAGTCACTTCTTAGACATTCTTAGAACATAATCACATCAGTCACCTACCCATTAGCAAAATTTACAATACCCCTATCAGGTACATACCTACTGGTTTAGAACAGTATGTAGTAGAAACTTTTCAATGGAACAAAAAATTATTGCCCTGCCAATAGTTTGTTCAATAAATTAAAGGGGTCTTTGCAACATTTTTCCCTAAATTGCAACAAAATAACATTTGATGGCTTTACTTGGTTGCCATAACTATTATTTCAACTATTGGTTAGGGATCAACTCCAAAAGATACTCTTGTCCTATTTTGTGATTAATATTGTGTATACATTTAAGTCGCTGGAAAACATAAATGCTTACTTTCAATTTACTCTTTAGCTCACTTTTGCTCACTTTATTTCTATTTCCTTCCCACTTGTCTTGTAGATCTCCCAGCGCCATACCAGAGTGAAGACTACATTTGTCCGCAACATATCTATAGTTTCCCCTCGTTTGCAAGGTATGTTTGCTTCAGTTCATCACTTTCAGTCCTCCACCATTTTCTCTTTACTTGTTACTAGATCATACCAACAATAGACTTCTCTTATACATAATGCATGCTCTCATCTCCTTACACCAATGTTCCCATGCAAATGTATTATTTTTAAATTTTCCCTACTCAATCAATCTAATTTACCTTCCTTTTTCTATATCCTATATTCTCCCTTGCATATTTTATACTTATATCTTACTTTGATGTCAGCAGTTCTTCTCTTTTGTTTTCCCAACCATAACAATTCTAATTATCCATCCTTCTACATAAATTACAGCATATACTTCTTCTATTCATCTACATCTACATAACTAAAAGCATATAGCTTTAATTGGAGCAATGCAACTTGTATCAATTTTCCCAAGGACATAGTAATGTGATGAAAGCAAAATGGCCACATAAAACTATGATACCGTGGCTAAAAAACCCATTGCATTACTATCAACACTATTTTCCATTTCACATGTGCATCTATACTTATGTTCACATCTTGATATGATATATGATACCCAAGTAATTCCAACATCTCTCCCAATGCATCAGCATACTTGCACATCATTCACATCTTACCTTTGCACCCTCATCTAGGCAAGCTCATTTAATGGCTAAGATGAGAATCACATATATCTACTCATTATATTTCGTACAAACTTTTTTAGCTTGCTTAGTTGTCCTCTCCCTTTATCATTTAGGTTCACCTAAACCATAAAATCAACAACTCCCTTAAAATTTACACATACATCTATTCTATAGTAATGAATCTTTACTTATGTTAGTTCTTGCATATCCTTTATAGTCTCCTTGTTTAGTCTCCTTCATCTAAAGCAAAGCATTCTTCATCGTTTTTTCATATTATTTTCCCAACCCTTTCTTCTTTTATTTTATCATTTAACACACACCTATACTTGAACTTTAAATCCCTTACAAATATACTACTCTTTGTTTCTTTCCATTCTCTCATTAGGCTAAAGCTTGCTACACCTTATACTTTCTAAACATGGAACTTTGTTTCTTTCCTTCTTATGAAACCAACATTTTTTCCAACAAACATACAATTTCCCATGCTGACATTTGAAAATGTACATTTGCCAAGTATACATTTTACTTTTTCTAATTGCTACATATTGAATGGATTTATGCATAGTTGTATCAAACTCCTTTCCTTAACTTAGTACTTGTATATTTACATTTTTCCTTCTTCCTATTCTACTCAGGAAACCCCCACGTAATGGAGCCACCATTGACAGAAAATGCAATATCTCTGCTCTTGGCCGGTACTGTACATCTCCAACCATGCCTCTAGGTTTTTTCACTAACCCCAATCGGATCAATGAAGGCAACGACTCCATGCTACTGGATCACTATCTCTGATGGCACCAGCACACATTAGACTTTGCTCCCAACATCCTTCAACTCCCTCCTTTTAGATGGAGAGCTCCAAGAAGGCTCTATCATCAAGCTTTCCAAGTGCACCTGCACCATCGTTCACAGTACCACGTACATCTCGCCTTTGCAAAGTTTTTTTCCCTCCTTTTTAAAAAAAAATTACTTCAAACCTGCACTTCATATTTTAACCACCCCCTCTTGGCACACAATTTAACATATTTTTTAATGTTTTTTTCTTCTTATCAAAACTATTACAATGCTTGACCTTGAATTTCTCCACCGCAAGCTACCCCTTGTTGGGAGCCCTCTCCCTCTCGTACTACCAACAAATCTTAGCCTTCCAACTGGTTCATCAACTACCCAACCCCTTTGCCACACAGAAGACAACATTAATTCCTCAACCCATACAACACCTCCACCACTATCCATGCCATTATCTATTATTCCGTTGAAAGGACTAAACCCCAACTACAAAAAATGGTCCATTCAAGGTTGCGTAGTTGCGAAGACAAACATCCATGAATACAAAAACCAAAAAGGACCAGGGAAACTATTTGGTTTTGACCTCCTTAACTGCTCCGAAGAAGAGATCCATGTATATGCATTTAACAACTTTGTTGACTCCTTCTATCCTCAGATTGAAATAGGAAAAGTTTACACTATCTCCAATGGCACAATCAAACCAAGCAACCTTACATATAACCATTTGAACAACCATCTTTAGATTATCCTTTCTGCCGCGTCAGCCATCCAACCTTGCCTACATGATTTCCCCTCCATTCCTTTACATTCCTTCCACTTTAAGACAATCAATGACCTCCAAAATTCACCGCTAAATTCCATAGTTGATCTTGTTGGCATGGTCATCTCTGTCTCCCCTGCTTCAACAATTCGGAAGAGAGACGGCTTTGAAACGAGTAGGCGAACTGTTGCCCTTAGAGACAAGTCATGCTTCAGCATCGATGTCACGTTATGGGGTCATCATTGCCACAATGAGGGATCTCAACTTGCTTCATTGTATGCCTCCGATCCGCCCCCCGTCCCTGCAATCAAGGGCGGACGCCTTACAGAATTCAATGGCAGAACAATTGGTTGTGTTCTGAGTACTTCCTTGCTTATTAATCCAGATATTGAGCCAACCCACCTCCTTCATCAATGGTTTCATGCCAATGGATTCCATGCAGCTTCCCCATCATTGAGTCGAAAGTATGCAAGCTCTTCATCCCGTCCACACCCAAAGAAAACACTTTTGGACTTGCAAACCATGCAACCCTTTGAGAAGGCACTCTGGTTCTCTGTACGTGCTTCCATCGTTGACATTAACATAGATGACTTCCACTTCCTTGCATGCCCTCTCTTTGTCGATGGCATACAATGCATGAAAAAAATATCACACCAAGCTTTCAACATTTGGCATTGCAGCAAGTGTGATGGTGAATTCCCAGAGTGTCACTATAGGTACATTTTGAAGCTCTCACTACATGACCACACTGGGAAGCTCATTGGAGCAACAGATTTTGATGATGCAGCAAATCAATTGCTAGGTATCTCTACAAAGGACTTGTGTCTCCTGTCCAGTTAACCATCAACCGTAAAGGAAATCTTTCTACACTTAACTTCACGTCAATACCTTTTCACCTTATCCATTAACAAAGAGACTTTCAACTCGACTGCCCAATTGAAAACAACCATTGTCAATTCCGAAGAGCTTCCTTATGCCGATGCATCATCCATCCTCCTCACAGAAATAAATGCAGTAACATCTCATCCCCATCCTATTTCCCATCGTCTCTAACCTCCCCTCAATACAACATACCCATCCTCTCTTCCAAACATCCCTTTGCATTTCCCTCCCCTTCATCTCTGCCCATTTATGTTTCTTCCACTTCATTACTAGTCCTATCTCTATTTCCCATCACCTTGCTTCCTTGCTTTAGATAGCTTTTATCGTTATATGATTTCACCTTTCAGAAATCCTTAATGTATTCAACTGTTATTTCTTTTATTCCCATACTACTCTATATGGTGTCCTAAACATTATCGTTTTAACTATGACTTACAATGGTTCACATACACTATATTTATCTATATGCATGCAACCAAAAACTCTGTTACTACAGTTTATCTTATTACAAAACTCTCCACGGGGATGTTGGTGTTTGAACATGCTTTCTATTTATCTCGGTTCAATTTGTCATATATCTATCGTGTTTTGTTAACTTTTTCCAATGCAAAACTAAAACTATTCCATACTTTTATTGTTTATTTTATAAACTAACACATACTATGTTTTTTCTCTTCCTCCTCCAGACATTTCAATTCGATAAATAGTGGGTTTTTTTCAAGCACATGATTGTTGTTATTGGTGTTTAATATATTTACTTCGAAGTATGCATGATTGGTTTTCGCATTTCTCTACTATTCATTCAAAAACGATACCTTCCTACCCTAGCTGGAATATAAGTTCTTGTCTTCAAAAGCATTGAACCCAAGCCTGCTATGCCTGCGCTTTGCCTTTTTCCTTCAAAAGACAAGAAAGCATGAGATTCACTTCATAACACTTGAGTGGGGGGCAATTTCTTATGAAAACCATATAACTTGGAAATTAGTCAAGCTTTCCTATTTTTTTTATGTACATATTTGTCATTGGTCAACTACCTGAAAATATAGTTCGCTTCGTTGTTGGTTTTGAAAAAAACATAAATTTGATGCCAGTTACTTATATTAACTTAGTATTTCCATTTCCTTTCTATTATTACATATCGGCGTATAATTGCACCTTCTTGGGGCAATAGCTAGTTTAATCTTTATTATACTCCCCCACTCATACGTGATGGTGTTGACACCTTCCTAGGCTTCAACCCTAAACCCGCAAAAACATCACCCAATTGTCACACAAAGGGATCCAAATGCAAATGCAAGTAGCAACGGAACTCATTAACGTTAGGAATAAATTGAAACTTTCAATTTCAAACAAGTGAGTTGTTGAAAAAGACAAATGTTATGGAATTTCCTCTTTTCAAATTAACATTCTTTTGTTTAGCTTTATTCATTTAAATCTAAAATAACCTTCAAATCTTTAATATAATTTCTTTTAAAATCAACATATTTTTGTTTAGCCTATTTATTAGTCCTTGCCAAGGCAGGGATTATAGCAATGGGTTATTGTCAAAATTAAGTTGACTTTTTTATTAATTTTATCAATTTAATAGTAGTTTTATAATGTTATGCAAAAAATACTTTTTAATTTTAATTTTTTTAAATAATAAAATGTATTTTTAATTTTTGAAATTATAAAATATTATTTTGTTATTGGTTGTAAGGTTTGATTTGACAAAATACTCCTGGTTGGAGGTGACAATTATTTAAAAAAATATATTTAAAAAATAATTCTCAAATTGACACATATTTATAGATAGTACATATACTGATTATGCCATAGGCGTTCACCAACGAGAAGCGTGACCTTCCACCTTAGAAAGATTCCTCGTCTATGGATCCAATGGAATCCCGCCGTGTGTTTTGCCACTTTCGCACACACCGACCAGATCACGCCGAACAAAGCGATGGAAGTTTTCACCCAGAAAGGTTGCCGACTATATCACTATCCGACTGGAGTATTGATTTATCAAAAAAATTTCATCGATAATGGATTTCGTTGATTACTTGATGAATGGAGAAGTTAATACATTTGCAAAGGTTTATTGCAAAGCTAGAAGCAGTTAAAAAAGCGCTTGACCGAGCATCAAATCCATCAGTTCCATATCCAAGTGCAGCAATGGAGGCATAACATACAGAGCGATACCCAATTATAAATGACGCCGATAGGAAAAGAGTAAATGGAAAACGTTCTCAGGACACGCCTTACCATATGGAAAACATGTCGTATCCGACCAGCAGTTACACTAAACAAAAGCTTTGACCAGCATGAAGAAGTGCCTTCCCCCTTTTTGACCATCCAGTAGACTGCCAATTCAACATTGTTGAAATCAGAAACCTTAGAGCATTGATCACCGACTTAGGCCAACCGTGGTTGTTGGCCGAATAATTTTCCTCGGGCTGCCCATGTTCACTTTTATTCACAGAAAACCACTTCCGGAGGATTGCTCGTGCATTATCGCTCACAGTAGAAGAAGCATCAGGATAATCAATTCGGTATAATTTTAATTGAATGGTGAAATCGATTGCTGTTCTTTATGCCTTCTCAGGATTTGTACTGCAATTGTTATTTGCGCTGTGATTATAGCAACTCTTGACCACGCTGCAATAGTTGTAGCGCCTGTTCTAGTTATTTTTCCAATTATTTTTATCAAGAAATTACAGTGCGAATCTATGAATTTACTGAAGAAACACAGTGTACAGTCGGATGCTGTAGCCACAGGAACTTATATTTTGAGTAAATATTTGGATACCATGAGCCTGTTCGTTGCATCCCTGCATCACGATGTTGAGAAAAATAAATTCTTGATTGGATTTCGCCTCCAGAGAAAAGATGAAAGGCATCCTATTCAAGAAGTTGTAAAGCAATTACGAAAAATCGGTTTCGGTTCTGCCAAGACATTAGATGAAATTGAAGAAGTATGTTTACACGTTTACCTTGAACCCCGTAAACGTGTAACGATGAAAATGTACGTTCGGCTCCGACCACTTCAGTCGACAAGCAACCGAACTTTCCAGGACCACAGTCGGCCACGACTTCTGCAGTAGGATGCAACTACCAAACAGTCGGCATTGTAATCGACGGGAATAATAATTAACATTAAGGACTTCGACAGGTTCCAGGTCGACAGTTTTAGAGTTCGACACATAGTTTAATATTGACTTTTCGACCAAAACACTTAGTTTTACACTCACTCTCGACCATATAATTTAATATTGACGTCAACCATTATGATCTTGACATGTTTGAGTTTTATTTACCCACAAGTCAAACCCATTAAAATGTAAGTCCATAATTATATATTTGGAAAACCTTCGACAAGTTAAACCGAGTTCGACCGAATTCATCAATGCCCACAAATCGGTGATCTAAGATGCTGCTAAAAAATTCTCAAAACTAAATTCGCGTCTACTTCTGAAAATTCGTCCTTCGAAGTTGTTGCTGCTACTACTTCTATACAACCAACTCCTGTGCTGCTGCTACTACATCTATACAACCAACTATCGTGCTGCTGCTACTACTTCTATACTGCTACTACTTCTATACAACCAACTGTCGTGTTGCTGCTACTACTTCTATACAACCAACTGTCGTACTGCTGCTACTACTTCTATACAACCAACTCTCCTGTTCGTAAGGTGGAAAACATAATTCCTTACTCGTCTATTCAGAACAACGAATTTCAGACACATGTAAGAAAGATGTCGGACACAGATAATTTGGATGCTGATTCTCCAGGTGTTCACAACCACCCTCAGCAGCATGGTTACTATGCACATAGGAAACAACACATACCTCAAACAAATTGGTGCAGCATGGCACGACATGGAAGAAGTCGATCGGTGCAGCATGAAGTCGGTCAACTAATAGTAATATTTTAATGACTATAAGAGCCATAAAAGCAGACTGTCTAGTTGGTGGCCATAATGGTGTCGAACGAATAATGATGGTTGAAAGTGTAAATTGGTCGTCGATACCTACAATGGTCGAAGTTCAACCTGTCGAGTTTGTTCGATTGTTGAAGTTGAATCTAGACTTGTTGAAGGTGAACTTGTCGAGTTTGCAAGTTGCCGAAACCAGAAACGATCCAGTCGGTTGCATTGGTTGAGTCACACAGGCACATATTCCTAACACGATCGAGAAATATACATCTTCAACCACAACCCACCCATATCTGTCCTCTCCAAGGAATATATATATATGGTGAGATATAAATCTAGATTATACAGATTTAACATAAGAATGTAATCTGAACTCTCTGCCATACAGACTTAAAATATACATACGTCTCTGTCACTCAAAACGGACAAACCGACATAGGACTCTCTCTTTTCTATGCATGGCATATCACTGGATACATATGTTGGGGGCATCACTACCGACCGATTGTTTTTTCAAATATAAATAAATAAGAAAAGTAGCCACAACGGGCCAGTTTGAATGTCATGTCACTAATAGCATATGTTCGGACGCCAATAGCAACATATATTTTGCGAGATTTAACTCGGAAAGCTTGTCATTATCCCACGGTTAAAAATATTTCAAATTCTAAGATTGTATTTGAAATTCCAACTCAACCACTGTGATGGTATCCATTTTTTATTCCAGCGTAATCATGAGAAACTTCTAAATGAACATATTCAATGTTCATTTAACTATCATAGTAATCAAAATTATGTTAAAAGTTTAATTGGAAAAAGCCTCATTGTCCTCAACAAATTGATGTCTATTTGTGTTATAAATGCAGGCATTTCTCCCATCTTCTGTCTGAAATATATACAAAGCTATTGGAAAAAGGGATTTTGAAAAATATCATCCCACCATGTCTTGGCTTGCTCTATTATTTTCAGATTAAAAATTATACAAAATAATTACTACCATGGCTTGATTTAATGGTAGAATTTATAGTAGATGATTGATCTACAATTAGAGAGGAAGATATTGTCTGTCACTATTGAAGAGATTATGAGGCAAAGTGCGGCTGTCGGGAAGAGAATGTATAAATTCAAACTATCGAGAGAGATGGTGTCACATGTAAACCATTTGACGACAAAAGCCATAAGATACGAGAAACCCCAATGCTGCGAGCTCACCAAATGGAATGTCGATGTATTTTGGGAGTGGGATGTGAAGCTTTTGGTGGAGGATATTGTCTGTCTCATGTGCCTTTGATCGCATATATTCAGGTTTAAATCAGAAGATTCCTATTGGAGGATTTCTAAACAAAAAGATGTTTGAATTTTCATACAAATACAAGCTTAACCCAGATCAAATGATCTTTGGCTCTCCATTAGAACATGAGAACTATGTTAACTGTGGCCTGAAGCAAGAGTCAGGTTGAAATGATATTCAAATATTCAACTGGATGAGCCCACGACTTATCACAACATGAGCAATAACTACCGAAGAAATCTTACATCTAGGGGAATTTCTTCACCATTTATGCACCCAAATGATCTTCCAAAGAATGAAACGACAAGAGAGTAAACAAATTCTTCGCCAATATTACCCAGACATTTTCTCATTTTTTATCCACCCAAATTATCATGCTCCAGTTTGTATAAACCATTTCTAGGGATGATAAGCCAGCACAGGAAGGAGGAGATTTAGATTATAAAGTATTTTGATACGAGAAGTTCTCTTTTGGATCTGCGAGCTTCCTCGAGGATCACCAACATTTTTGCTCTCTTTTTTCTATTTTGATTTAGTTTTTAGTTATTTATTTTATTTCTCTTCAAATTCTCTGCTTACTTTGGTTTCTTTGAAAATGCAGGAAGAGATAACGCGGCAATGTTCCAGGAATTGCATATCGCTGAGGGCGTTGGGAGTTCGTCATGTCATTGAGATAATTGATGCGTCCTTAATTTTACAAATCTAAAAGGAGAGAAGGATCAGATCGGTCAACTCATTCATGAACTGTAACCATAGCTTAATCAGTTTGCAAAAGAAGGAAAATCATCTTCCAACCATCAATCTTCGATAAGATCTATCTCGGTTGCCGATCGTAAGGACAGTCTTCACGATCATTTCTGCCTCCGACAACTTGCAAACTTGACAGGTTGTCTCGATTCAACTTCCACAATCCAACAAACTCGACAGGTTCCTCTTCGACTGATTGGTTTGGAGACTTGACAAAATACAACCGACTAGATCGTTTCTGGCTCCGACAACTTACAAACTTGATAGGTTCACCTTCAATCAGTCTCGATTCAACTTCGACAATCGAACAAACTTCACAGGTTCCTCTTTGACCGACTGGCTTGGACTGGTTTGGAGACTCGACCAATGCAACCTATTGGTTTGCAGGTATTGTGCATCCATTCTCGAACAAAGGCGAAAATTATGAGCCATAATGAATGGAGCCATTCTCCATTTAAATCGAAATATGAAGCAGCAATACCTGCAGGAGCTGATATCTGTCCTCGCGACCCCTGAAAGCTTCATCCTCTACACTCGACAGAGTTGTGACTTATGGAGCCATTTACATCTTTGGAGAGTTGTGGGTAGACGGGTGTGTGAAGCTGAAGAGCATACGTGGCTTGGAGCATGTGACAAATGGTCGACCTCTGTCAAGCATCTGTGTTATCTCAACACTGTGTCTTCTGCACCAAAACTTGAGCATTGGAAGACCTACATAAAATATTGGAAGAAGGATTCTCAGTGCTAGAAACATGACCTCCAAATACAGTGTATGACCTTTCAATCACAACCAACAATAAGCTTCTAAGTTCATCCCTCCTCCTTTGCTATCATGGTTGACTGCTTGATCGAATTCAATAATGGCTGGAATTCAATGGAATCATGTGTATTTTGACCATGTTTAGTCATGACTTCAATCCACTGCAACTACAACAAATAAGGAGGGATTCATGGTTTTCTTACGATGATCGGTCAAATAGCCGAGGATTCATGCAGGTTTATTAAGAGAAAATATGGTAGCACGATGAATGATGAGCACTGCAGTGTCAATATCTATGTATTTCCTTCTACTGGTGTCTTCGGAATACTAGACTACAACAGAATTTGATAGTACAACACTGCCACTTCATTTTTCGAAGATTGCAGCAGTGATACGACAGGTCTTCACGTTTCATTAGAAGAGACCAATATTAACACGATTTGAAACAACCCAGATCTATCACAAAGCCATATAGCATTATGCAATATCTTCAAATCCACCATCCACGAGATTTATGGGGACATCTCAATCACAAAGTAATGATAGAAATCATACTATGATTACTTTTCAATAGCTTATGGAGTCGTTTGAAGTCTTGAAGAACTCGACCTGACAGAAGAAAATGCATTCGTGGTGTTTTAGTCGAGTCGACCATAGTCATTCACAATAACAAATTTGTCCAAGTGTCAAGATTGCTCTCAGTTGCTTTGCTTTGTTGAGTTGTACTTGTCATGGCATCCCTGGTTACGTATAGTGCCAATCGAAAATTGTGAGGCATCGATGGAAAATGATATCAATACAAATGAATGCTCGACCTCTCTATATCTAACTTAACCACAGATGTTTGGTACTTCCTCCACTTGAAGTCTATTTTGATTGAGAAAATCCACATGAATTGTATTCAGATTTTATGCAACTAGCAAGAGACAATTACTTTAACAGAAGAAAATATCTTTTCCATCGGGGTAATGGAATTCAAGGAATAGC
The DNA here is from genome assembly GCA_027924585.1 of Larix kaempferi. Lineage (NCBI taxonomy): Eukaryota > Viridiplantae > Streptophyta > Pinopsida > Pinales > Pinaceae > Larix > Larix kaempferi. Next base: position 21,656,512 of record BSBM01000070.1, on the reverse strand, counting down.
TCGTCAATTAAGCAAATAGCACCTGTCTTGAACATCCTCGGCAACAAATTGAGCGTTGCACCCTCTATGTCTATCTTCATAACGACAAAAGTCATGTCTAAAAACATTATTCTTCAATTGTGACAACATTAACACTCTTCTCAGAACCATTGACCGCAATAGCGATCTTGGGATGGATTCATCTGATTCCTTTACTTTCAATACAACTCACAACATCCCTATTAATATCAAAACTCAGGGCATTTCACTGTTAATTGGCTCTTCAAAGCTTTCTTTGGACGTTACCTCATCTCTGGATACATCCCCAAATCTATTCAACAAATTTTCTCGAGGAATTCTCACTAAATGGAATTTCAATGCTCCATTGTCCACTCCATTCAAACCAACTTTGTAGCCGCAATCTCGGATTTCAACTCCTGGGAGAGGTTTGTGTGAATCCAAGACCCTGATTGGTACAATGAAAGCATGGACTCCCATATCAAGATTCTCATCGACTTCATTTCGAATAGGTTTAAATAAGGTGCCAAGTCGACACTATGCGAAATCGCAAAGCTCCTTCATTTCACGACAATCTGTCAGATCAATAGCTTCTTCTTCTAAGTATTTAGCAGCTTGAAATCATGCTACTACATACTAAATTGATGACGAATTTACTCATCACAGAATTCAGATTTCAAAAAAACATCGCCGAATATCTGTCGACGACGGTCTGCGTCGAGAGCAGGGAGGAGGTCGGTGGAGTTCGGAGGTCAAGGAGGTCGGAGGAAGTCGGAAGAGATCGAGGAGATCTGAGGTCGGAGGATGTTGAGGTCGAGGAGGCCAGAGGAGGTCGAGGAGGCCAGAGGAGGTCAAGGAGGTTGGAGGAGGTCGGAGAGATCAGCATTGTTACAAAATTTACTCTTTTCCTAGCCGCGTTCACTTTTGCACTTCTTGGGGCAAATGCTAGTTATTTTACAAGTGACAACTATTTAAAGAATATATTTAAAAAATAATTCTCAAATTGACACATCTTCATAGATAATATATGTACTAATTATTTTACAAATACCAAAACAACTTATAGTATTATACATAATAATTATTTTTAGACAACTTTATAAAACTAAAAAAATAATCCAAAATAAAAATAATAAAAAACAATAAACTGTATTTTAGGATGTTTTAGAACACTAAAAGGTTTTTTATATCAACCAAACCATTGCACAGACATACCTTCAATGCATTGCATGATAAAGAAATATACCTTACCCAGACAACTTTCCACGCAGAGAGCTTTATGTGGCTGGAATTATAGGCGCGGGTGGCAGTACTAAGAGGTTTTTTATATCAACCAAACCATTGCACAGACATAACTTCAATGCATTGCATGATAAAGAAATATACCTTGCCCAGACAACTTTCCACGTAGAGAGCTTTATGTGGCTGGAATTATAGGTGCGGGTGGCAGTGCTACCTAATTTGGGCGGAATCTTTATTTTTAATTTAATGATTAAAAATGGTGAATAATTATTTAATTCGATTGATTACTTTTTGGATTTACATTTTAACTAATATTTAAATACTTATATAAATTTTATGTTTAATTTTTTAAACTATAATAAGTTATTGTATATAGAAGAATATTTAAAGTACATAATTTTTATTATTTTTAATGAAATGATATATATATATATATATATATATTAAAATACAATAATGAATACATTAATTTTAGAATTATGAAGATAGTCACCATAATATAAAGTTGTAAGGAAAATTTATGAAAACTTACTTTAAATGACTAAATATTATTATTCTAATTTTATATTCACTCTTTACAAATATAACGAAAAAAGTTTTATTTCAGCTTATTATCTATTACTTGCACCAACTCTCCAAAATATGAGTACTACAAACAATTTCTATAAATAACATTGAAAATTACTCAATAATTAATAATTGTTATTTCAATTACAACTTCACTCTTACAAATATAACCATGGGTAATGACACAAAATGTTCTTTTGCAATCTTGTAATAGTAATTCATTATAAAAATACATTAATAATTGAAAAAATTGGTTGCTAGGAGACTTTAAAATTCAGTTATGAAGTTCTTTTAATTCACAACTTGCATTCTCTTACAATTTCATAAAAAAATTACAATGCTACCTTATAGAATTTTAGTATCAACAACATGGAGAAATAATGAAGCCCATGAAAATAATTATTCTAGTTTTTAGATTAAATACAATTAATATATTAATAAAAAAGCTTATGTATTTATTTTCAATTTCTCTTAATTATGAAAGAAACAATTTATTAAATATATTAATAAATTGTATATATATATATAGGTAGATAGATAAATAGGTATGAAAGCCTCATTGATGTTTATGTATTTATTTTTCTTGCAAATATTTACAATAATAAATAAACAATAAAAGTAATCTTATAAATATTTTCTTTTCAATTAACATATATTTTATCTCAATTATAAATATAAATTTAAAATACGGACTAGCTGCTTTGCAACTATTTCTCTTGTTTAGTATTATTAATTATAAAAAAATTAAAATAATATTCAAATCTTTAATATATAATAAGAAATTATAAATTTTGGATAATAGGTTTTTTTAAATACCATAAATCAAATTTGTTTTTTATTTTGTATATTTTATTCATCAATATAAGTTTTGCAAATTAGATATTTGTTGAACCTAATAACTTAATTAAAAGTAAGTAATTTTTTTATTAAAATTAAGTATATTTTTAATTATACTAATTATGGCAATCATTATTTATACTATATTTATATGTTATTTGTTAATTATTAGTAAACTTGTTAGCAATTATTTATTTGTTATTTGTTATAAGTGTAACTAAAATTAATTTTTTTTATTGAAATTAAATATTTTTTAATTACATTGGTTATTGTGTGTTTATTATTTATATGTTATTTGTTAATTGTTAGAAAACTTGTTAATAGTTTTTTTTTATGGAAATGTTGAAAACATAAATATGTTGATAAAATGTTTATTTAAAAAGTCTAAATCTTACGACAACTTTGTCTTCAACTTGTTGAAATCTTTTTTATACATATTCAAAGAATTGCAAACTAAAAAACTAATCTTTAAAATCATTTGTTTTCTCAATAACACAATGACCAAGAAAGATGACATGTTAGAAATAGCATCCTTATAAGAAGTAAAAAAAAAACAAATACATAAGTGAATAGCAAACTCAAATGCCATTGCATTTACAAAATGAAAAAATAATAATCACCACATGACAGCAAAAGAAACACATTCTTCACACTGAAATTATCCAATAAAGAAATACTTTAAGTCTAATGGTCGAACACAAAGAAATACTCTAAGTCTAATGGTCGAACAAAAAATCTTTTGGTGAAATGATGGGTGCAAAAGAAGCTACTTTGCATACTAGTAAAATGAAATGTGAACTCTTATTCAACATACCAAATATATGACATAGAGACTAGTATAGATCCATCCTAAATGCAAATCTATCAAGCATCAAGCACGGGGGTTCACTAGTGAGGCAATATCATATCACATCCATTCATATTGGGGGTTTGAATACTCTTAAAAACCTCAAAAATATATTGCCATGTATTAAGGGGCCAAGGGGAGTTTTTTAATTTGACATAGTAATATAAATATTGGGGGTTATTTTATTTGGTTGTGCCGAGGAATAACTTCCAAATCGTAGGATGGATTCATACCTCCAAATCATGGGCTCAAGTCATACCCACCTAAAAATTAAGGACCCTCCATTTTTATTTGATATTGCTTATGATCCTAAGTTTTGCATAAATCTGATAATAGTGTACTAATGATAGTATCGATGGAAGTCTCTTTGGATTATTGGCCTTGAGAAATTCTCATTTAATAGCTTATTTAAGCTTGGTTTGAATTGATGTTATATTTTTTTCATCTTTAAGTTAAGAGATGTAGCTAATCGGGGGTTCTGGACTTGAACAATTGTATTGTTTTTTTTGTAGGAATTCAAGTAAAAGATCTAACTCTTGATTTTTTAGGTTGGGGTTTAGGTGGGTATTGAGATTCAATTAAACCTTGCTCCATGACAACCAAGAAAAGTGATATCAATCTTTCTTGGCTCATTGAAACCAAGAAAAGTTAGATCAATTTTTCTTGACTAATTATTTCTTTCAACTTTTTGTATTATTCTTTAATATTTTCACATTGCCAGTTAGGAATAGTTGTTATATTGAGTTATATTTGGCACATTCATAATTGTAATTTCAATTCTTATATGCAAGGCATCCGTCTTAATGTTGCATTGGAACTGACATGAACATAGGTGAAAATATAAATCCTTATTTACATACCCTATAAGTTTCACCACCTGTGGATCTTTATAACTATTGCATGCTTAAAACCTAACAATGGGTATTTTTCCCTCCTGTAAAGATAGAAAAAAAACTAGATACAACCCAAGAAAAGGTAACTAAATGTTGTTAATTCCCTTGATTGCAAGAATAAATGTAGATGAAGTGGAGGAAATTCATTGGATCTTGTGAATGACCCAAATCCAAGCTATGCACATGATCATATAGTGTTATTGAAAAGTAAGAGGAATTTTTCTATGTTCATTTTCGTTCAAACATCAATGATGCTTGTTTTGATAGGAAGGTAGGGGAGTCCATCCATGAAAGGGTTTAAATTTTGCATTTTTATAGAGTTTAATTTATTAAGCTTATAGAAAACATGAGCTATCTATGGCTATACTTGTATTTACATGATATAAAATTGGTATATTGGTAGGCTTTGGTTTCAAACATATGCAATTATCATATTTTCTAAGCATTGCACTAACTATTGGACTGTCAGTCTTTTACATTCTTTGTAATGTTGATCTCTTGGATAGGTTTCCTTTTACGCATTTTTCCTTCCCCGGTACTATTTCATTGGGTCTTCCACTATCCAATGCTACAAATTGATCAGTCGCCCCTGCAATCCTAGTGGGGTCAATATTAGCATTATACTATTATTTTATTTAGCATCTTGTTTGCTTATACTAAGATGTGTTAGGGCTCCTATTTGTTACAATTTGATAATATGATATAAAGGGGGTGTTAACAATTGGTTGATAAAAACAAATACCTACAATATCTGGTGAAACTAGGGGTTTTATTAATTGGAAAGGAATATTGGGAGGGGGTTCAACAATACAATTTTAAGACACATTTTTCAATATTTAGTGAAATTAGGGATATTCTTTAATATCACGCAAACGATCGTGATATGTAAAAATTTCACTTAGTGAAACCCCCGTGGCATCAAGAGGCATCTAATTTCTTGAAATATTATTTTTTTAATAATTTTTTATTTGATTTTAAATTTTTATTTTATGAGCAGATATAAACTTTTTTAATTATTTTTTATTTGGTTTTCATTTAAAATGAAAAAATACATAAAAATAAAAAAAACATTACTGAGGAAAAATGTAATGATTAAACGAAAGGTGTAAATGAAAAAATACATGTTATGCACCTATTAGATCACCCATATTTGCTAATTCGCTAGCATATACTATAGTTTCCACGATGCACAATATGATTATATACACGTCAACATCAACAATGATCGTCTGACCACTAAGGTTTTTGACAAAGATTTGCATTTGAAGCCTTAACAAATCCAATGAACAACACCTGCAAATTAAACATATATTTTAATACTGATAACACTGACATTGAGAATACAAGAGACGTCATCACAATAACGGTTAAAGCCATGAAAGACACATCATACTTATAAATTTTGTTTCCAATTGGAATTTGAAATTTTGTTTCCAATTTCATCTAAATGACATTATAGACCCTAACATATATTGGAATTTTCTGGTGTAGAAGGAAGAGCATTTCAAATGAAATCGCAAATTATTTGATGCATTTACGAGGATAAACTTGAAAGATAAAACTCTTTACAAATAGAATTGCAAAATAATTTATCGAAAAACTCTATCAGCCCTCAGACATGAGCAGATTTAACAATAAATACATAAGAAAAAAAAGTACAAAAACCCTAACACATACTTACACTCACTCCATCCTTGAATCATGTGAACATTTTTAATACACAAAAACATAAACTCAAAAGTCACGTTGCATAGGAACCTCACATAATTTGTCACTAGAAATGGGTCCAAGGTTTGTTTACAGTAGTTTCTTATCAGAGTAAGCATTCTTGTTATGAGAATATGATCTAGATCCACTTCCTTTCCCTCCATGCCCTCTCCCATTGAATAATCCAATTTCTTTTTAAGTCTCAAATTGTCTATTAAGAGAATCAATTTTAGTTTTAGGTTTAAGAATAGACTTATTTATGATATCCCACCATCTTTGTATACCAATTGAGTTGGCGAAATATTTCAAGAAACTTCAATTTTAGCATACATGCATTCTAATGTGGAATTAATACAACCATATGAAAATAATTAAATTTATGAGACCAAAAATATGTATGCAAGTTGTCTAATGCTATTTATCTCACCTAAAATAAATTAAAACACATTTAAGTGGAAGTGAACCATAAAATAACCAACAAACCATACATAAGTAAAACAACATTGTTTGCATACTCATTAACAACCAAATAATACTTATCTCTTTAAGAATTATCCACCAACTAGTTGCTAATGAAGAACATTCCACCCAACCATAAGCTTTTTGTCACACATAAGTTCTCTATCACAGAGGCTAACCCCAAGACGAGTCTAGGAATCCACAATGATGACATATGTAATATAATAATATGTATATTACAAAATTGTATGGCTTGGTTCTGACATCTCTTATGTGGCACAATTCTTAGAATTCTTAAGACATTTTCTTGTTATAATAATCCCATTCAAATAACCCCTTCCCCCTCAACGTGCACAACACTAGGAATGAATCCCTTTCTCCTCTTAATGGTCGCTTAAGTTATCCAATTTCCCTCTAATACTCCATCAAAAGCTAACCAGAAAATTTATACTACTTGAAACTAAAAAAATTTCACCATAAATTATTTTTTCTATATCTATCATCATACATAACTTAATCATGGTTTCCACAAAATTTCATAAAAACAAATATATAATAATTTAAACACATAAAAAAATTAAAAAAATAATGAACGAAAATGAACTTACATACATAAAATCATATGTTATATTTTCATATCAACAAAACACCACATACGTTCATGAAAAGTATAATGTCCCACCATCAAAGTAACTATAGTAATAAGGACACTATGGTTGACGCATTACATAACATGCAATTTAAGTTAAAAAGATGTGACTTCACTAAATTTAGAGTGCACGTGCAAAATTCCTTCAAAGGTGAAAGGGAAGGACGAGCCTTATGTAAATGTAAAGTGGGATTTGTTTTTTATGTTTTTTTTTTTCCGCGAAAAAAAACATACTATTGTTATTCAGTGTTAAATCAAATAGTACAAGATATAATCAGACAAGTCCGTCTATCCCAAGATATTCACTCTTAATAAGGATATTGTATTCTTGTTCCAAGAGTGAATATTTGAATATTTGTGGATCATATTTTTTTGTAAATCATATAAATATTTATTTATTAGTGTAATATTTTTTTAAGATATTATTATAGTTTAGTTGTTTTTTTTTTTCCAGAAAAAAAGATCACAGTCCAAAATTTTTATTAATTTTGAACCATATTATTCATAAGGCACAAGTGCCATACATTTTATCTTATATCATGTAGTGTAGTCCATATTTTCATGTAAGATGTCCATAATTACATCATTTTTATAATACTATCTATAAGAAAAAACCTTTACTGTGATATGTACCATGTGTATAGGAATACCTATGTACAGGAACTAATGCATGAAGGGTCTTGTATCTATCTCGTTAATCCGGTCTTTGTCAATCTCCCAAGCTGCTCCAGCTCCTTTAACAAGCAACAACCCCTCTTTAGAAAGGTCATATGTTCGTGTGTTAAGTTCCCTATAGATGTGTGTGAGGGAGATATCCTCAAAAGACCCAAGGAACCTACAAACATGTGCAAAAATAGGCTCGATGTAGATATCCTTTGGAGGCCTATTTTTCTTGAGCCAATTGATCACAATTTGGGAGTCACCAAATATTTGGATTTTAGTAACTCCAATGAATACTGCCAATTTAGTGAGCATCAAAAGTGCTATCAATTCTGCCTTGTTATTTGAGGCAGGCCCAATTTTGGCTAAGATCCTGTACCAATGAGTCTTTGAGTTGTGTAAAATACCACCTATATGTCCAATGGTCGGTCGACCTTATGCTGCTTCGTCAAAGAAGCACCAGGGCTTCGAGTGCTCAATAGGAACAGGGTTAGATCTACCTCTAATTTTCTCCAGCTTCTATTGGGAAAGGAGCCAAGTATAGCACAACTCTTAGTTGCATATATGTGTGGTGGTATATTGATATCCTGAAGTACCTGCTTGCTACATGCAATCCAAGTCCCCCATATGAGAAGCACGTGTAGTGCTCTAAAACTGTGAGAAGAAGGGGACTCGAGACAATTTTTGAGAGCATCCTGAACATCTGAGCCTTTCCCAGTGAAGCACTTACCCATTAATTGTGAGGCACTTTTCCACATTTCCATAATGTAAGAGCAAGATATGAATAAATGTGAAGTTGATTCACTCGTCGATCTACACTGTGAGTAGCAGCTCGGACTTGCCCTAAAATTATTCATCAGATGATCCTATACAAGAACTGTCCTAGCCAAGAGGAGCCAAAGAAAGATCTTTTCCTTGAGAGGGCATTGTAAGGTCCGAGTTTTTGACAACCACCATTCCATTGGGGGGTGTTAGAGCTATTCATAGATTAGGTTGTATACTAATTTTAGAGTTTATGTCCCACAAGTGGGATTCTTGTACCAATGAAGACAATCTTCAGCTTCTGTCAAGCTCACATAGTTGTCTTTTAGAGCTTTGACATTGTTAAGTTGGTAGTGAGGATAGTTATCACAGGCTATTATCCAGAAATGTAAGTTAAATCATCATTGTTATTTAAGGAAAATCATTCCACCTAAAATAACCTGTTTTTTTATGTGAGGAAGATGAATTCTTAATCAATTAAAAGCAATTTTAGGTCTTACTTCAAAATAAAAAAGATTGTTTCAATCTTTATAGTATTTCCAAGATACCCAGTATCCCATGTTCTCCATTATTTTAATGCTAAGCAAAAATCATATAATACATAGTATTCACCAAAATTAATCTCCATACATACTATAACTGTGACAATTTTACTTCTTATCCATAAATAATATAAAATATATATCCAATCATAACATTAAAGCTAAAACTTTTTATGTAATAACATTTGAAAATACTTTTACATTTAGTTTGCGATAAGAATATAATTCATACCACGTCGATGATACTTTCACCAATTTAAAAGAAGATAATCCCATTTACATCACGTCACGCAATGCCCTTTCTCCTTTTTTAGGGAACTTTGCACACGCACTCTCAATTCTAGTAATGGCACATCCCCTGCCCACAAATTACATGTTATGGCGTCAGCATGAGTCAATTACGCTATGCGCACTATGATCCACCTGTCAGAAAAAGGTAAGGCCTTTGTGAACGTGGTCAAATGATTCTAGTTAGTTAAACGTATACATCAAAGGCCACGTTTTATTAATATATATCATATACCAATTAATTAATTTATCTCCACATTTTCATAATCTAGTTTGCAATTAAGTTAGATACTAATGTGGTGTACGAGACCCTTTTGTTTGTGGGACAAGGGACTCTCCTCTATGTATTGGGACAAGGGACTCTCCTCTATGTATCGATGTAATTACTTAAGTCTACAAGGGTGTACATACCCTACCCCCTCCAGATCTGAATCTATGACCTTCTAGGAGGAAACACACGTTCTTAACCATTAGGTCCACTCAGGTTGTACTATGAGTAACTCGAGATTTGAACCTGTGATATCACAAGGAGTGCCTTAATAATACACTCTATCGCCACTTGGTCTTCACCTCTATGGGCTTGAAAATTGAAGGACATGGAGGTGGGCTTTGATCCACTTTTGTGTGCATGGGTCACGAGATCATTTAATACAATCTCTACAGGTGCAACCATGGACTCGCCACTACCTCAAGGTGACCCCGTGACTTCAGGTGAAGTCCTCACAGAAATTAAACCTTGCCCGCTGATGAAAAACTCCTCGCTGTTCACCAATGGATCCAACCCCTTTATATAAGAGTCTCTTTATTTTATTAACTACTTGTTTTCTTTTTACCTTTTATATATATTTATCTCAATGGATGAGATAAATAAAGGTGTTCACATAATATTTATAGAGTCTACCTCTAGTTTACATAATTTAAGTATAGATAATGACTTTCTTTTAAACTTTAACGCTACTCAAACATGTATCTTTCTATATTTCTTTTCTTTAATATAGAACAAGTAGTTATTTAAAAATTCATATGATTATCATTTGTACATAGAATATATTGTGGATAGCAAAAAAACATTTTATGCTGGACAGGTGTCTCAAACCGAATATGTACGTCCCGACCAACTTAAGACAACATCTACGCACTCACATCACATGGATTACACGTCAATTATACTTATTGCCACATGTCACTTATAATGTTCCATTAACTTTAGGAGGCAATTGACTTTATTTACGCAACACATTTCATTCAAGCTTATCTTGGACCAAATTTCTATATAATAATCATAGGATGAAGAGCTCAACTTTATTCCAAAACTATATTTCTATATAAAATTCATAGGATGAAGAGCTCAACTTTATTCTAAAACTAGAGTTCAAAAAGAAATAAAAGAAAAAGTTGCCGACCTAACTTTTATTTAGAAATTATTATAAAAGACAAAAAACAAAAAGTTGATGTAAGTCAATTTCCAGTCCTATTGGATAAAGGGCTGAACTTCACTTCAAACTGTTTGTTCAAAAATAATAAAACAACAAAAAACCTAATTAAATTTTATTTAAAATTTATTATTGAAAAACTAAATTAAAAAAGTTGGTTTAACTCAATGATCATGGTAAAATGTGATGGATAAAATATATATGTTATCTCAAATATAACTAGTATATTAATTTAATTTGTGGTTGGTAAACATTGATAGGTCAGAAATTAAGTGTTGTATGAATTGTCTATTATCCATGTATCAGTTACGAGTTATTAATGCATCAATTACCAATTATCTATGTATAGTTATCTGCTATTTTATTTTTATTTTTTAATATATAATTGTTTATTTCGAATTTGGAACGACTGCCATAAAATCAATCTAGATAGTACACTTGTCTCATCCTCGTTCAATCTAGGAAAAGCATAGGCACTAGTCCACATAAATTCTAAAATATAAACATCTATCGATGTAATAAATACATGTAATTTTATTAAAAAATCTCTCAAATATAAACCATATATAGTTTTATTAAAAAATATTAATTTATTTCCATGTTGTAAGAAATAATGATGGTCGACACAATTTATTAAGTATATAAATTAAGGCATTGTTATATAGATATAACAATAAAATGCCATATGTCAATTATTATACTGTTCGATAGGCAGTGTATCATTGTCATTGATTTGTCTTTCACGGCCTAATACTTAGATTGAATGCCTATTAGTTGGAATTTTTTTTGCATTTTATCCAAACTTTTCAAATTCATGAATTCATGTGGTAGAACTATCCTAAGTTTTCCAATATTCCTTTGTTTATGATTGGTTGAGGAATTTAGTGTCTTATTGCCTAGCTAATAGGATTAATGAGCATACATATAAAGAGGAACAATAATCATAATAACATGAACACACAATTTACCTTGGAAAACTCCGAGAGGGGAAAAACGCATCAATGGAGATCTTCATTACCCTCGGTCAAACCGGCCACGCCGACCAAGTGAGCTCACTTTCTCACCTCTAGCAACCTTACAAGGGAGTATGCCAAACCATTTTATAGGCTTCATTATGTGCAATATTATAGGCACAATACCATGGGCTACCAAATACTGTGGGCCCGAAAAACCACCTGGTTTGACCTAAACCAATATCAACTCAATGACTTATTCACTGAGCCAAGGTTAACCTAACAATCCCCCCTTCAAACTTCACTTGGAGTAATCACCAACCCCCTCAAAGTTTTAACCGAGGAATCTCGCATGCCCCCTATCACTTAGGTATACATGACTTTACCGGTGAGTTACCAAGGGTGCCTCCCCCCCTATCACCTAGGTCTACATGACTTTACCGATGAGTTACCATGGGTATGCATGCCTAATCCGGTCTTACAGCCATATGCCCATTTACATATAATAAATATTTTCAACTCCAACATAATTAATTTTTTTGTGTATTCATGGTGACTCCACCATCACTGCCATTGCCATTGTTATTGCTCCCTTTACTAAGTACTTCTCTCTTTTGGCATATCCAAGCAACCGATCTTTAGATCCACTTGCATCCATGCAATTCCATGACTTCAACCTCATGGGTTCATAAAATTTCTCCCTTGCATCGTAGATCTACTGTAGATCTATAGATCCATAGATAGAGTTCAACATGCTTAAGGACAAAACCAGATTGTGTCACCATTATGCCAATGAATGTCTCCAACAAAGACAATCTAGTCCTTCATGTTGTCCAAGAATTCTCTCATCGCAACAAATTTTAAAATTGAAAAAAACTTCATGATTTCCAACTCCATCTCTGATACCAGTTGTTAGGATTAATGAGTATACATATAAAGAGGAATACTAATCATAATAACATGAACACGCAATTTACCCTAGAAAACCCAATGAGGGGAAAAACCAACATCAATGAAGATCTTCATTACCCTGGGCCAAAATTGGCCAAGCCGAGCTAAGTGAGCTCACCCGCTCAAATCCAACCTACCTTACAATGGAGTATGCCAAGCCTTTTTATAAGCTTCATTACATGCAATCCTATGGGAAAAATACCATGGGCTACTAAATACCATGGGCCCGAAAACCACTTGTTTTGACCTAAACCAAGATTAGCTCAATGACTCATTCATCGAGTCAAGGTTAACCTAACACTAGTTGATGACAAGCTTCTTAGTAACGCAAACAATGCTTAATGTGGGCTTCTTGGTAGTGCAAACAATGCTTAATGTGGGCTTCTTGGTAATGCAAACAATGCTTAATGTGGGCATTAAAATACTGACATATGCATTAATGGCTTAACCACCACCTATGACCACCTTCATCTCCATCGCCTTCACAAGCATCCATTCTCACAGCCTTTCACTCCCCACTATTCTCTCTTCCTTAACCCTATTGTTCTCTTTATCATCTAGCTCATTGCATGCAAAGGAGGTTAGTTATCTCTCTATCTTTAAATGAAATAGGTTGGCTTCTAACAATTTTTTTAGCATGCACACATCGCAGAACTCATATTGCAACTTTGAGAAAGGATTCAAGCGTTGAGGCTCGATATAGGTTATTCACATTTCACAACTTTCAATCAAATAAAATCTAGCACCTCGTTAGTCCTATTACAATTGTCATCAAGTAACAAAAAAAATGCATATTACATTGTTAAATTTATAGAAAGAAAATCTCTAACATCTCGCTTACTTGCAAATTATGCTAAAATTCAAGGGAAAAAAAGCTCTAACATCTCGCTTACTTGCAAAAAATTTTAGATACATGTGCATGATCTGATTGATTTTCTATGCTTGATAATGTTTCTTGGACAGATCCAGAAGTTGCAGTTCCACTTGTTTGAAAGACAATTTCATATTCTCTGGTCCTTATTGAGTCGGTTGATCTAATTCCAATAGTAGCTAATCGGGGTTTACACATATATACCACCAAATTTTAGGGGCGAAATTTCTCCCATGGGCTAATTTACATGTTTTTTTCCCCAAAAAATAGCCAGTTTGCATTTTTTCTAACCGTGATTTGCCTATATTTCATATAGTAAAATTTCTTTACTCAAAAAAATCGCTAAAAAATGCTAGAAACTATATAAAATATTTAGAATTTAGAAAAAAATCGTCAAACATTTTATAGTTTCCGTTTTAAGAATTGGTAAGATTCGTTAAGGTTTTTACACTTAAAACTAAGTATGGATCCTAAAAATGTTCCCTGCATACCACCATCAATAGTAGGGACACCCCCAATAGTCCTTGCATTGGAACCATCTAGCCAAGTTTGATTCATCAATTGCCATTAGTATATTGAATCTTGTTTTATCTATTAGCATCAATACTTTAATCGACCTCATTCACTTCTCTTGGTTTAGCGTGCAAACCTTTGTCAAGCCATGCTCTCAATTTTTTTCCTTCTGGGAAGCAATTAACCTTTCAGAAACATACATACAGTCTTTAGCCCTTAGATATATCAGTTTAGCTAAATTATATTTGAACATTTGTTTTTCTCACATACTCTTCTAAGAAAGTTAGGTATTGTCGTTCTCCAAGCACTACACGAACGTTGAATCACAATCTTTATTTACTTATACATATTGGGAAAATGGTTCAAAACTTCAAAGACACAACGCTCTATTTAACGAATAGAACCAATGTTGTAGTAGGTCTGATCCATGGACAAACTGCAATGAATAACAATGTTCTGATGCAATATGACATAATGACTTTTCCAAACTTCTTTAGACTTGAACAGGCCTTTAGAAGAATTCATGTCCAAGGGAGATGACGAATTGGATAATTAATATGAAGCATCAATGGAAATTTCTCAATGCGCATTTAAAGCACAATTTTTTTACATAAATGGGGAAATTTTTTATCATTATAAAGAATTAGAATCAAGTTACTTAAATTACAAGAAATTGAAAATATATCTTGAAATTCCAAACACATGTAGATGAATTCGAACCAACAATAGAACAAGATATAAACCTATATCAATTGAATATCACTCGAGAAATCTAAGTGATTCATCCTTACCCCTCATACACATGAAGCACAATTGAGAAATCTAAGTGATTTCTCCTCTCTGCTAGCTAGGGTGGAATCTTTCACCACCGAAACTAGTTCTGTAGAAAGGGGCACATCTCCCAAGCTTGAGAAGCTCAATGGCTCCCCAATACCAAGAATCAAATGACCAAAAACCCCTTCACTTGTGTCCTTACCCTTTTTATAAATCTTCATGGAGCATTTCCCCCTCATTCTATAATTCTCTCACAAATATTTAATAAAATATTAATACATGTTATTTTTATTAGAGATGACACTTTGGGACTCATTTACTTCCTTTCTAATGTTATTTGGCCAAATAATAACTTCATCTACCTTGGAAATTCCAATTAGAAGGCTTAGCTTGATTTTGGGGAAGTTACACTAGCATGCAGGCCCACCCCTCTCCTCTAGCGCCCTCCTTGGCTAAATTTAGGATTTGCAACATGTCATAGGTTATCATAAGTTGTAATAAGCTGTCATAGGACTTGATTCTTGTCATAAGTTGTCATAGATGCCATAGGTTATCATATATTTATTATTTTTATCCCGGGAGTTGCAACCCATGAGATGCCTCCATGATAGGATTCCTTCCACCTTGGATGGGAGTTACACCACATATTTGGACTCATTCCTCCACTAATGCGACCTCCTTGCCCAATTGTGTCCAATTACACCTTAGAATTTTAATTTGAGGGAGTTACAACTCATGTGGTGCCCAACTCAACCTCCTTATGTGCCCTCCTTGTCCATTTTTTCCTAATGTTGCATCATTTCACAATTTGGACATCAATATACAAATATTTGGCCCACACCACTACCTTGATAATTTTTCATGACATTACCAAGTGACTTATGCCAATACATCCCCTAATTCAGTGGAGTAGTCCCCAGCCAAAAATTAGAGACATTACAAATAAACTTTAATAAATGATTTTATCTTTTATTATTTTAAAATACTTTTATTTATATTTTAATAATTTAAAAGTGATATATGAAATTTAATGTATTGCTTTGAAATTTTATTGAGAATAATGTAGTATGTTTTCTACTAGAAATCTTATATGTTCCCGAATGATGCCTTAGTTTTACATAAAGAACCTATCACTTCTAAATAGAGATCTTGTCACTTAAATATTTCATATTTTTTAGGGGTGAATTTAAATTTATATACTATTTTATAGTTTTTAATTTATATATATATATATTTATGTTGGTATGTAAGAGCGTTTTTATTGCATTGATTTATTAGCTTTGATGATGATGGACAAACTTTGTATGTCATTTCAATGGGTGCTCATGATCTCTTGAGGGACGAAATAAATAAGGGGTTCATACTTAGATTTACATAATTTAATTTTGGTTTGCATGGTCTATAAGTTTAAATAACAATTTTCTTCTAACTTTAATATTAATTAGATTTGTATCTCATGTTTAGTCATGGATTCATCTAACCCTTGGGGTACACCACAACCTAGTTACCTTGCAGTGTGAAGTTCCTTTTACTCATTTTTGAGTTTTCACCCATTAACATCTCATTGAGACAAATCATCATATTTGTCGGGAACATTGTGTCTGTCAAATATGGTCTTTAGAGCTTGAGATTGAGGAACATATTGTATTCAAAGGTTCATCCTATTACAAGATTGGATGATGATTATTTTCATCTCTTCAACGATTCACTTGGTTCTCTATAAATTCACAGCTTATGAGGAATAGATGCCTAGCCCTCTTTGTCTAAGAGATGTTCGACCTTTGTCGATGACTTTTTTTTTTAAGCTGCATAGAAAGATATATTATAGTACAAAAAAGAGTACAATCATCAGGAGAGGCTGAATATAGCATTCTGGCGCTGCTCATGGTGCCCATATTACATAGAAAGTACTGTAAGAAAAGCCTAGAGATGTAGACTAAATAACCACCGATCAGGAAAGACATAAACAGAGAGTGACTCTGTACTAGATAGAGATAACATAAACAAAAAAAAACAGAGCTTCAAAACAAGGAGTGTTGTGCTCAAAACAAGCTTGTTCAAGAACTGGCTTCCGCTCCTTTGGAATCATGGATATCTTCAGAAATGGGGCAAGGGCAGAAGAAATCATCTGTCCACTGTTGTTCCGGGAGCTTGATGGGCAGAGGCTCGACTTTACGTGGGAGGATCGCTTCAGTCTCATCCTTGCGTGTGCGCTTATACTGAGCGACTGCAATTGTAGAGGGAACCAGACAGGAAGTCCCAGGTGGGGAAGCTCCTTGCACCACGACCGCTACGGGAGAGTCTGGACTAGAGGTGTGTCCGGGAGTAGGAGCAACATCCTCAGAAGCAGTGAGCCCCATAGAGTTGTGTAATGAGCTGCTAGCTTCCTGCACAACCACCTGAGAGACTGTGCCTTTGTTGTGAGCCGTAGCCACCTCCCCAGAACCTGCAACAGGACCCTCCGGACCAACACCTATGGGCTAAGCCGGATGAGGAAATAAGGAGTAACAACGACCCGTAAGGCTAGCTTCCAGCGCCACAAGAATCTCGTCCAGATGGGCCATATTGGACCTGGTGTCCATGATGGCCATCTTGGCCAAATTCCAGTTGGTCAGCATCTCTTCTACCAGTGTACCGATCAAATTTTTGAGAAGCTAGTAGTGATTCCCCTAAGTACCAAGGTTGTCGAAGGCAAGGATCTCCACAACATTTCTCGACTCCCAATCATCCACCAGGCGACGGACCGACATGGAGACATTTTCCTTGTAACCAATGTTTGCAGGGATCTCCTTCTCAACAAACGCTGATTTTCCTGTGCCTTGGCCCGAGTTGGGCCTAGAAGTACCTCGCGTGCACTTCATGGCAATGTTGGAGAGTTTACAGTGGGTCTGCACAGGAGCCGAACTTTCAACAAAGGAAGCAGACGGAGAATAATAGAAATGGGAAATGAACGCAGGAGGATGGGCATGGCTCTTCATATCCTGGAGGGAGCCTCTGGGAGGGAGGAACTTTGCACAAGACTGAGTTATGGTGAGGTGAAACCAGTGGGGGTGAGGAACATTGTGTCTGTCAAATATGGTCTTTAGAGCTTGAGATTGAGGAACATATTGTATTCAAAGGTTCATCCTATTACAAGATTGGATGATGATTATTTTCATCTCTTCAACGATTCACTTGGTTCATCCTAAAGACCATATTTGTCGGGAACATTGTGTCTGTCAAATATGGTCTTTAGAGCTTGAGATTGAGGAACATATTGTATTCAAAGGTTCATCCTATTACAAGATTGGATGATGATTATTTTCATCTCTTCAACGATTCACTTGGTTCTCTATAAATTCACAGCTTATGAGGAATAGATGCCTAGCCCTCTTTGTCTAAGAGATGTTCGACCTTTGTCGATGACTTTTTTTTTTAAGCTGCATAGAAAGATATATTATAGTACAAAAAAGAGTACAATCATCAGGAGAGGCTGAATATAGCATTCTGGCGCTGCTCATGGTGCCCATATTACATAGAAAGTACTGTAAGAAAAGCCTAGAGATGTAGACTAAATAACCACCGATCAGGAAAGACATAAACAGAGAGTGACTCTGTACTAGATAGAGATAACATAAACAAAAAAAAACAGAGCTTCAAAACAAGGAGTGTTGTGCTCAAAACAAGCTTGTTCAAGAACTGGCTTCCGCTCCTTTGGAATCATGTATATCTTCAGAAATGGGGCAAGGGCAGAAGAAATCATCTGTCCACTGTTGCTCCGGGAGCTTGATGGGCAGAGGCTCGACTTTACGTGGGAGGATCGCTTCAGTCTCATCCTTGCGTGTGCGCTTATACTGAGCGACTGCAATTGTAGAGGGAACCAGACAAGAAGTCCCAGGTGGGGAAGCTCCTTGCACCACGACCGCTACGGGAGAGTCCGGACTAGAGGTGTGTCCGGGAGTAGGAGCAACATCCTCAGAAGCAGTGAGCCCCATAGAGTTGTGTAATGAGCTGCTAGCTTCCTGCACAACCACCTGAGAGACTGTGCCTTTGTTGTGAGCCGTAGCCACCTCCCCAGAACCTGCAACAGGACCCTCCGGACCAACACCTATGGGCTAAGCCGGATGAGGAAATAAGGAGTAACAACGACCCGTAAGGCTAGCTTCCAGCGCCACAAGAATCTCGTCCAGATGGGCCATATTGGACCTGGTGTCCATGATGGCCATCTTGGCCAAATTCCAGTTGGTCAGCATCTCTTCTACCAGTGTACCGATCAAATTTTTGAGAAGCTAGTAGTGATTCCCCTAAGTACCAAGGTTGTCGAAGGCAAGGATCTCCGCAACATTTCTCGACTCCCAATCATCCACCAGGCGACGGACCGACATGGAGACATTTTCCTTGTAACCAATGTTTGCAGGGATCTCCTTCTCAACAGACGCTGATTTTCCTGTGCCTTGGCCCGAGCTGGGCCTAGAAGTACCTCGCGTGCACTTCATGGCAATGTTGGAGAGTTTACAGTGGGTCTGCACAGGAGCCGAACTTTCAACAAAGGAAGCAGACGGAGAATAATAGAAATGGGAAATGAACGCAGGAGGATGGGCATGGCTCTTCATATCCTGGAGGGAGCCTCTGGGAGGGAGGAACTTTGCACAAGACTGAGTTATGGTGAGGTGAAACCAGTGGGGGTGAGAGGACGTAGGGAATTGGTTCGCAAGATGTCAGATACCCAACAACTCCCAAAATTTCATGTTTATCACACATTTCTTTATAACCTTGATTTTAAAAATTCTTAAAAAACACTTAATTAGTAAACTTCCTCCATTTCTAAAACTTCATTTTACATTTAAAAAAAAATATCATTTAAATGTTTCTTCAAATATACTATAAATTTTTTTTCTACACATAACATTCTTTATAATATCATCCAAATGTAATTGGCTATGGGTATTTTTTATACCATTAGTAATGGGCAATGGGAAAGGGGAAATGGAGATGGGATGGGTTATTTTTTATAATTTTTAAAATGCAATTGGTAATGTAAAATGAGATTGTGAATGGGATAGGCAATGGGAAAGGGGAAAGGGAGATGGGATGGGTTATTTTTTATAATTTTTAAAATGCAATTGGTAATGGAAAATGGGATGGAAAGGGAAAGGGAAAGGGAAAGGGAAAGGGATGGGATGATATGGGAAAGGGATGAATAAGAGAGGTATTGAGGGATGAGAAAGGGTTGTTATAGGGATGGGGAGGATATGGTTATGGTTAGGGTGATTTTTTTCTTAAGTTCAACTCTTCACTTTAGGTTATTCCTTCTCACACTTCTTTATTTTATGTCATCCCCGGATTATGATGGCGTTTGGATTTTTTCATATATTTTGTTTTTGGTTATGACTTTTGACATTGTTTTCACATTGTGAAATTGTTTTGTTATTGGTTATTTTATATTAAAAATAATATATTATTATTGATTTAATTATTTTAAAAATGGTAAGAGAATAAGTGGAATATTTTCACATTACAACCTAGATTTAATTGTATATTTTTTTTTCATAAACTAATACAACTCATTGATTTCAAACTTCATCTAAATGATGACCACCGACATAATCCATTAAGTACATAAATAAAGCTATAGTCTTTTATTATTATATTATAGTATAGATGTAACATTTAATTGACATCCAATCTTTTCACAATTAATACTTTCTTAAAGAAAGATAAAACATTAAAAAAAAATTGAACCATAAAGAGGTAGCACCAATCCCATCTCAATTCATTGTTGTCATGGAATTGCATTATTTGTGGACATGAGGGGAATGAAAATGTCATATGGCAATTATTACAACATACGTGAACGACAACTTTTCAAAGATTTAATAAGTTGGTAAAACACGTTTAAAGTAGAGTTGTTCGATGAAAAAAATTTCAAAACAAAAAATTTAAGTATTTGACATTTTGAATCATTAAAATCTTAGATTTGGAAGTTTAGTATGAAAATTAATAAATGTTTGAAGTCATGTTTATTTAGCGACCTGTTACAAAATATTACGAGGGAATTCCATTAGTAGTTTACATCAGGAGAAGTCTTATTTAATTTTCAAAATAATGTATATTTTAATTTAATTTTAATGATCAGCTAGCTTTGTTGAAAACAAAATCCAATAAATTTCCATGGGTTGAAGCAAATCATTAATAATGAAGCATAAGATTTTGTTGTCTACCGAGGATTTTTGTTTTGATGCACTACGATAATAAGTTATAAGTTTTTGGTCAGTGGTTTTTTTTTTATTTTCATTTATGTATCTTCTTAAAAAAAAATTGATATGTCATTTTGAGGTTTTTCTTCATGTTCATGTGCTTGTGTAGACTCTTTTTCTAATTCAACCTTAAAATTTTGATTACTATATTTATAAGAACAAAGGTATTTTTCAGGTGCTTTTTTAATCTTTTCTTATTCAGTATTTTGGAAAATATCATACAATGTAGTTTTATTTTTTTTATACCAATGCTTTATAAACTCTTTTTTTTTCACAACAATATTAATTATACTAATTGAGGCCATCCAAGGATATCCTAAAGCAATAGCCACATCATCCATAAAATCTTAAATGCAACACATATTTATCCATAATAATATTCAAATCTTTAAAAATTTGAACATTTTCACCCTCAACTTGTGTGCTTTGAATATGTTTTGTAGGGACTTCCAATATTCTAGCCAAATTTAAATTGATAAATTTATGCTTGCTACTCGAGTATATAGAAATAATGACATTTTCCTATTGAATACATCCAAAAAAACATGTAATAGAAAGTTTGTGAATGAAAATAAACCTTTAGTGTTTTCAGTATAGTGGGGGGTTGATTCTCGAAATCACCCCCTCCATCCCACTATAGTGCATGTCTCTTCTTGGCAAGGAGTTTTGAGGTGGGGTGTTGATTCTTAGAATCACATCCTACTCCATCGCCTACAACATCCTCCGAGTCCCCTTAACAGTGGGTTTGAGGGGTGTGCCTTTTTTTCAATTTTTAAAATTATAGTTGGTTTGTAGGTTCTTATATTTGATATATATATTTTGTTTTTATTATGTATACATGTATGTATGTATGTATGTTATGTTAATTATTTTTTTCCATGTAGTTCATGACATTGGAGATTGATGCTCGCTACGTCCATGGATCCCTCCCCAAAATCTATGAGAGAACATGGGGTGGTCGAGAAT
The DNA here is from genome assembly GCA_027924585.1 of Larix kaempferi. NCBI lineage: Eukaryota > Viridiplantae > Streptophyta > Pinopsida > Pinales > Pinaceae > Larix > Larix kaempferi. The sequence goes on along the minus strand of BSBM01000070.1, from coordinate 21,634,365 downwards.
TTCGAAACATTGAGAGATCAACAATAAAAGCATTTTATATACCCATTTAAGGGTTCATCATATCACTTTTAAAGAATTAAATTTGAGTGGGCAAGATATCAATCATTGCTCCCAACCACTCAAACTATATTCAATAAATATAATTAATGTTAATTAATTATAACTATTACCTATACATTTAAAATTTTATATATTAAATTTTATATAATCAAGTTATATCTGAACATGGGTATGGATTAATTCTCGTTTAAATTTGGCTCATGTGAAATGTGTTCATTCCAAGTTTTCTATTTTCTTGTAGCTTAAAATTTACATAAACAAAATTCAAGAGTTTCATTCACATGGGATTGTTATTGTAAATGTGTTAAGTTAGTTAAATCCAAAAGTCATATTGATATGAAGAGCCCAACTTTATTCCAAAACCATTGTAATTGATAATAATAATAAAAATTACCGACGCACTTTATTTCAAAACTATTAAAAAAAATACAATAAAAATATTCTACGACGCAACTCAATTATGAATGTTAAAATTTGATACGCAATTCAATAAAAAAATGTTAAAATTTGATTGGCAAAATGCCTCTATAGAATATTTTGTAAAGTAAATTAAAACACTTTTTTCGTAATTATTACTAATAGTTACATTTTATTAAAAAAATACATAAATATTCATCTATTTCCATTTGGTAAGGGATGATATGACCAACACTTCATTAGCCTATAGATATAACATTGAATTGACATCTAATCTCTTCACAGTGAAAACTTTCTTTTTAAAAATGAAACCTTCTATGGAAATGTAACACCAAACCCATCTCAATTCATCATTGTTATGGAATTATTTTGTTTGTGAATGTATGAGAATCAAGATGCTATCTTTTTTAATAAATATACTATCAAGTTTTTAATAACCAAAATTTTTGTTCTTTTAAATTATAATAACATTTATAAAACATAAAAATGACTGCACATAATTATGTGGCCTAAGGCCTTCTTATTATGCCTATAACTGATTTGTTTAACAAACTTTCCAAGAAGCCAAATGCATGTAAAAAACATTGAGAAACATATTAAAAATGATGTTCATAATGGGCTTCTTCCATTATCTTTGCACTCTGATCTTTGCATTATGCATCTTGAGGGGTAGTATGATCTACAAGTGCAATAGAAATATGTTGCACTATCTCTTCTTCACATCTTGTCCCTTTTAATGAATCCATAGAAAGCTTTGTCTTCCCTATAGTAGATTGAGACCCCTCTACCAAATATGAGGATAATGTTGTAAATTATGCATCTTCAAGTCAGAGACAAGTTTTTCTTACTTCAAAGGTTGATCTTTCATTATGTATTTCATTTATTCTTCGTATTTTTCCTATTTTTCAAGATGGATATTCAAAGATTGCACAACTTGCCCAAGCCCTTCAATTTAACTATTTAACCTCCACAACATCTTCTTAGTTTCTCTTTTATCTTTGAGATGCAGTCACCCTCCCCATGGCCAATATTCTATGGTTGAGACATGCTACAGGAAATAGCAATGAAGTTGAACTCAAGGAAATCACCTAATATAGGGTAAGTTCCTAAATCCCACAGGGTTTCAAATAGACCCTTTAGACAAAAATGCCCAACTTCTTACTTTCACAATTAAACTTTGAAACTCTAAACCCACTCAACAAACTAGAGTTGAAATCCTAAATAAGAATATTGTGGAACAAGAAGTTGGCATACCTCGTAGAAATTCACAACCAAGGCTTATTCCTTATCTAAAGCAAAATAGTGTTAGTCGAGTTCTCTCAAAATTACTTCCTAGATTGTGCCATAGACTCCTAGGCCCATCTAGTTTTCATTGCAACCACCAATGATAGAGTGTTCCTTCAAGGATATCCCACCTTCATAACCAGACCAATTTGTAGACGAGCTTAAAGAGCCTACCACTATGAGCATCTACCAAGGATCGAGAGGACTAAGGGCACAAGGGAGAATGAAGTCTCCCTCATGCGAACCATTGTTGTCCCCTTTGTTTTTGAACATCAAATCATAAAAGATTGATGGAGTAGTCAACATGTGGAGAGTTGCACAAGAGGATGTGAAAAATGCCAAGAATATTATACTACATTCAAGTGGATAAGTTGGCTTGTAATTGTCTTGATGTGGTAAAAATGATCAATATTTTCGTATAAAACCCTATGAGGGGGTAAGGGATGGGTTGGAATTTAGAAAGACTACGAGGTTGATGGGATAAGAGGGGTATTGGTATAAGAAACTAGTGAGCAATTCACAAGTTTCCATTGAAGAACATGTAAGCACAGTACAGGCACTCTATTTTCCTTTAAAATACTAGCGAGAAAGTTTGGAGGGACATGCTTTGCTTCCTTTTGATGAAATCTTGGGGTTTATGAGTGGAATTGGTCAGTTAGAAGTGTAATGGATCCAAGGAACTTTGAATAAAATTTATAAAGGAGGGTGATGATGTCTAATTATTGCAATGAATTTGTTTAGTCCCTCTTTCTTACTTACATTGGTCTCCTTGAAGGAAGGAAGTAGAAATTTCCCCGATATTCCTGATAACTTGTGATTGTTATGCACATAAAAATGATGATGTGAGGTGTTTACCCTTGCCATGTGATGGTATATATCATGAACTAGTCTTAAAACTAATGATGTTTAATGTATAAGGTGTTGTGACATGTTATGCAACTATGCATATTTGAATGATAAATCAAAAAGCATGTTAGCTAAAAAAATTATTCTCTTAAGTTTGCCAGAATCTTAATGATTATTGAATCATATTTTTAAACCATGCATATGATGTTATGTACATGAGCTTGAAGACATTAAACCTTAATCATTAAAATTGTTCTTCTTGAAAGTGAATAAGCCATCCATTTGGGGACACTATGTGATTATTGAATTGAGTATGTAATGAACTTCATGTATGGATTTAGTTTGTAAAATCAATAATCAAATTTATGTTGATTTGACAATTATATAAGACATAATATCTCCTTATTCATTTTTATAACTAAGAATAACCTCTTTTTCATAACTAAGAATAGCATCTTTAAACCTTCTAACATAAAGATATAAAGACCATGACAATGAGAGATAAGATTTATTGTTAAATGTAATTATTGATTTTGAAAAGGGATTTGTTTAACAATATTGAATATAACACTATGAAAATGCAATGACTTCACAAGATCACAATCCAAAGGCCTTTAAAATCCCATAAAAATTCTCCCGAATCATATACTTTAGAGATGTTTAAATTCATTAAAACAAAAATAGAAAAACTATTTAAAAGCATGTTATAGAAAAAGATAAGTGGTACTTTGAACATGAGGTTAAACTACAATTGGATTCTAGTGTTTAGGATTCATGTATGGGACTACAAATTAGGGTCTACAAATTAGATACATGTAGATGCATATAACTTTTTTTAATACTTGTAGATGCATATAACTTTTTTTAATATTCTCCTTGACGATTATATATATATTCAAAATATTTTATTATTTTTAATGTAAAAATTAAATTTTGAAATAATAATATAAATTAAATGTGTATGTTATATTTTACCCAAACAAAAAATCGTAATTTGTATTTCATTATAAAAAGAAAATCATATTTTTAAGGGTGTTGAGCTTATGCACACTTTAGGGTACAATATACTTTAGTTATCTTACGATGTAAAGGTCCATATTTCCCATTCTAGAGTTTGCTCCCACTAGCGTTACAATGAGACAAATCATCATATTCTTTACGGTCAATGTATTTGTCATATATGACCTTTAGAGCCTAAGATTGACAACCATTTTGTATTTAGAGGTTTTCCCTACTACAAGATTAGAAGACGATTGTTTTGTCTCTTCATAGATTCACTTGGTTCTCTTTGTATATTCATGTCTTATGAGGACTAGAGATACTTAACCATGTTCCTCCATGAGATGTTTGACCTTTGACAATAACTTACCAGAGGCAAAGTCCCAAAACTAACATACACAAGTCAACTACCTTTTATTCCCATCCCTATAACCTCCAACTTTACATGATAGACCTCTAAAACATCATTACCTAATCACTCATATGGCCTCACACTTATCACACATTTCTTCATAACATGAAAGATTAAAAATACTTTTCCAAAAATCCATATTTAACTAAAACGTATTCTTCTAATTAAATTTCTATAATTATATCAAATTAATACCTTTTAATTAAAATATTTTTATTATATTAACATATTTCTTGAAATATACTTTTATCTTTTCTTTTTCAGCTTATATTCTTTTAATATCAGAAACAACTTTAAACTTTAGTAAACACTCATATCTAAATTAAAAATCAAAATATTTTACCATACCCTTTCACTTTCAACCTCCTCCACTTTAGGCCATCTCCGTTTCATACTTTTTATTTTCATATGTCATAGACGGATTGTGATGGCGTATGGACTTTTTTTCGTATCTTTTGTTTTATGTTTGACATTTTACATTGTTTGTATTTTTTAATTTACTTACGTGAATTGTTTTCACATTGTGAAATTGACAAAAATTCTTTATAATCAATTTTAATTTTAATATATATATATATATATATATATATATATATTTTAAGAATATATACATCATATTTAATTAATTAAATTAAAATATTTTCTTCTTAGAACCCATTGATTTGAAATATATATAAGATTGAATTTACATATAATATTAAAATATGATTACCAAACACAATCCACTAAGTACACACATAAAGGTATTGTCTTTTATAAAGGTATGGTTTCTTATCAAAGTATAGATATAACATTTGATTGACAACCAATCTTTTCACAATTAATACTTTCTTAAAAAAAGATAAAACATAAAAGAAATTCCAATCCCATCTCAATACATTGTTGTCATGGAATTGCATTATTTGTGGACATTAGCAATTTATTAAGTACACACATAAAGGCATTGTCTTTTATAAAAGTATGGTTTTTTTTATCAAAGTATAGATATAACATTTAATTGACAACCAATCTTTTCACAATTAATATTTTCTTTAAAAAAGATAAAACATAAAAGAAATGCCAATCCCATCTCAATACATTGTTGTCATGGAATTGCATTGTTTGTGGACATTAGGGGAATGAAAATGCCATATGACAATTATTACAACCTCCGTGAATAGTTCTCGACAACTTTTCAAAGATTTAATAAATTGATAAAATATGTTTGAATCATAATAATTTTTTTTTAAATATTTGACATTTTAATAGATTATGAAAAAAATTAGTAAGTTATAAAAGTTTAGTGTGAGAATTAATAAATCTTTGAAGCTGTGTTTATTTTAGAATATGTACTCCCATTGTATTTTAATAGGAAAGAAAATTTAATGATAACTTTTAAGTTATTGAAAAAAAAAACTTCGTATTACTAAAAAAAAATGTTCTATATCAAACAACTTTTTCCTTTTCCCTATCATGGAACTTATTAGTCACGACAAAAATGTGGGTGATGTTCATAAGCATGCAAACAGTTTAAATGTGGATTCAAATAATTATAGAATATTTTTTTCCCTTTTCCCTATTATGGGACTTATTAGTCATGATAAAAATGTGGGAGATGTTCATAAGCATGGAAATAATTTAAAAAAGATAAAACATAAATATTTTCACAATCTTTTCACAATTAATATTTTTTTCACAATCTTTTCACAATTAATATTTTTTTCACAATCTTTTCACAATTAATATTTTCTTTAAAAAAGATAAAACATAAAAGAAATGCCAATCCCATCTCAATACATTGTTGTCATGGAATTGCATTATTTGTGGACATTAGGGGAATGAAAATGCCATATGACAATTATTATAACCTCCGTGAATAGCTCTGACAACTTTTCAAAGATTTAATAAATTGATAAAACACGTTTGAATCATAATAATTTTTTTTAAATATTTGACATTTTAGTAGGTTATGAAAAAAATTAGTAAGTTATAAAAGTTTAGTGTGAGAATTAATAAATCTTTGAAGTTGTGTTTATTTTAGAATATGTACTCCCATGTATTTTAATATGAAAGAAAATTTAATGATAACTTTTAAGTTATTGAAAAAAAAAACTTCGTATTACTAAAAAAATATGTCCTATATCAAACACCTTTTTCCTTTTCCCTATCATGGAACTTATTAGTCACGATAAAAATGTGGGTGATGTTCATAAGTATGCAAATAGTTTAAATGTGGATTCAAACAATTATAGAATATTTTTTTCCCTTTTCCCTATTATGGGACTTATTAGTCATGATAAAAATGTGGGAGATGTTCATAAGCATGGAAATAATTTAAAAAAGATAAAACATAAATATTTACACAATCTTTTCACAATTAATATTTTTTTCACAATCTTTTCACAATTAATATTTTCTTTAAAAAAGATAAAACATAAAAGAAATGCCAATCCCATCTCAATACATTGTTGTCATGGAATTGCATTATTTGTGGACATTAGGGGAATGAAAATGCCATATGACAATTATTACAACCTCTGTGAATAGTTCTCGACAACTTTTCAAAGATTTAATAAATTGATAAAACACGTTTGAATCATAATAATTTTTTTTAAATATTTGACATTTTAGTAGGTTATGAAAAAAATTAGTAAGTCATAAAAGTTTAGTGTGAGAATTAATAAATCTTTGAAGCTGTGTTTATTCTATCATATGTACTCCCATGTATTTTAATAGGAAAGAAAAATTTAATGATAACTTTTAAGTTATTGAAAAAAAAAACTTCGTATTACTAAAAAAAAATGTCCTATATCAAACACCTTTTTCCTTTTCCCTATCATGCAACTTATTAATCACGATAAAAATGTGGGTGATGTTCATAAGCATGCAAATAGTTTAAATGTGGATTCAAATAATTATAGAATATTTTTTTCCCTTTTCCTTGTTATGGGACTTATTAGTCATGATAAAAATGTGGGAGATGTTCACAAGCATGGAAATAATTTAAAAAAGATAAAATATAAATATTTTCACAATCTTTTCACAATTAATATTTTTTTCACAATCTTTTCACAATTAATATTTTCTTTAAAAAAGATAAAACATAAAAGAAATGCCAATCCCATCTCAATACATTGTTGTCATGGAATTGCATTATTTGTGGACATTAGGGGAATGAAAATGCCATATGACAATTATTACAACCTCCGTGAATAGTTCTCGACAACTTTTCAAAGATTTAATAAATTGATAAAACACGTTTGAACCATAATAATTTTTTTTAAATATTTGACATTTTAGTAGGTTATGAAAAAAATTAGTAAGTCATAAAAGTTTAGTGTGAGAATTAATAAATCTTTGAAGCTGTGTTTATTTTAGAATATGTACTCCCATGTATTTTAATAGGAAAGAAAAATTTAATGATAACTTTTAAGTTATTGAAAAAAAAACTTCGTATTACTAAAAAAAAATGTCCTATATCAAACACCTTTTTCCTTTTCCCTATCATGCAACTTATTAATCACGATAAAAATGTGGGTGATGTTCATAAGCATGCAAATAGTTTAAATGTGGATTCAAATAATTATAGAATATTTTTTTCCCTTATCCCTATTATGGGACTTATCATATCACTTTTAAAGAATTAAATTTGAGTGGGCAAGATATCAATCATTGCTCCCAACCACTCAAACTATATTCAATAAATATGATTAATGTTAATTAATTATAACTATTACCTATACAAATTTTAAAATTTTATATATTAAATTTTATATAATCAAGTTATATCTGAACATGGGTATGGATTAATTCTCGTTTAGATTTGGCTCATGTGAAATGTGTTCATTCCAAGTTTTCTATTTTCTTGTAACTTAAAATTTACATAAACAAAATTCAAGAGTTTCATTCACATGGGATTGTTATTGTAAATGTGTTAAGTTAGTTAAATCCAAAAGTCATATTGATATGAAGAGCCCAACTTTATTCCAAAACCATTGTAATTGATAATAATAATAAAAATTACCGACGCACTTTATTTCAAAACTATTAAAAAAAAATACAATAAAAAATTCTACGACGCAACTCAATTATGAATGTTAAAATTTGATACGCAATTCAATAAAAAAATGTTAAAATTTGATTGGCAAAATGCCTCTATAGAATATTTTGTAAAGTAAATTAAAACACTTTTTTCGTAATTATTACTAATAGTTACATTTTATTAAAAAAATACATAAATATTCATCTATTTCCATTTGGTAAGGGATGATATGACCAACACTTCATTAGCCTATAGATATAACATTGAATTGACATCTAATCTCTTCACAGTGAAAACTTTCTTTTTAAAAATGAAACCTTCTATGGAAATGTAACACCAAACCCATCTCAATTCATCATTGTTATGGAATTATTTTGTTTGTGAATGTATGAGAATCAAGATGCTATCTTTTTTAATAAATATACTATCAAGTTTTTAATAACCAAAATTTTTGTTCTTTTAAATTATAATAACATTTATAAAACATAAAAATGACTGCACATAATTATGTGGCCTAAGGCCTTCTTATTATGCCTATAACTGATTTGTTTAACAAACTTTCCAAGAAGCCAAATGCATGTAAAAAACATTGAGAAACATATTAAAAATGATGTTCATAATGGGCTTCTTCCATTATCTTTGCACTCTGATCTTTGCATTATGCATCTTGAGGGGTAGTATGATCTACAAGTGCAATAGAAATATGTTGCACTATCTCTTCTTCACATCTTGTCCCTTTTAATGAATCCATAGAAATCTTTGTCTTCCCTATAGTAGATTGAGACCCCTCTACCAAATCTGAGGATAATGTTGTAAATTATGCATCTTCAAGTAAGAGACAAGTTTTTCTTACTTCAACGGTTGATCTTTCATTATGTATTTCATTTATTCTTCGTATTTTTCCTATTTTTCAAGATGGATATTCAAACATTGCACAACTTGCCTAAGCCCTTCAATTTAACTATTTAACCTCCACAACATCTTCTTAGTTTCTCTTTTATCTTTGAGATGCAGTCACCCTCCCCATGACCAATATTCTATGGTTGAGACATGCTACAGGAAATAGCAATGAAGTTGAACTCAAGGAAATCACCTAATATAGGGTAAGTTCCTAAATCCCACAGGGTTTCAAATAGACCCTTTAGACAAAAATGCCCAACTTCTTACTTTCACAATTAAACTTTGAAACTCTAAACCCACTCAACAAACTAGAGTTGAAATCCTAAATAAGAATATTGTGGAACAAGAAGTTGGCATACCTCGTAGAAATTCACAACCAAGGCTTATTCCCTATCTAAAGCAAAATAGTGTTAGTCGAGTTCTCTCAAAATTACTTCCTAGATTGTGCCATAGACTCCTAGGCCCATCTAGTTTTCATTGCAACCACCAATGATAGAGCGTTCCTTCAAGGATATCCCACCTTCATAACCAGACCAATTTGTAGACAAGCTTAAAGAGCCTACCACTATGAGCATCTACCAAGGATCGAGAGGACTAAGGGCACAAGGGAGAATGAAGTCTCCCTCATGCGAACCATTGTTGTCCCCTTTGTTTTTGAACATCAAATCATAAAAGATTGATGGAGTAGTCAACATGTGGAGATTTGCACAAGAGGATGTGAAAAATGCCAAGAATATTATACTACATTCAAGTGGATAAGTTGGCTTGTAACTGTCTTGATGTGGTAAAAATGATCAATATTTTCGTATAAAACCCTATGAGGGGGTAAGGGATGGGTTGGAATTTAGAAAGACTACGAGGTTGATGGGATAAGAGGGGTATTGGTATAAGAAACTAGTGAGCAATTCACAAGTTTCCATTGAAGAACATGTAAGCACAGTACAGGCACTCTATTTTCCTTTAAAATACTAGCAAGAAAGTTTGGAGGGACATGCTTTGCTTCCTTTTGATGAAATCTTGGGGTTTATGAGTGGAATTGGTCAGTTAGAAGTGTAATGGATCCAAGGAACTTTGAATAAAGTTTATAAAGGAGGGTGATGATGTCTAATAATTGCAATGAATGTGTTTAGTCCCTCTTTCTTACTTACATTGGTCTCCTTGAAGGAAGGAAGTAGAAATTTCCCCGATATTCCTGATAACTTGTGATTGTTATGCACATAAAAATGATGATGTGAGGTGTTTACCCTTGCCATGTGATGGTATATATCATGAACTAGTCTTAAAACTAATGATGTTTAATGTATAAGGTGTTGTGACATGTTATGCAACTATGCATATTTGAATGATAAATAAAAAAGCATGTTAGCTAAAAAAATTATTCTCTTAAGTTTGCCAGAATCTTAATGATTATTGAATCATATTTTTAAACCATGCATATGATGTTAAGTACATGAGCTTGAAGACATTAAACCGTAATCATTAAAATTGTTCTTCTTGAAAGTGAATAAGCCATCCATTTGGGGACACTATGTGATTATTGAATTGAGTATGTAATGAACTTCATGTATGGATTTAGTTTGTAAAATCAATAATCAAATTTATGTTGATTTGACAATTATATAAGACATAATATCTCCTTATTCATTTTTATAACTAAGAATAACCTCTTTTCATAACTAAGAATAGTATCTTTAAACCTTCTAACATAAAGATATAAAGACCATGACAATGAGAGATAAGATTTATTGTTAAATGTAATTATTGATTTTGAAAAGGGATTTGTTTAACAATATTGAATATAACACTATGAAAATGCAATGACTTCACAAGATCACAATCCAAAGGCCTTTAAAATCCCATAAAAATTCTCCCGAATCATATACTTTAGAGATGTTTAAATTCATTAAAACAAAAATAGAAAACTATTTAAAAGCATGTTATAGAAAAAGATAAGTGGTACTTTGAACATGAGGTTAAACTACAATTGGATTCTAGTGTTTAGGATTCATGTATGGGACTACAAATTAGGGTCTACAAATTGGATACTTGTAGATGCATATAACTTTTTTTAATACTTGTAGATGCATATAACTTTTTTTAATATTCTCCTTGACGATTATATATATATTCAAAATATTTTTATTATTTTTAATGTAAAAATTAAATTTTGAAATAATAATATAAATTAAATGTGTATGTTATATTTTACCCAAACAAAAAATCGTAATTTGTATTTCATTATAAAAAGAAAATCATATTTTTAAGGGTGTTGAGCTTATGCACACTTTAGGGTACAATATACTTTAGTTATCTTACGATGTAAAGGTCCATATTTCCCATTCTAGAGTTTGCTTCCACTAGCGTTACAATGAGACAAATCATCATATTCTTTACGGTCAATGTATTTGTCATATATGACCTTTAGAGCCTAAGATTGACAACCATTTTGTATTTAGAGGTTTTCCCTACTACAAGATTAGAAGACGATTGTTTTGTCTCTTCATAGATTCACTTGGTTCTCTTTGTATATTCATGTCTTATGAGGACTAGAGATACTTAACCATGTTCCTCCATGAGATGTTTGACCTTTGACAATAACTTACCAGAGGCAAAGTCCCAAAACTAACATACACAAGTCGACTACCTTTTATTCCCATCCCTATAACCTCCAACCTTACATGATAGACCTCTAAAACATCATTACCTAATCACTCATATGGCCTCACACTTATCACACATTTCTTCATAACATGAAAGATTAAAAATACTTTTCCAAAAATCTATATTTAACTAAAACGTATTCTTCTAATTAAATTTCTATAATTATATCAAATTAATACCTTTTAATTAAAATATTTTTATTATATTAACATATTTCTTGAAATATACTTTTATCTTTTCTTTTTCAGCTTATATTCTTTTAATATCAGAAACAACTTTAAACTTTAGTAAACACTCACATCTAAATTAAAAATCAAAATATTTTACCATACCCTTTCACTTTCAACCTCCTCCACTTTAGGCCATCTCCGTTTCATACTTTTTATTTTCATGTCATAGACGGATTGTGATGGCGTATGGACTTTTTTTTTTTTAATCTTTTGTTTTATTTTTGACATTTTACATTGTTTGTATTTTTTAATTTGCTTACGTGAATTGTTTTCACATTGTGAAATTGACAAAAAAATTCTTTATAATAAATTTTAATTTTAATTTTAATATATATATATTTTAAGAATATATACATCATATTTAATTAATTAAATTAAAATATTTTCTTCTTACAACCCATTGACTTCAAATATATATAAGATTGAATTTACATATAATATTAAAATATGATTACCAAACACAATTTACTAAGTACACACATAAAGGTATTGTCTTTTATAAAGGTATGGTTTCTTATCAAAGTATAGATATAACATTTGATTGACAACCAATCTTTTCACAATTAATACTTTCTTAAAAAAAGATAAAACATAAAAGAAATTCCAATCCCATCTCAATACATTGTTGTCATGGAATTGCATTATTTGTGGACATTAGCAATCCATTAAGTACACACATAAAGGCATTGTCTTTTATAAAAGTATGGTTTTTTTTTTTTATCAAAGTATAGATATAACATTTAATTGACAATCAATCTTTTCATATTTAATATTTTCTTTAAAAAAGATAAAATATAAAAGAAATGTCAATCCCATCTCAATACATTGTTGTCATGGAATTGCATTATTTGTGGATATTAGGGAAATGAAAATGCTATATGACAATTATTACAACCTCTGTGAATAGTTCTTGACAACTTTTCAAAGATTTAATAAATTGGTAAAACACGTTTGAATCATAATAATTTTTTTAAATATTTGACATTTTAGTAGGTTATGAAAAAAATTAGTAAGTTATAAAAGTTTAGTGTGAGAATTAATAAATCTTTGAAGCTGTGTTTATTTTAGAATATGTACTCCCATGTATTTTAATAGGAAAGAAAATTTAATGGTAACTTTTAAGTTATTGAAAAAAAAACTTCGTATTACTAAAAAAAAATGTCCTATATCAAACACCTTTTTTCTTTTCCCTATCATGGAACTTATTAGTCACGATAAAAATGTAAAAATGTGGGTGATGTTCATAAGCATGCAAATAGTTTAAATGTGGATTCAAATAATTATAGAATATTTTTTTCCCTTTTCCCTATTATGGGACTTATTAGTCATGATAAAAATGTGTGAGATGTTCATAAGCATCGAAATAATTTAAAAAAGATAAAACATAAATATTTTCACAATCTTTTCACAATTAATATTTTTTTCACAATCTTTTCACAATTAATATTTTCTTTAGAAAAGATAAAACATAAAAGAAATGTCAATCCCATCTCAATACATTGTTGTCATGGAATTGCATTATTTGTGGACATTAGGGGAATGAAAATGACATATGACAATTATTACAACCTCAGTGAATAGTTCTCGACAACTTTTCAAAGATTTAATAAATTGATAAAACACGTTTGAATCATAATAATTTTTTTAAATATTTGACATTTTAGTAGGTCATGAAAAAAATTAGTAAGTTATAAAAGTTTAGTGTGAGAATTAATAAATCTTTGAAGCTGTGTTTCCTTTAGAATATGTACTCCCATGTATTTTAATAGGAAAGAAAATTTAATGATAACTTTTAAGTTATTGAAAAAAAAAAAATGTCTTCGTATTATTAAAAAAAAATGTCCTATATCAAACACCTTTTTCCTTTTCCCTATCATGGAACTTATTAGTCACGATAAAAATGTGGGTGATGTTCATAAGCATGCAAATAGTTTAAATGTGGATTCAAATAATTATAGAATATTTTTTTTCCCTTTTCCCTATTATGGGACTTATTAGTCATGATAAAAATGTGGGAGATGTTCATAAGCATGGAAATAATTTAAAAAAGATAAAACATAAATATTTTCACAATCTTTTCACAATTAATATTTTTTTCACAATCTTTTCACAATTAATATTTTCTTTAAAAAAGATAAAACATAAAAGAAATGCCAATCCCATCTCAATACATTGTTGTCATGGAATTGCATTATTTGTGGCCATTAGGGGAATGAAAATGCCATATGACAATTATTACAACCTCCGTGAATAGTTCTTGACAACTTTTCAAAGATTTAATAAATTGATAAAACATGTTTGAATCATAATAATTTTTTTAAATATTTGACATTTTAGTAGGTTATGAAAAAAATTAGTAAGTTATAAAAGTTTAGTGTGAGAATTAATAAATCTTTGAAGCTGTGTTTATTTTAGAATATGTACTCCCATGTATTTTAATATGTATTTTAATAGGAAAGAAAATTTAATGATAACTTTTAAGTTATTGAAAAAATAAACTTCGTATTACTAAAAAAAAATGTCTTATATCAAACACCTTTTTCCTTTTCCCTATCATGGAACTTATTAGTCACGATAAAAATGTGGGTGATGTTCATAAGCATGCAAATAGTTTAAATGTGGATTCAAATAATTATAGAATATTTTTTTCCCTTTTCCCTATTATGGGACTTATTAGTCATGATAAAAATGTGGGAGATGTTCATAAGCATGGAAATAATTTAAAAAAGATAAAACATAAATATTTTCACAATTAATATTTTTTTCACAATCTTTTCACAATTAATATTTTTTTTTAAAAAGATAAAACATAAAAGAAATGCCAATCCCATCTCGATACATTGTTGTCATGGAATTGCATTATTTGTCGACATTAGGGGAATGAAAATGCCATATGACAATTATTACAACCTCCGCAAATAGTTCTCGACAATTTTTCAAAGATTTAATAAATTGATAAAAACACGTTTGAATCATAATAATTTTTTTTAAATATTTGACATTTTAGTAGGTTATGAAAAAAATTAGTAATAAAAGTTTAGTGTGAGAATTAATAAATCTTTGAAGCTGTGTTTATTTTAGAATATGTACTCCCATGTATTTTAATAGGAAAGAAAATTTAATGATAACTTTTAAGTTATTGAAAAAAAAAACTTCGTATTACTAAAAAAAAATGTCCTATATCAAACACCTTTTTCCTTTTCCCTATCATGGAACTTATTAGTCACAATAAAAATGTGGGTGATGTTCATAAGCATGCAAATAGTTTAAATGTGGATTCAAATAATTATAGAATATTTTTTCCCCTTTTCCCTATTATGGGACTTATTAGTCATGATAAAAATTTGGGAGATGTTCATAAGCATCGAAATAATTTAAAAAAGATAAAAACATAAATATTTTCACAATTAATATTTTTTTCACAATCTTTTCACAATTAATATTTTCTTTAAAAAAGATAAAACATAAAAGAAATGCCAATCCCATCTCAATACATTGTTGTCATGGAATTACATTATTTGTGGACATTAGGGGAATGAAAATGCCATATGACAATTATTACAACCTCCGTGAATAGTTCTCGACAACTTTTCAAAGATTTAATAAATTGATAAAACACGTTTACATCATAATAATTTTTTTTAAATATTTGACATTTTAGTAGGTTATGAAAAAAATTAGTAAGTTATAAAAGTTTAGTGTGAGAATTAATAAATCTTTGAAGCTGTGTTTATTTTAGAATATGTACTCCCATGTATTTTAATAGGAAAGAAAATTTAATGATAACTTTGAAGTTATTGAAAAAAAAAACTTCGTATTACTAAAAACAAATGTCCTATATCAAACACCTTTTTCCTTTTCCCTATCATGGAACTTATTAGTCACGATAAAAATGTGGGTGATGTTCATAAGCATGCAAATAGTTTAAATGTGGATTCAAATAATTATAGAATATTTTTTTCCCTTTTCCCTATTATGGGACTTATTAGTCATGATAAAAATGTGGGAGATCTTCATAAGCATGGAAATAATTTAAATGTGGATTCAAATAATTAGAGAGTACGAAGAAAAAAAGGTAAACATTAGAAAACGACAAAGGGATTCCTATAAATATAAATGTGTATACTTACAAATTATTTTTTTAATGACAAAACATATTACATTGACCTTGCGAGTGATTATGCCAACCTCACAATACATGAAAAACATATTAATATTTGTCCTCAATTATAAACATCAAATGCTAGGATAACATAGTACACAAACGCGTGGAAGGGATTATAAGCATAAAATGTACATTAATGCATTATTGTTGGTTTGTGATGTCAAGAACAACTTGTAAGAATTTTCAACATTATATATGCTAACTAGGGCTACATATGCTTCTTCTAGATGGTCAAAGTTTATCATGTGGATGGCTAGACCAACTTCATGATATATCACCACGTGGTTGGTTTTTAAAAGTTAGTCATCGATTAGATATAAAATGGACCCCAGATATTCATAGATATGTCTCAATCTTTGACTAGATATAGAATTGACCCTAGACACTCATGGATATATATCCAATTTTTTTTTTTTAAGCAAAAGGTGGAACCAATCTATTTCATAACGAAAAAAGTTACATCCATAGTTCTTACAATATAGTTGGTGCTGGCACAACAACCTCTAAAAGTGAACCCCCAACTGATGGATCAAACTCAAAACCCCAACTTGTCGTAGTGCCCAAAACTAAAACTCTACCAACTAGTATCAAGCTTACTTCCCAGATAACTCAAACAGACCGAAATAGATCCAAAAAAACTACTACTGCTTCCCGGATAACCCATACAGACAGTGGTTCTACTCATCAATACATCAATATAGCCGACAATAGGCATACGAAAAAGACATAAACTAAGCATGACAAGAAACAGAGACGTCCCAATACATACAAAAGAAAAGAGAGCAGTTAACCTGCTGGACCATACCCATCAACATTACTAGCGACTGGTGGTTTATCCTTCTCCGAAGATGTGTCGCTGAGAATAAGAAATTTCCGGTTGGAAACCACTTTAGGTTTTTCTAGGAAGGAGATGCCCATATCAGCTTCCATAGCTCCGAGCTTCATATGTATGAAGCTCGTTTCCTCAGCGTGATCGTGGCAACATTCTTCTAGCTTTTTGAACCTCTGAGAATAAGTTAGAACATCCACCCGAGCCTCCAACGTCTATGCAATTAGCATTTTAGTCACCAAGAACATCACCATGGCTCGATTGTAAAGAGACATCCTGCCCCTTTTATTGCTAGGGTCCTGTATCCAATCTTCCATAGCCACTATTTCCAGCGGCATCTCTTCCTCACCGACGTGGCGCCAAAGGTTCGCCTCCAGCTCCTCTAGGTCACACTGTAACTCCTGAGGAAACAAATGCCGAAAGAATACCGCAGTGGCAGCAACACTCCATTGATCTCTGCTCGGCCCACCCTGAACCGAATTCCCCCTTCTCACATTGCTCGTCTCCCCCTGGACAGGACGACCCCATCTCGAAGGTCTCCCTCGAGGAGGCATTATCACTCCTTCACTCATAGTACCCATCCAGAGACTAAACACAATCATCAACAGAAATACAAGAGCGTCACCAGCACTACAATATGGATGTTTGCTTCCGACCAGAGGAGGGGAATTTAAAGGAATGAACCCACTATGTGCCATTAAACCTGCCACAAGGAGCCTGGCTCTATAATAACTCCCATTGTACTTAGCTTTCATCATCTTATCAGAAACCTTACTGATAACATACATTCTAAGCATGAGAGACCGAACGACCATCATCATCTCACACTCCAGATCTCCAGTAATGATTACCATGACACAGAATGAAGGAAAGCGGATCGAGCAAAATAACACTACCGAAAGATAACAATAAGCCTCCATTCAATTCCACAAGTGTGGCATACTTCTGTTACTTATCACATCATCTTGCATGACATCTATACCGCCATATGGGGTATCCATAGCACACTTATCTGCGTCAGTGATCTGGAGGCACTTAATTCGGCACGTGCCCAAGGGCATGTGAAGGGCCACACCTTCCCATCCAACTTCCTGACAGATGGCTCCTTGATTAACAAGGCAGTTAGCCAAACCATTATCACTCTGACGGACATGGTGGAAAGATACAGTGTTCACCATTGCAATGATGTCACCCAGACAGTGTATACGCCAGGCAAGCCTCCACATAGGTTCTAGCTTGGCGGCAAGGGACCCATTACACAAATTCATCGCAAGCTGTATAATAAGCTTGGAGTCACCCTCCACGTAAAGACAAGTATAACCACGTTGCCCTGCCAAGCAGAGACCCTGTAGGATGGCTTCACACTCTGCCACGTTGTTAGTCTCCCTACCCAAAGATCCATAGTAGCTGTCCGTCACCCTACCTTGATCATCGGAGAAGACACCGCCATACCTTGCTATACCCAAATTCCCTTTAGACGCCCCATCAAAATTCAACTTGAGCCAACTCGGCCTGGGAGGAGACCAGACCACCAGACTGTTAGGAGAGTTCGGGCAACGTTGAAGGTTGCCGATATAATTTGGGAGCTTCTGAATTCCCCAGGTATGTAAAATATTCATCTCATTATCAGGGATAATCATGTCTTGATCCGTCCAAGAAGTTAACTGGAGAGTTTCAGTGATGCCTCTTTGGATATGCCCCCACACTAACTTGCAGGTCCGCTATTTTCTCGTGAAGATATGTTTATTTCGTTCTTTCCAAACCTCCCATAGGAGAAACTCGGGGAAAAGCTTCCATATCCGATTCAACAGTCTGCCTTGAAATGGATCATCCCACCACCGTTTGATAGAGGTGATAGGGTCAGTGGTAACTCTGTCCGTCAAGCGAAAGATTTTAGCTCCTTCGTCCTATAAGGATTAGGTGAATCTACATCCGTCCAGGAGATGGGATATTGTTTTGACCTGAACACCACATAGGACATAAAACAAAGGTCCCTCAAAACCTCTCTTTATGATATTATTCGAGGTGAGGATTCTGCCTTTCATCACCAGCCATAGGAACAGAGTAATTTTAGGCCATAATTTAGCTCCCCAGAGACACTTCCATTCCCGTCCAATAGATTGTCCTGCAGCGGTCATCTAAAGGGAATAAGCTTCCTTAATGTTGAACATTCCTTTAGGAAGATAACCCCATCGAAGTAAATCCAAACCCTCCTGGGTTTTAATCTGTCGTTGATTTAAGATATCGTAGATCTGATTCCCTACCTCGGCCCCATAGTTATCCGTCCACCAATTCAATGGTTTCCATACACGAAAACCACGATCCTCCTGATCCCTAAGCCAATACCGATTAACAGTGTGCCAATTATGGTTAAGAGCAGGGGAATCGTTGGGGATATTAGACACCAGAGATTGAAGAGTAGGCTCCTGTTGCCACGCATCAGACCATAGGTTAGCTGAGGATCCTTGACATATCTCCCAAAAGCTGTGTTTCCTAATCAAAGCATTGCCAGCCCTCGCCATATTCTAGATGTGTGAGCCTTTCTCAGGACCATCAATCTGAATCCATTCGTGTTGATCCGTCATCGGGACATACTTCCTACCCCAGAAGCTAGCCCATTGCTCATTTGTATGAGTGAGCCAACGCCACCAAATTTTCGCCCCACAGACGATGCTACTATTTTTCGGATCTCTTAGTCCTAAACCCCCTTCAGGCTTAGATTTACAAAGAGTCTCCCAATCAACCAGGGGCCATCTCCGATGATCCATCGTGCCACCCCAAAGAAAGGAGCGTTGGATACTCCGAATTTCCTTCAACACAGATTTAGGGGAAGCCAACACAGAGAACAAGTATAAAGGCATAGCTTGCATAATAGCTTTCACCAGAACAACACAGCCAGGGAAGTTCAATTCCCTCAGAGTCCATCTTGAGAGTTTATCCTTCATTCTACTTAAGAGTTCTTCCCAGGAAATCTTCTTCAGAGCAACATCAAATAAAGGGGCACCAAGGTATTTGGTTGGAAGGGAGCTCTTCTTGAATCCTAAAATCCTTAGAATATTCCATTGACTGATAGGAGTGAAGCTCTGAGGAAAGTATTTAAAGCTCTTTTGATTTGTCTTGCTTCATGAACAGAGGAGTGACCCATGAGGAGAGTGTCATATACAAACTACTGTTGAGTTAGAGCTTTCTCATAGGGCAGAAAACGAAGACCTTTGAGGCTCCCTTGTTCCACAAAATGTGAGATGAGCCTTCCCAATCACCAAAATACTATGTTTTCCCATACAAGATTTTTTAGCATTCAACAATAGCTTCAAAGCCGTGCTAGAAGCCAAGCTTCAAGTATTCCTCTATGGGAACTTCCTTGAATCGTTCAGCATGTACATTTGCATAACATCTTGAATTTACCTTTTACAGGGCAATAAATCAAAAATAATTTGCAATTTATTATTTGGATGCAATATTGGTTTTTTGATATTTACAAATCGTGCCACCAAATTCGAATAACCACTAGGCCCAAGCTTGTGCTATCCAATTTTTTCTTGTCTTGCCTTTGTGGACTTTGATGTGTCTGGAAACCTATGAAAAGTTTGGAATACATTATATGTTTCAAATTTGATCTAAAAATTAATAATAATAAGGTTTATAATTACATTGTGGAAAGTATTACTTACCTTCCTGTGCCTGGTGGTAGTTTTCCTTCTTTTCTCAAAGCCCTCTCATTTCCATCTTCCACTACGCATTTCCACTCTCTTCCTGGAATCATTGGAGGGCTCTCATAACTAGATCTCCTTTCTAGATGAACCCTATATTGGTCCCTCACAATCTTCATATGTTGGCCAACCTTCTTTAGGACCTCCGCTCGGTTGAAGGTCTCACCGCCGAACAGGACAACCAAGCAATTAGTGAGCTCATCTTTAAATTTTTACTTTGTTTATCCCACCTTGTGTGGATGGTGGGCCCAAATATCTCCAATGACAAATAATTTAGATGTTTATAAAAAACATAATTTCCTACAAGACGATCATGTCATCATTAGTTGAAGAAGAATGTTTTATGAGTATATTACAATCAGAATATAAACAATAACTTAAACATTGTATAAATACATGTAGGATATTCTCTATCTTTATGGGAAAAAGATCCTTGTCCACCAAAAATGTGGTCTGTAGTGTACCCATGCTAGTGACACAAGAAGATCTAGGAAATGCTGCTTGAGCAATATCAATACTAATCTTTGCATTAACCCCTTCTTTTGTACGATCTGGCGTGCACCAGCCACTAGGGGGTGCACTCACATCTGGTCTTGGGGGTGTCGCGGAATGTGTTTCCGACTATTCAATCGACAAAAATGGCACATGAGATGGAAGTGGGGTCATATGCTCGTGTGACGACTCTCTACGAGCATCACTAGTACCAACACCGCCCTTACCACTAGTATGTGGGCGCAAAAAATCTTGTAAATACAAACCATATTTTAGTTCACGATCATATACAAGTACAAATTATAAAAAACTAAATGAATTTATATTCTAATTCAAGATCTCACAACTTACTTTCAAGGCCTGAGATCTCTTTACCAAAACATCAACCTTTGCTCTAATATCATTTGTCTGCGACTGAATGAATAGTAGCTGAAGGATATCCTCATGAATTTTTTTAAGGTTTTCTCTATCATCTTAATTGGGTATAGCGAAGATGCGATGTCAACATCGCGCATGAGCTCATCCACATCAATATCTATCAATTTCTCTAATTCTAGATCAAATGTTGACTCAGTAGCCTGCAACAAAAATATATAAAACATTATTGAAATGAAAGCAATAGACTAAGGACCAAAACATAATAATAAAAAATATTGCCCATGTTTGATTTGTAAAATTACAATTAGGTATACATGCTTCGTCGAGGCTAGTGTCGTCTGATCCATAGCTAGGGACTTTCCCTGATCATGAGCCTGCAACAAAAATGTAGAAAACATTATCATAATCAAACCAATATCACAAGAAAAATACATAACTAAAAAAACATATTGCTCATCTTATATTTGTACAATTACAATGAGGTATGCCTGCTGCCTTGAGGATCGTGTACTCATCTGATCAATGGTCAAGAACTTGCCCCGATCACTTCCCTGCAACAAAAATTGTATAAAACATTATCGAAATGAAACCAGTATACTCATGAAAAAAACATAATAATAAAAACATATTTCTCATATAATTATATTTGTACAATTACAATGAGGTATACCCATTGCCTCGAGGATGGTGTACTCCTATGATCAACTGTTGGGGAGATGCCCCAATCACTATCCTGTGATGGAAATATAGAATTCATTATCGAAATGAAACTAATATACTCATGAAAAAAATACTAAAAAAACATATTGCACATATTATAGTAGTACAATTACAATGAGGTATACCTGCTACCTCGAGGTTGGTATTGTTTGATCTACTTCTAGGGAGGTGCCCCGATCAACACCCTGCAACAAAAATATAGAAAACATTATCTAAACGAAACCAATATACTCACGAAAAAAATATATTGCTCATATAATTATATTTGTACAATTACAATGAGGTATATATGATGCCTCGGGGATGGTGTACTTCTCTGATCAACTGTCAGGGAGATGCCCTGATCACTAGCCTGTGACAAAAATATAGAATTCATTATTGAAATGAAACCAATATACTCATGAAAAAAAATAATAAAAAAATAGATTGCGCGTATTATAGTAGTGCAATTACAATGAGGTATACCTGTTGTCTCGAGGCTAGTCTTGTCTCATCTACTGCTAGGGAGGTTCCTTGATCAACACCTTGCAACAAAAATATAGATAACATTATCTAAACAAAACCAATATACTCATGAAAAACATAACAATAAAAACATTTTGTTCATATTATATTTGTACAATTACAATGATTTATACTTGATGCCTCGAGGATGGTGTGCTCCTCTGATCAGTTTCCTGGGACTTGCCCCGATCCCTAGCCTGCAACATAAATATATAATTTTTTAACAAAATTATAACAGTAGACTCACGAAAAATACATAAGATATTAGATTCATTAATTAAAGGTTGTGTACAATGTTAGATGTACCACCCCCATAGTAACCGCATTTGTATCTATTCGATTCAAATTGTAATTAATAAGAAACTCTTCCCCTGCAGCTATTGATTTAATGGCACATACAAAAAAATGGTTTCCTTCACACCCCTCAAATATGCAATTGGGTTTCTTAATTGTAGAAACTATTTGTGTACTGTTTATAAACCGTGCAATATTCCCTATAGATTTTGGCCTTCCGTCAATGTACATCGTCGCTCCTTTATTTTGATCCTTGTCTTTAAGCTATAAATAATTTGCAGATAGTTCGTATGTGTGCATACTTTGTGTATATTGGACCAGTCGCATCCAACATTTGTAATTGTAACAGTGTCCAACATACTCCATCAATTCAGTACATATGTCGTAATCGACCTTTGTGCCATCTATGCGAAACAACCCCAAACCATATAATGACGATGGTGCAATTCGATATATCCTCTCGTTCACACAAAAATATGTGTTTAGTTGAGGAATATCCTTGGGTACCCATTGTTTCACTACATGTTTGTACCTCAAGGGAACCTTGATGTCGCCTATGGTCTCATCATCATAAGAACATGACCCCCCTTCAGCGAGAAAAATTTCCATGCGATTATGGAATTTTCTTCTAATCTTTTGACATCTAGTTGATCTACCTCTTGTAGACCTACTGGATGTCTCACTTTCCTCTAATCTTCCTAAAATCCCCTCACTCGAGGAGGAAAAATTTGACAAATACATGTTTGGTTCTACTTGCACTACGGGAAAAACGTTTCTCCAATAAATAAAGCACTTAGGCACATTGACATATGTAACTTGGGTTCCCCAACATTTCCATGCAAAACATTCAATTGTAAAAGGGTATCTATCATGTAACCCATTTTTTTCAACACCATAAAAATCAGTTATAAGAATGAAGATCAAGCTACTATATGGTTACCCTTATTATGGAGCCATCATGACCAATTCAAGGATTATGAAAGATATCAAATATGGGTAGCACTATGTAATTATGGCCATCAAAACATCATCAAACATCCTAACCATCAAATATGGGCACATTGAAGCCTAGCCGAAAGATCTCCAATGTAAAATCATTTTGCTAAAGTTGAAAGAGATGAAAATTATGTAAAAATTCAACAATGCAAGGTAGTGTTTATAAATGTGACAATCTAAGAGTTTTACATATTTGTTGCAACCTTAAATAGAGATACAAAGGACTCAGGGAACTTTCAAACAACATGGAAAACCCAACTAAGTTGGGACCGCTCCATAAAATGGGATCAACATTTATGTGTGATAAAAGGTTAGTTCATGACCAAATAAACTCCTTATCTATCTCATATGTAGAGACATTACAGTTAGGGACAATTTGGTATTGGATTAAAAAGGAATGAAGTAATGAATTGATCCACATCGCTCAGAGCACCACTTTGAAGAAGGGGATTAAGTGTTTCTTATTCTATAACAATATAAGTATATTTTTCTCAAGAAGGAACACAAAAGCTAGCATCCAAGTTCTATTGTCCATATGTAATACTAAAGCAATTTGGACAAGTCACCTATAATTTAACTCTCCCAACCGACTCTAAGATCCACCCAATATTCCATGTGTCCTATTTGAAGAAAGTGGTTGGGACAAATTGTAGAGTTTATACCATCCTATAGGTATAAATCTACTGGGGAGTGGATGAGAACAAGTCTACTTGTGGGTTAAAAAAATTATTTTAATAAATATTATGTGTAAATATTTCTAGATAAATTGCAATCATATTAATGTTCAAATTAGTGTTAATCGATTGTTTGGACCAAGTAAGCATGGTTCATAATGTTACCACTTCCACACCCAAACTGTAAAGATTTGAACTTCCATGGCTGACATAATCATATTATTTTATAAATTTGGTGGTTTAAATACTATATATAATAGTTGGTTATGAGTGTAAATTATTTAAGTTCATTTAGGAGAAAAGTATGAGTAAATCAACAAGAAGAATTATTTCATTTTACTAGGTCACAAAAACAGTAAAATCACGGTGCTAGATTTAACAAGAGGAAGCACCAAATGGAAACCACATCATCTCACCTAGAATAATAGTTAGGGAGATTTCTATGATCAATGACAATGATATCTTTAAGAGTAGTGGGAAGGAATTTCGAAAATGATAAATTATTTTTGAAATAATGAGATGAAATGGATTAAAAAAAGAAATGGAAGAAGATGAATTGTTCAAAGAATAAGTATTGATTCGATTATTGGCACAAAAGAAGGTAATAAAGAAGTTGTGACAAGGCGAGTACATAATTCTATTAACATGATTCGTAAGAGAAGTAGGATTTATGTAGTGAAAATATACAATTTTTCAATTCATGCTACTTCATAGGCATTTGATTATTGACACAACACAATGTAGTAAAGAATTTGTGACAAGGTGAGTACATAATTCTATCAACATGAGATCAACTCAATGCTTACTTACATAAAACAACATGACCTACAAGAGAAAGTTTTTATGCAGTAAAAAAGTATAATTTTTGAATTCATACTCATTCTCTTTACCTTGTAGAGGAAATGGGGAGATAGAAAAATGTCAATGTTCATTTCGCAAAGCAAAATTAAGGATGAGGTGCATGCAATATTACATTGTCCTTTACATGAACAAATAAGAGAGGAGCACTCAATTTTGTATTTTATGTGAATTTGAGCAGCTCACATTGTTTGTTGAGTTTGTCATCAAATTTTCTTAGAGATAATTATATTAAATATGTTTTGGAATAGATCTAAAACACTTTGCTAGGGTTTACTAGAATTTATTTTTCATTGGTTCTGAATTCAGTATCTTAGAAGGATGGACAACCATCCTCCTCCTCAACCCCATTCAACAATGTTGTCATGGGAGGTGGTGGCGTAAGAAAGAGTGATAACTTGCACCTGATAGGGGAATACAAAAGAAAAGTAGGATTCCTAGACAAGATAGAAAAAAAACACCCTCTTATGAAGTCATCTGTAGAAAAATATCTAGCTATATCAATTGCATGAAGGATCATTATATGTTTGAGAAGTTACTATAGATCTATCGATCTAAAAAGGCCTCACCCCAGTGGGTGAAAAGTAGTTTGAAACCCAAGGGAGTTGAAAACTCAAGCTTACTTCCAAATTATTCTTTGCAACAGTATTCACTAGTGTAGAGGACTTTGAATGCATTTTAGAAAATGGAATGTAGATTTTCAAATCCATCAACCTCCACCTGTAATACTAGATTGAAATATTCAGTCCCAATAATGAACACTTCTCCTATAATCCCAACTAGATCCAAATGTACTCTCTCCCACATGAATTTTGGGAAGACAAAGCATTGGAAGGCATTGGAAACACTTTAGGAAACTTCATTAAAATTTTGGGCATCACCTAGGCTAGTAAGTGCATATCATATGCCAAAATTAGTTTATATGAATGTTTCCAAACTTGAAAATCAATAAAAATAAGCTTCAACAATAAAGAATGGTACTAAACTCTAAATTATGAACATATACCCTTCCACTACTAAACATTCCATGATCATGACTCCCACCTAAATATAGCTCAAACTCATAAATCTACAAAAGAAATGAACTAGGCTTCAAGAAGGTTCAAATCAAATGAAGAAACCCAGAGAAGCACAAATAAAATAACATGGAGAGAGATGCAAAATAATAATATCTTAAGTGCCTTGGTTGAAAGTACCACCCAAGAAATTTATTGAGAGGAAAAATTCGTTGATGCTACAAAACAATGGAATACTTCTATCAACACAAAACAAAAAGACCCAACCCAAGAGGGAGAAACATAAGCCAAAAAATAAAATACAATAGAACAAATGGGAAAATCAAAGTATAGACAGGAAATTGCAAGACAGGGAAAGCCCAATTCATGAACCTAACATTTTAAAGGATTCAACAAAAAAAATAGAGAAGCATGATATAAATGGGACAATGGAAGAGCTAAATCTTCCCAATATCAAAGGATTCTATGGCCCATAAGCCTACAAAAATCATGGGGGAAACACAAGCCTACAAAAATCTAGGCTTTCAACCCTATTCACTTAAACTGCAAATAGAGGAGAAAAAGAAAGTAAAAAGACAGACACCAAAGCACAAAAAAAATCCAAAAAAATGAAACCTCGCCTCATTGAATTTGGAAAGTACAAAGATACATTGGGAACTACCTTCCAAATGAATTTTGATATGATGATAATCTCTTGGAACATGAAAGTGAAGCAAGCCATTCTAAAAAATTAATACTTCTATAGAAAAATTGGATATCCTACTACTATATGAAACTAAATATAGTAAGGGAGAAAAAATATTAAAAAAAAGGCCTTTGGAGAGGTTATAAAATTGAATTTATCAACTTAGAAGGGATATTTGGAGGCCTATCCTCTTTCTAGAATCCCTCAAAGGTTATCATGGAAGAGCTAAGCTCATCAAATAGGATTATCACGTGCACATTCAAGGAAGTAGGTTCCCAAGAGGCACATAATTTCAATGTCTATGCATCCCCAAACCCAAAGAGAAATGGTGACTTCTCGGATGACCTTTTTCCTATTTGTCATCCTATACGCTCCAAATATTGGATTGTGAGGGTTACTTCAACCTAGTTTCTTCCCACAAGGAGAAAAAATGTTGCTTCTATTGGCTAAATGAATACAACATCATATTTAAATGCATAATTGAGGAACTCAAGATGCTTGGCATTAATACCATCAATGGTTATCATACTTGAAACAACAAACATGGAGTTTCATATTAGGTTGTTGTCAATCTAGATGGATTTCTAGTTTTGGAGTCTTATCAAAAGTGGCAATAACATAAATTCCATGGATCTTCTTGGTGTTGGATCAATATGTTTAGACTCGGTGTTGGTATATCTAATTATAATGGGGAAATCATGTCCCTTTAGATCCACTCCCTTTTAATTTGAAAAGTTATGGTTGACTCATTTGAATTTTAAGAATAACATAGCGACATGATGGAAAGACAAAACAAAATCATCAAGCACCAAGATGCTTAGATTCCAACAAAAGCACATAAAGATGGAAATAATGCTAAAAATTGGAACAAATATTTCTTTGCAACATCTCCCATGGAAAGAAGGACTTAAGGGCTTCAAATGTCCAAATAACGATAGGAAACCATGACCAATGGCATGATTGAAGCTCCCTAAACCTAGGTGAATCACCTCTAAAACAAAATTACTCAAAGAGAACAATAAGAAGAAATTATTTAGTGCGACACGTTTTTTATGACTCCAATATCCAATATAGAAATCATAGTAAAAGGTGAGGAAAGGCCTCTCTTAAGCATAGTCATGAGTACAAGCTTGAAAATCACAAATATATAAAGCACGAACGTTGATCCTACTTTAAAAACCTCCTAATAGAAATAGACACAACCACTTTAAGAGAATCTAATTTGCATTCATCACTATTATGGTAGAGTAGTGCACACTACAACTGATGAGTCCCATTTGAAATGTGCTTTATTTCTTTTCCACCTTCACATCTAGATGTTGTATATGGACAAGATTGGGTGAAAAGGGAAGAAGCAACAATAGAAGACTAAATCATCAATAACATTAGGCATAAAAAATGTCCACAAGGAAGTCAAACCAATCAAATGATTTCCACTAGACAACAAAATTGAATTTCCATGGGCTTCAAAGATAAACTACTCCTCCAAAAAAATATAAACAATGGTCTCTCCTATAACATGATATTCTATTAGATGAAACATCTCATTTATAAGACAACTCCAAGAGTATGTCCCTCCTCAAGTCATGTAATTGCACTTTTCTAAAGGTAGCACTGCCCTCATAGTGTTCCAAAGGCTAGGTGTCCCCCTCAAGTGTGGACCAAAACACCTTCCAATGGCCAACGATATAAGGTGATGAAGAATTTTATGAAATGGCTTCCAAAATTCTACATCCTCTACAACAACACCAAAGGGAAACCTCAAAGGAAACACTCCTAGAAATCATGAATTAAGGAACATGATAGGTATTTATGATGGAATATTTCTTACACAACGGGCTCAAAATGATGGATGTCCTTAGCAAACTCCTCCAAATGACATGAAATATAGCTCCAAATAAAAGGTTTCTCAATGTTGCTGCTACAGGAAACTACATCACATGTACCTTTTAAAACATGACTAAGTGTGCTAGTGGCCTCTAGAGGATGGAATGTATTATTGTATATAGCAAATTCTTTGTTTTTACTTCTTCCATGACTATTCTTACACAATTCTGAGCCTTTATCTTGTTGTTATATAGTTGAGAATTGCTTCTTTTACCATCAAATTGACCTAGATTTGAAATTACGTCTTCTACCATCATCATAACAAAATTCTAAAGGTTGGACCTATTAATTATAATGGATTTACAACATTTTTCATGGTAGTACTCATCCAATTAATAAGTTAAGTACTCATCATTCAATAAGTTAATTTGGTAGTACTCATCCAATTATAGACCAATTTTATAGGGACACTAAAGTGAGTGATGATGCAATTAAAAAATAAGAAATCCTATATATGAAACATGATGTTGAATGTTGTCATAATTTTGGTGCGCTTCATGAACTAATAAACACCAATAATCATGTACCAGTGGTCACCATTGTATGCTGGATGATAGTATATAAAATTGATCACCCATTTTCAATATGGATCTCTGGTGAGTGCCCACACCTTCTTACTCTTGGAGGTGGTAAATTAAATATTAAACTCCTAGAGGAGAATTATGAAATGAGGAAACTTAGTGTTGATAAGGCATAGACCTATGATGTATTCCATGGAAGTTAAATTAGCTACAACCTTCATTTGATGAAGCAGGATGTATGGAAACCTTTTGGATAGAATAGACCATGCCCAAGGATAAATTCTAATCATGTTTGTAGTTTAATGAAATCCTAATAGGTTCTTCTAACATGGTAGGTGGGATGCTCACAATAGTCATCTCTTTTCTTAACTAACACTCAGTTAATGGAAAAAATAAGGCTCAAACATAATGGTTCCAATGTGTCAAATCAATGTTGGGATTGATCGTCTCATGTGAAGTTGATATCTTGGCATAAGAAATGAAAAAATATATGATTGTGTGTTGCATAATCTGGAAGGACAATGTATTATAAGAAGTTGGATTTGCGTTGAAGGATATGGAATATGTGCAAAGTACATGTTGGTATTAGTTTGATTATGACTTGTAATGCAAATCTATGGCAATGTTGGGTGATCAAAGGCTAAATCATAATGATTATGAGGCTTTAAACTAGATTTGATTTGTTTTGTTTTTATCGATTTTCATATTGTCCCATTTCTTTCTTGTAGCAATCTATTCTAGGGTTTGATTAGAGAATACAACTAACCCTAAAAAAACCCTTGTCTGGACTAGAGTTAGCATGCAAAAAATAATGACAATGAAATAGCCCAATTTACTATGGAAAACAACCACTTTATGTCCATGGATGGTGCAACTTACTTGATTAGCGGACATTATGAGGGTTCTCTGCTCGCATCTAGATGTCTTTGCTCCGTATATTCTAAATCCCCCATATACTCTCTACTTGCGTCTAGATGTCCCTGCTCCATCTGAGAAATTCCCTTGATCATGTCCAAATGTCCCTTGATCGATGGCTTAGTAAGTCTTGATCCTTTGTTATAGTCCAAATATACCAACTTCGAATTGGGTCTCCTCCATGGGTTTGGGTGCAAGGCCGGTCTATGACTTGGATCTCATCTACATATATCTTCGAAACACTCATAAATTGTATTGTATTCCTTGAACAAATACCTATACAGAGAACCCAAGGGTATGTAATAATTCCCTCAATCGTCACTAAAGAAAAAGATATATAATGCAAATAAATTCTCAATGAAGGTAAAGATAGACTAAATCTAGGTTTATACTTGGAAACAGATAGACTAAATGTAGGTTTATACTTGGAAACACCACCTGCAAGTTCAATCGGTTTCGTAAATAACCTCGATGTTAATAATGTCAGACAAAGGGAAAAGAATAATGCGGTCAACCTACAAAACACAACCTAAAAATAAGATTGCAAAACCATAGACGAAGGGAAAGTCCAAGGTTCTATAGTAGGTGTGACAGGGGCAAAAGAGGGTTGAGGCCCTATTTGAATCCTCTTGAAATTTTTACCTTTTAAATATGAAAAGCCTTAGGCGAGTTCCGACCAAAAGAAGAAACCTGCGCCCTCTCGAAAATTCTTACCTTTGAACTATGAAAATACTTAGGTGAGTTCCGACCAAAAGAAGAAACCCGTGACATAAAAATCGAGGAGGACACGCAGTAGGTATATGTGTTTCCATCCATAAGTAGGTATTCATAGTATTATTTATGCTTCAAATTTCATTTTTGGATAAAAAAATAGATTTAGATCCCTTTAATGCTCTTATTTGAATTTATATTGTGAGATATAAACAATTAGGTGTATATCATTCCCCTCAACATATGTTACTAAATTAGCTCATGAATTCCTTTAAATTAGCTAAGACAAAGAAAACATACATAATTTTAGTCACACAAAGGTATGGACAAAAAGCATGGAAGCTTGTTATTCCAGGATCTACACAAAGAATGCCCACATTGTGTGAAAAAATGACTAAGGAAGGGTATCCATATATTTTATTGTGTTGAGATAAGTGCTAACTCCACACTCCTTAACAAAGTCCATGCAACATAAGAAATGCAGAGGCTCACATGCAAATATTTGGACCAAAAGGAAGGGATCTTGATGCTTTGTACTGCTCCACACACTACATAAGTTATCAAGGCATAAGTTAAAAAACACAAGACTAAGAGTTAAGACCCATAGAGACTAGCGTGCATGTAGAAAATGGTAGTTTTCATAGTGAATTTTCACTCCACATTTTGCACAAAGGGATCAAGAAAAAGAATAATGACCTGCAATTTTCTACTTTGTAACAAAAGCCACTTTATAAAAAAGTAGGTACCCTATGATAGAGAAGGTGGCATCTAACTTTGTAGACATTGTGGAAAATTGAGGATGTTTACACATGGATCCTCTGACGAATTATGAGATGCCACATGGTAGTGTAGGAAAATAAAAAGTTGCTCAAATTCAATAGAAGTCAAAATGCTAGGGAAATTGTAATCATCTCTTAAAAACCGTTGGAAGGTCCTTCACATTCCGCATACCATGAATAGTAAAAACAAAAGGGACTTTGGAAAAGGAAAATAGGTTTCACAGTTTTGCTTGCTCATTCACTAGAACATGTTCAGACATTAGAGAAGCTTCATTTGCAAGCAATTTGAATACTGACTAGAAAAGTTCAGCTTTGAATGGTGAGATAGAGATTTATCCTATGTGTGTTGGACCAAGGAGAAACTAAAGGAGGTTTTGGTTCTTTTAAAGAAAAAATGGAAAATAGAAGAAGATAAGAGAAGCATGTTCTTCTTCATGCACTCATTCCCAAGAAGGGGGTTTCTTCAATTCATTCGACTCTTCATGGCTTTCCCAATTTGAGAGGGGAACTATGCAATCAGAGGAAGAGGAAATAAACAATGATTATATTTTGTGTACTCTTCTTGAGCCAAAAATTAAATTATAATAGATTTTGGCATGTGGAGCCATTGACTATGGTTCATAGTGCATAAGGCTAAGTTGGGAAGTAAGTCATTGGTTCATTTGGAATTTGAGAATACATACCTCTTGCAAATAACAAGATCAAAATTATAGTCATTGTGTCCAAGGATTATTTTCTATAACTGAATCTATTGTTAGAACCCAAGTTCCAGGGCAAAGGATACAAAAAGATTGTTGTTACAATATTTATTCACTATGTAACTAAATTGGGGATTCCTTTCCAAGTAGAAGAAATTGATGCATTTAATGATGCTTTGTCATAATCAATAGAAAACAATAATCAATGTTGCACATCAGTGTTTTGTCATGTCTACCTAGCTAAGTCTATCAAAAGTAGGTTAAGGAGTTACCCTTTCCTTGGCCCTAAGTCATCCATAAATGAATTAAAAAACTTTAGTTGAACCTATTTTAAAATATCATGCTTCACGAGATTCATAATTCTCCCTCTTGATGTTGGATTTCCCATTTTGGTGTCTAGGTTATAATCCTTTCTATTTTATAATGTGTGATTAAATGAGTTTATTATTTCAAGAAGGATATATTCCTAACAACTCCTAAGATAGATATGAATTGGGGATAGATGAAGAGTGACCCTCATTGTATCGCCCCCTTCCATAGAACATCGAGTTAGAGAATGGCTCAACCACTAGCCATAACAATGGTTGGTAACCATTGCCTCCTTTCAACAAAATGCCTTGGGATAATGGTTCAATCAATTGTGCTAACCCTTGGGGGGCTACTTAATTTCATATATAAGAATAAATCTTGTGTTTTTTCAAACCCTTCCCTAGAACATCGAGTTGGAGAATGGTTCAACCACTACCCATAACCATGGTTGGTAACCATGGCCTCATTTTCAACAACATGCCTTGGGATAATGGTTCAATTGATTGAGATAACCCTTAGGGCTACTTAATTTCATATATAAGAATAAATATTGTGTTTTTAAAAAATATTTCTGAAGATATTTGAAAAAACAAAAGGTGGAATTGTTAGTGTGAGAAATATTTGAGTCTGGAAACCCTCTGACACCGTCAATCCATGCATTTAGTATAACCATGAAAAATTTCAGTCCATACAAGCACAAATTGAAACAATTTCAATGTTGGCCCTATTCAGTACATTAATTATTCTATAGGTTTGTTGTTTGATTGTCGAATTGTTTGTGCGAGTCATTTTTGAGTATGGAAACCCTACCACACCGTCAATGCATGCGTCTAGTATAACCATGCAAATTTCAATCCATACAAGCAAAACTTGAAAAAAATTCAACATTGGCCCCATTTAGTACATTAATTATTCTATATGTTTGTTGTTTGATTGTCAAATTGTTTGTGTGAGTCATGTTTGAGAATGGAAACCCTCCCACACCGTCAATACATGCGTATAGTCCATCCATGCCAAATTTCAGTCCATATAAGCATAAATTGAAACAATTTCAATGTTGGCCCCGTTCAGTACATTAATTATTCTATAGGTTTGTTGTTTGATTATTGAATTGTTTGTGTGAGTCATGTTTGATTCTAGAAACTCTCCCACACCGTCAATGCATGCGTCTAGTATAACCATGCAAAAATTTTAGTCCATACAAGCACAAATTGAAAAAATTTCAACATTGGCCCCATTTAGTACATTAATTATTCTATAAGTTTGTTGTTTGATTGTCTAATTGTTTGTGTGAGTCATTTTTTAGTCTGGAAACCTATAGGGACCCCCGTTTCCAGGGTCATCCCCAAAAATTAATTTGAAACTTATCCACATAATATAAAACATATTTGATCTTATCAATGATAGAAAACTAAATTACACAAAAAAAATAAACTTTAGAAAATACAAATGGAACCATAAACCTGTCAACCGTCGGTTGATCCCGTTGTTGAAGGAATAGTCGTCATTAATCAATCCAGCTTGTTCTTTTCCTTCCGCTGCACCCATTATATCCCTTTAGCAAAAGATCGTTTAACCATAGGTGAAGTAATTGTTAGCTTCGCCTCCAAACCGTAGGCTTATGCAATCAGTCACATACCCACCCCCGAGCTTCGGGGTCGAAGAGGATACACACTTGTAAAGGTTCAAAAATGAGCTCCCCCTCACCAGAATCCTTAGCCAAACTCACCATAGAAATCACAATCAGAAACTCATAGCCATTAAGACAGTCATCCAACAATAGGGTCCTTTTTCCCTTCTTCTCATCTTTCTTAAATAGGAAATTTTCTTGTGACACATGCCGCTTCATGCAAAAATACTCTTTTATGTAATATTATTTACTACAATTATTCACCCACCCATGTGTCACTCTCTCATGAGAGTGCACATACTTCCCACATTTTACTCCTAGATGTCCCGTGATGCTAGGATTCCAATCCCTATTTTAATGGGTGCATGTGGAGTTGACTAGTTAATGACTCCTAGTCTATCTTTTGCTCCATATTTATTTATTCTCAATTATTTAATTATAAATAATCATTTCATGCACAAATAGTCTCATGCAATTTCTATATGCCAAATACATAATTACAAATAGTCTTTTGATGCATAATTAATTTAATGCACTTTCTATATGCCAAATACATAATTACAAATAGTCCTTTCATGCATAATTAATTTAATGCAATTCTATATGCCAAATACATAATTACAATTAGTCCTTACATGCATAATTAATTTAATGCAATTTCTATATGCCAAATACATAATTACAAATAGTCATTTCATGCATAATTAATTTAATGCAATTCTATATGCCAAATACATAATTACAATTAGACCATTCACGGATAATTAATTTAATGCAATTTCTATATGCCAAATACATGGGTGTTCATTTGTCAATTTTCTTTATTCGTCTAGATACCAAATTGTTAGGTCTTTCTGACTTTATTTCCTTAATTTCTTAGGTACCACATCGTCGAGTCCTTCTGACTTCCTTTCCTTAATTGTCTAGGTACCACATCGTTGGGTCCATCTGACTTTCTTTCCTTAATTGTCTAGGTACCACATCGTCGGGTCCTTCTGACTTTCTTTCCTTAATTGTCTAGGTACCACATCGTCGGGTCCTTCTGAATTCCTTTCCTTAATTTTCTAGGTACCACATCATCAGGTGCTTCCGACAATATCTTCTCATCTTACTGCTGTGTTGGGATTCCATGCAGTGATTTAGGAACTGTTACCATAAATAATCCGGCTACACTCTATGTGAGACTAATAGCGTTGAGAAGTAAGTTCGTTCTTACTGCGCGCCCCTCAAACTCGTACGTGGCCAATCCATTATTGTATCCCCCGTATGAATTCACGCTGCCCTGAGTAAGCTGAAAGGGATTTCCAAACTCGTGCGTGGATGCTTATCGAAAGCCGACATCATCGTCGTACCCCCATGTGTGTTTTTCCCATCCTCTGCGACCTGTTGAGGCCTCGAGCATGCAAGGTAGATGCAAAGTGCTGGAATGGATTCCAAGGCTCCCAATAGAGGGGGAAAACCTAGACTGAAAGGTTTCAAAAGATCCTATGCAAGGACAGTTCTATCCCCAGCCTGTTTGGTATAGTAATCTCCCACGGATATTCGGCCTCCGCTGGCACTCTATGAATTGATAAGTTTTGATCCAAGGGATCAGTTTTCCAATTAAGAAAAACAAAGTGTAAAGGTCTGTAAACACAAATCTACTTAAAATAATCTAAAACTAAGTTAAATCTACTCTAAGAAGGTGTCTTGAGATAAGTGCAGATCAACTTGATAAGTAAATAGGTAAGGACATTCATCAATTTAAACAGAAATGTAAAAGGGATCAATGGCTTAATTGCTCAAGTTACAATTAATCAATTAAAATTAACCAATGGCAAATTGAGGGTCGAATGCATTCAAGATCTAACTTGTAACTGATATATTAATTGAAAAACTAACATCAATTGTAATTTACTATAAAAACCATTTGCAAAAATCGATAAAAGTTTTAATTGAATAAACTCTTTTAAAACCTCATAAACACACATATCATTAGCAGAGATAAACCAAAAATATATATCACTATGTTGAATAAATTGCAAAAGAATCAAACAACATTAGATAAGCAATCTGGAGTAAAATCAACATTCATCAAAGAAATTTGATCAATAAACAAAAGTAGATCTGAAAATAACTTTACTGTATTTAATGACAGTTTGTAAGAAATTACAAGCTTGTATCAAAACAGGGCATCTCCAGCCTCTCCTGCATATTTTGTCCTCCAAATACCATCATCCTTCACAACGAGAGATAATCTCTTTAAATAAGAGTTACAAAATAATAATACAAAAAGTAAATTCCCACAAACCGGGATTGCAAAATCAAAACTAAACTAATGGCCTAGAAAAACTTGCCATTTGTCCCAAATTTCTAGCAACTCATCCACATTCGAATAGTTAGCTGACTCAAGCCCCAGCTAGGCATTACATTCGAATGTTTCCATCTCATTCTTAGCTAAATTATTCCAAATACAGATGTAAATGTGGATCATTCCTTCCATGGTGACCGGTTTCCTTATCAATCGTTCCACATCATCAATCTTGACCTCCTCAAGGTGTTGAATTTTCTCCTTGGCCTCCTCACACCTACGTTCTACTTGCTCAACCATCAACTTAGGTGGGCAAGCATCTTCAATGAGCTCCAAGGTTGAGAACTGTAGTAATTCCAAGATGTTATTTGATGCATACCATCGCCTGCTGCACATAGCATGTGCTTTCTTAAGGATGTCTTCTACTAACTCATCAAGCTCGAGCCAAGTGTTCAATTCACCTCTTATCTTCTTGAACTGAAAACTGCTGAGAATAGGGATGTCTTCTGGTATGTCCTTGATATACCTCTGCCACTCACCAATGTTCTTACTTTCCTGAGAAGCTTCCAGCCTTTTGGTTTTCTTCTCTTCAAGGGAACCATACATCTTACCAAAGGTCATATAAGTTTCCCTAATCTCATCAAGGGTGTTAAACAGTGTCTCCAGCAATGTTTGATGTTCTTCATTGACCTGCAAGGCCAAATCCTTAAATTCCTGGGGTGAGAGATTAAAGAAACTAGAATGGGCTGTACTTGCAGTTGCATCCTCAAATTGCTTCTCTAGTAAGGCTATCTTCTGTGTATTGGCAGAATTCTCAACTTGTACATTATGAATTTTAGCTTGAAGGGAAGTATTCCATCGCTCCAAATCCTCTATCATGTCCCCCCATATCCTCCTGAGATCAGCAACATAAATCTCATGTTCTTCCTTGGTCTTTACTAACTCTTCTTCAAGCTTTTCCAATTCTTCCTTCTTCTGATCAATCTCCCTATTCAATATCTAGACTGAATCAAGGTTCGCACCAGCAAATGCTCCTAAGGCTATGGATGTCTCAATTGCTCCT
Source organism: Larix kaempferi (assembly GCA_027924585.1). Classification (NCBI taxonomy): domain Eukaryota; kingdom Viridiplantae; phylum Streptophyta; class Pinopsida; order Pinales; family Pinaceae; genus Larix; species Larix kaempferi. The sequence continues at coordinate 21,596,411 of BSBM01000070.1, read as the reverse complement.
GTCTGGGGGTCATTTGTTTGCTGAGCCCATATTATTTGATTAGGAATAGATACTTCTAGTCCACCTTGATCCCTTCTCCTCTTCTTACCCCTTTTTACCACTGCCTTATTTTCCTTACTATAGAAATAATGTCCAAGAGGGACTACCACATCATCTTCATATTCAGTTATTATTTCCGAAGAAATTGAAATAACACTCTCTGTTGAAATTAATGAAGGTGTTTGAGTGACCATGGGACTAGGCATAGGCATGGTAACTTGAGGAGTAGTCATAGGGGTGGAGACAATCTGAGGAACTGATGGAACATGGGTTGGAGAAGGGATTGAAGTGAACGTTTCAGAAAGTGGAACATGGTCATCCTTAGTAGGTGATGATGGAGAAAGAACTGTGGATGGCTCATCAATAGTGGGTAATGATAAAGTAGATATGGGTAATTGCAGAGGGATAGTCGAAGACTGGACTTCTGCAAAAATAGATGGGGGAATGGAAAAAGGAACCGAGTTGTATGAAAATGGAGTGGCCCTGGAAGTCAAGGTATGGAAAAGTTGTGATATTGAAAATGGTGGAATAACCCCTGGAGACAAAGCAGAAAGATCTTGAATAAATGACAACAAAAGGGCTGAAGTTGTAATGTCAGGGGTAGTGGTGAGTTCCAATACTTGCTGATCAGGATCAGAATGATCCATATCAATAGTATCTAATAAATATGCAACTTCATGTGGGTCTTCAGTCACTCCTTCAGTTGCTTCTTGAGTTACTTCTTCAGTCACTTCTACAGTCACAGATACTAGAGGATGTGGTCTATCATCAATATCATTGTCAATGATATCTACAGTGGGAATCTGTGATGTAGGGATCTGGATTTTCTATCTCTTAGCTGGGTTGGCCTCGGCTATTATTAGATCATCACCTACTTGTGCAACTGCAGCAGTCATTTGAACATCCTTAGTAGGCTTAGGAGGTTCAATTGTTTGGGTATTCAACACTGAAGTTATCTGTGCTAACTCCTGCTTCAAATGACGAGAGGTCTGCAACAAGAATTTGACCTATTCAATTGTTTTTACCTAAGGAGGATTCTCCATGGGAGATTTACCTTTATCCCCGTTTGAATAAGTAAGCATTAGAGGGGCATTAGCCTGTTGGTTCTCATTTTCTGCCCTATCCTTTCTCATTTGCTCAAGCAAATTCATTTCGAATGTTCTGTAGCTCAAGACTTTAGCCTTAATTTCTTTCCGATATTGCATAATCTGATGCTGCTCATCTATGTTCTTGACCCTAGACAGGACTTCAAAAAATGTATTCACTCCTTGGTAGATAGAGTCATCTGGAAGTTCCTCATAGAGATAGTCCATCTTCATGTGATATTGTTTGAAATATGCATCAAGGAACTTCTTAGGATCATGCTTCCTTTTGGGAACAAAACCCAATTTTAGAGGAGCCACCTGATCACCAAACATTGCTGCCCAATTTGAGGTTGGGATGACTAATGGCCCAACGTTCAAAGAAAATTTAGGCCAATCTTTCTTCTTAGGACCAGTGAGTTTTCTGTATACACCATCAGTAACAATCTGGTAAGAGACTTCTTGAATGACCAATCTGTCAGGCACTATTCTGGGCAGAAGATGAATGGTGTCACTCCCCCAAACTCTGATATATGAATAGGACTCATAGACATACCAATCACCAATTGTATTGATGAAGGCCCTGGCATAAACTTAAAAGGAAGGTGCCTCTTGTTTAAATATCTTGAAGTAAATGGTACCCATGAAATGATCACAAATGTCATACAGTAATGGCACAAAATTAGTTTCCCATAGTGTTGAATGATAGATATGAACTGGTGGATTTGAAGGGGTCCAATTCCATCCCAAGTTTGGATATTGGAACTCAGAGCAAAATACATCAATAATGAAGGTTGACAAGAAGAAGTGTGGCTTTCTCAAGGCAGGTGCCTTTTGATAATCTTGGATTGTTGTTTTAAGTTTCGATGAAAGGATAGACGCCTAAGGGAAGGATTCACCTGTTGTTAACACAAGATGAGCTATTAGAGCCCATTTAGCTTTAAAGACTAAACAAAGGAAGGCCAAAGAGCCTGCAAGGCATGGCTTCCAGTAAAGAATAAGGTTCCCTAAACCAAGCAATCGGGTATAGGTTATCAGCCTTGGGCACAAAGCTGCTAGGTTTAATCATCCATGATTTCATCATTTCATCAAAATTATACCTAGTTTTAGAGGATTGTATGAATTCAGGGCTAAGGGTTTGCACAGCCAGCTTAAGAGAAAAGGCTTTGATAAAGACTTTAGGGCAGAAGGTTGTCAATTGTGACCCCGTACTGTCATTGAATGACCGGTCTTTAGGGTTAGAGTTTTCCACTATCCATTTAACTGGGTTTGTGTAAGGTAGGATAGCAGGCCGGGCAACAATGGCATGGATTTGAGAAGCCCTAATCTTCTCATATGCAGGTCGGTCTTCTTTGATGTCTGAAAAGTTGTCGTTATCAAAGATTGAATATATTTTTTACCAGTCCAATTGATAACCTTCAGTAACCCTCTCACTAGTGTCTAAGAAGATACCAAAATTCGGGTCTTTGGTCAGCAAATCCCTGTGGACTGTCTTAGACCAAGTGTTCCATGACATTTTGGAAAAGCTTGGAAATTCTAGAAAATAAATAAAAACAAGATCAAAACTAAACCATGAACGGGAAAACCATAAATTGCAAATGCGAAAACGACAACAAACCAACCTGAAAATAACTCAAAATTCATGAGAATGACCCAGGTAAGAAATTCACAATAAAATCCACATAGCAGCGTAAATTTCCGACAATGAAAATGATAAAGAAAAATAGGAAAAAACATGTATTTATCGATTTTTGGTCGGATCGAATATGGACTGTGGGATTAAAGGAAATGAATGGATGAGATTAGCCCCTACGAGATTCGGGATTGGGTCATAAATTTTATTTTCAAACTTTAGTCAAAATTCCCGCAATCCGCAATTGCGGGTTGCGGGTTTCGGGATTGCTACTTTGCAAAATAATGGACGAAAGTGTTTCCGCATCCCGCAATCCGCAATTACGGGTTGTGGGTTTCGGAAATGGAAACAAACTTTAAAAATAAAAATAACTTTTCCGCATCCCGCAATCCGCAATTGCGGGTTGCGGGTTGCGGAAACACACAACGCAATTTATTAAAATAACAACCTTCTGCAATCCGAAATCCGGAATTGCGGGTTGCGGGTTGCGGAATCGAAATTTCCCAGAATATTAACAAAGTTTTCCCGCAACCCGCAATTTCGGGTTGCAGGTTTCGGGTTGACGAAATTCCAAAAGAAAGAGCGAACGATTCCCGCAATCCGCACTTGCGGGTTACAGGTTTTGGGATTTCAGGTTTGCAGGAAGAAAATTACCTTTTTGAAAGAATTGAAAGCTTTTCGCAAATCAAGAAAACAACCAAAGACTCAGAAATTTTCAAAGGGAAAAAATGATAATTACAAAAACCAAGAGCAAAGGTACAAGATCATGCAAACAAGGTTTTAAGAATCTCGTTTTGATAAGAAACTTACCTAAATACCTTTGTATTTACAAAAAATGGGGCTCCCATGATCAAATGAAGCATGAGATCTATTGTACCTACAACACGACCCCCTTTCTGTTCTGTTGTGAGTCAATCGATAATCCATCTTACCTGTCACTCTACACATACTCAGAGCACACATATCAATAGTACTGCTCAAAACCATCATATCATAATTCACTTCATTCATTCGCTAATCATTAAGAAAACATATATATTTGTCCATTGGATTCATATCATAATCACCCACATAATTTCATTTCTAAAATTTAGCATAAATACGACATTCATCATAAGATTTCACATGTGCAAATCAATCAACAAAATCACAAGTATCCATAATTGTCACTAAATCTATCATTAGAAACATATTCGTTTATCACATACATCGCTAGTCAGTCGACAATCAGCATATATGCTGTCATTTATCTTGGTTTCTTTACTGGGTCACTTACCAATAAGTATCATCAATATCAATAGTCATATCAATTTTGAGGGGCATTACACCTGACGATGTGGTACCTAGACAATTAAGGAAAAAAAGTCTGAAGGACCCGACGATGTGGTACCTAGAAAATTAAGGAAAGAAAGTCAGATGGACCCAACGATGTGGTACCTAGACAATTAAGGAAATGAAGTCAGAAGGACCCGACAATGTGGTACCTAGGAAATTAAGGAAAGAAAGTCAAAAGGACCCAACGATGTGGTACCTAGAGGAATAAATAAAATTCACAAATGAAAACCCATGTATTTGGCATATAGAAATTGCATTAAATTAATTATGCATGAAAGAACTAATTGTAAGTATGTATTTGGCATATAGAATTGCATTAAATTAACTATGCATGAAAGGACTATTTGTAATTATGCATTTGGCATATAGAAATTGCATTAAATTAATTATGCATGTAATCACTAATTGTAATTATGTATTTGGCATATAGAATTGCATTAAATTAATTATGCATGAAAGGACTATTTGTAATTATGTATTTGGCATATAGAAATTGCATTAAATTAATTATGCATGAAAGGACTATTTGTAATTATGTATTTGGCATATAGAAATTGCATTAAATTGTTTGTGCATGAAATGATTATTTATAATTAAATAACTGAGAATAAATAAATATGGAGCAAAAGATAGACCAGGAGTCATTAACTAGTCAAGTCCACATGCACCCACTAAAATAGGGATTGGAATCCTCATATCAAGGGACATCTAGGAGTGAAATGTGGGAAGTATGTGCACTCTCATAAGAGAGTGACACATGGGTGGGTGAATAATTGTATTAAATAATATTACATAAAAGATTATTTTTTCATGAAGTGACATGTGTCGCAGGAAAATTTCCTATTTAAGAAAGATGAGAAAAAGGGAAAAATGACCCTATTGTTGGATGACTGCCGTAATGGCTATGAGTTTCTCATTGTGCTTTCTATGGCGAGTTTCCCTAAGGATTCTAGTGAGGGGGAGATCATTTATAAACCTTTGCAAGTGTGTATCCTCTTCGACCCCAAAGCTCGGGGGTGGCTATGTGACTGATTGCATAAGCCTACGGTTGGGTGGCAATGTTAACGATTTCTTTGCCTATGATTAAACTAGCTTTTGTTGGAGGGATCTAATGGGTGTAGCAAATGACAAAGGACAAGCTGGATCGATTAACGATGACTACTCCTTCGACAGCAAGATCAACCGACGGTTGACAGGTTTATGGTTCCATTTGTATTTGCTAAAGTTTAATTTTTTTGTGTAATTTAGTTTTTCTATCATTGAAAAGATCAAATCTGGTTTATATTATGTTGATAAGTTTCAGATTAATTTTTGAGGATGACCTCGAAAAAGGGGGTCCCTATATTTGGTACATTAGCATGGTTCAAACGCTCAGTTCTAGGGGATCGTTGTTTTCTTTGTTTTTTATCGCTCAGTATAGAGTATTTTTCCTTTTGATGTGTTTTATTATGGATCAATAACTCACTTACTGTTTATTCTATATTTGAATGATTATTTTCTGCAGATTCAAAGGGAATGGTAAAATGTTGATGTAAGATTCTAAAAACAATGTTTGTGTATATTTGAATAACTATTTTAGCTTTCTGATTATATGTAATTCCTTTATTTATATGTATTCCAACTTGGATTTGTAGTTAAACTGGTTTTTAGCAGATATATCATGGTAAATTTTCTATGATTGTAAATTTTGTTTTCATTGAGGCTCACGCTAGTCATTGTAACGGCTTAACATTGTGTCAAAATATCTAGGTGCACGTAAATCGCGCACCCATTGTGGTCCTTGTGAATTGTCAAATCCATGTTTGTAAAAAATTCAGTGTTTATAGATCCATTACTATTCTTGTTAATTGTTAAAGTTCTGTTTATAAAACGCCAATTTATATGGATCGTAGATCAGCATCAACTGATGTAGTAATTGCTTAAACGTTGTTCTTTTTCTTCTTGACAACATTGCATTGGAATAGAATTTACATGAACTACGTTCTCTTTATACTAAGCGGAAGTTATTTTACCTCAATTCTTAAAGTAATATGCAGGCACCGTATCCATAGTAAATGATTAAATCATTAAAAAAAATAAAATTAGAAATCGTTCGTCGAATAATTGACCCTCTGTCGAGCGTCTCAGCAATTGAAACTTGGATACAAAACGTCGATCACAGAGGTTGATCCTTTGTTGATTGCTTAAAGGTTATTTAATCTTCAAGGTGAAAACCAATCGTAAGGATCGGCCCCTCTGTAAACTAATCAAATTATAAATTTAGAGAAGAATAGTTGGTCACATGGATTCTATTTCTGTTAACTATTAATCATTGTTAATTCGCCATGGGAATTTGTCTAACTCCTACCCTAGTCCATATTTCATGGATACGTTGGAACTTAAACAAGCATATCTACTTGCTTCCTGGCCGGATCTAATTCCTCTGCTACCAGCGCGAGCTACTAGGCTCAGAGACTATGCTTACTTTACTCTCCAAGTCCTTGGATCTTCACCGAGTCGCCTAATCTTAACCAGTACACTTGGATATTCTTAATTCTGTTATGGATATAAACCTATAAACCCATATTAGTTTCCCCTCACTTTGGTAATTTTTTTTTCCATTAAAATGCATTCACAGTATAAAAGTTCTGGCTAATACAAAAAAAAAACTACTACTGGCAGCAACAAATCCAAACACATAAGGAGCCATAGTTGAGCGTAGTCATTCATTCACTACCGAAACCGTCCATTGTGCAACGTTGGTTGCATGTGTTTGTGTTGCAGGCCTGTCTCCAATAATAAAGCAACAATAGATCCAAACAAGACGCTTCCAATTTTCATTTAATTAAAAATAAAATTCGGATAAAGTCATATAAGATCTAATTGTTGAAATCTACTATGTATATATGTATATATATACTTAACCTTTTAGAAAAAGTTGGAACCCTCCATTTGAGAAGTTGTATTTGTTAAGTATATTAACATATGGAAATAATAATATATACAAATTATATATATAAATATGTGTTAGGGGCATTAATAAGATCAATAAAGTGCATATATATATATATACACATATATATACACACTTAACCTTTTAGAAAAAGTTTGAACCCTCCATTTGAGAAGTTAAGTATCTTAACATGTGGAAATTATAATATATACAAATTATATATATAAATATGTGTTAGGAGGCATTAATAGGATCAATAAAGTGCATACAATATACACACACACAATCTACTAGAGACTTGTAGACTATGATAAAGGAGTAGATACAATATTGTTGCAACTAAAAGAATCATTATATGTCATATATTTAAATTAATCAACGAAATTTATAGAATATGAATGTATGTAAACTATTGTAATATACAACATAGAATCAATCGATCAGTTCGCACTCCTGCATATTGTCTGTGTATATTTGTCTTTCGTCTGTGTAGTGTATTCCTGCTTTGCGCATTTTATTTCTTAAGCTTCCACCATAACAAAGCCGACTCATTCAATCGAACTATTGTCCCCCTCCTACTTCCTGGCCACGTACGAATCACTTACACCATCTTTTATTGTAAAAATAAAATAAAATTTCGATCATGCTTTGAATTTTGTGAATTTCTTTAAAGACATTTCAAGTATTTGACATATGAACATCCTTTTAGATTCTGAATTTTGAAGAATATGAGAATATGTTTCAATTTAAAATTGGATCTGACATGTATTTGGTTTTATAAATTTTTTAAATATATGTTTTTTTTGGATCTGACATATACCACGGCACTGTTACTCACTTGAACTGTAGAAAGCACCTCTTAATGCAATCATCATAGAATATGTAAACATATCATCCATAATTATGTTAGTAATGTTTCAAAATGAAGCAGATTTCATGCCAATAGACTTGGATGGATTGTGTAATATCTAGTGTGTTGGGTTACAATAGATGATGCCCACCTTTCTAAATTTTCACAATATAACCCATAAGCAACTCGTGCTTGCTAAGTTAGTCCTTCCTTTGCACATGTAACTCTACTCGAGGCCTGTTAATTGTGGGTCTGTTTTACAATTTATTTTATTCGAGGCCTGTTAATTTTGTGTCTTATCTTCTGTGTTTGCTCGATACTTATTTTCGTTGGGTTGCAATAACGTGCATGCTTTTATCATGGACTGTGTGGCAACATTATTCGTGATGATGTTATTGTGCCTAAACAGGCTGGATTTGATAACAACTTCACACTATTGAGTTCTTATCTTGCTTAATTCGAGATACTTAGGGTATGGCTATATTTTTGAAGTATTTTGAAAATATTTCATTTTGGCCAACAAATATGTTGTTGAATAATGCAAACAACCGGGAAAAGGACACTTAACACAATCATCAACAAATTACTCATAGTTTTCCTTTATTTTATTTTTTCTTAACTAAATTTAAATTTTTAAAAAGATATGCAAATTAAAAAAGAGTTTTCATCCAAATTTGTATGAATTAAATATTTGTTTCTCTGAAAATCTTGCGATTTTATGTTCTAACATAAATAATATACTGAAATATTGTTTTTCTTTTAACTTATTTGGAACACAAAGAATATGTTATGTTATTTCATTGGAAACACTCTGCTAAAACATAAAAGAAATGTTCTGACGTTTCATGGAAAATATTTTTTTTTCTAACTTATTGTTTCAATCACAAAGGATATGCTTTTCTATCTCCTGGAAAATATTGTTTTTCTTTAATCTTACTATTTACCAAGGGGGTTTGAGTGTATGGTGAAGAGGAGAGGTGGTATTTTCTAACATATTTCAATTGTCGTTTTACTAGATTTTTACGACTTACAAGTGTACCAACTCGCTTTGACTTTCAATTTTCTTAAATTATGTAATTCTTAAAAATTTATGAAGTCACCAGGAAAGTGTTTAAAATTTTATGAAGCCACTCAGGAAAGTGTTTAAAATTTTTTGAAGTCACGTAGTACAATGAGAACAAATTTGATTGGAAATAAACTTTGTTTTGACACCAACCATATTTTAAGAGTCTTTAAAAAAATTATACTAAAAATAAAACATTTTTATTTTTATGAGATTATGAAATGTTTTAATTTTAAAATTTATTATAAATATAAATTTATTTTAATATATGTTTTTTGTTTTGTTTCTATAGCTTAAGATCACGCACTCCATCATTGCACTTCATGTTTTATGAGCAAGCGTTTGTTTGTATTTGTTGGTCATGAAACTGCAAATGCTAGGAGAACCATTGCAAGGAGATCTTGACATGTCCACAGAAATGCACTACCTGGAGGACCTAGTCAACCTTATAGCATTGATAGGCTCATAGCTATTGATCAAGATGCCGACATTAGCACAATTATTTAATTAACATATATGGGCACAAGTTAAGCAGCTGCTATAAGTTAAAAAATACAATGTTTGAAATCCCCAGACTAAAATCAATCTATACTCGAAGGAACTTAACCTGCAAATTTGGTCTCTATTTCAAAATAAGATTTGAATACTAATATGCTTGGTAAGAAAGTGTGGTAACAACTCCATCAATTTTATGTCAGTTTCAGTGATTTACAAGCGTCATTTACCATGATTGCTTGAGAAGAATATCAGGTTGGGTCCCCACATCACTTCGTTGGAGTTTTCATAATTTTCAACCTTTTTTCGGTTGTCAAATGCCGCCATTCTGGACCGCAGTAAACATAGAATCATGATTTATTTGCATGCAATTTGATCTGTGTCCCAGGGTGAGTTGTTGATATGGATAATAATTGACGGGTTCAATTCTTCTACAGTTGGCCCTTAATATCAAGAATTTCATTTAGGATTTATGTCGACTGGGATGGATATTCTGAGAAGTCAATGGTGAGAGGATTCTCTTGGCGATTTGGTTGGGTTTTCATTCCACCTGCAAAGTTTAGATTGGTTCCAATGTCCGGAGACGTAACATACACATCGCCAAGGTGGTCTAACTTGTTAAGGTGGCTTTTCAAAGAATTTAATGAGGTATACTCTGGAATGTTCAAATATTCTATTTGATTTAAAATACAAGGTAGATATTTCTTTTTGTCTTTCATTTTTGCTTGCAGGATTTCGTGCATGGACCGCCATACATATTCCAATGTCAAAATACTATTTAGAAGTACTTTTTTTGTTAAATACCATTTAATATATAGATCTCTTTTAAATTTCCATTATAAGAATATCCATGGATGACATAAATTGTCAATGCTGGGTTTGTCATTCCCAAAAGATTATACCAGTTGTGCAGAGATCATATTTAGAAAAAGTATGTCCATAATATCAAGAAATAAAAAAATTATCAACAAACAAAATGTTTATAAGGATATGCAATGCCCAAGAACCAAGCCATTTATTTGATTATAGTAACCAAAACTATTTTTATAATACAATCAAACATGAATTTTTCACGTGTTCTCCTTGAACTTTGAGCCAACAGACAAGAACTGTTAGGTGTGTGTTGATGTATATATAACTTCGGAATGTATTTCATCTATGTATTATTGTACTCCTATAGAGATGTATTATTTCTCTATATGGAAGTGTCGTCATTTGTATTGACAAGTGTCGCAAGTGTCGTAACTTGCTGTGATGGGTTATTAGACCACCTAGTGAGGGGTCGGCCCGGATTAATGTAACCAGGGGTTATTAGATTGAGTTAGACAAGTCGGCCCCACTAATTTATTAGGCAACTCAAGACAAGTATAAATAGAGAGCGGGATATCTCTATTTGATCATCTCATTATTCACTTGTACATCACTCCGAAAGTGGCGCACAAGTTGAGGAGGAGAAGTAGTTGCTAATAGAAGACTATCTCTTGTACTTTGTTTGTATCATTGCTCTTTCTATCTCTGAGGAAGTTGTGGGGTTTTTCACCTTTATGGTTTTCCCCAGTGAAACTCTGTGTGTCTATTGTCTCATGCGATTTCTTGGTGTGATTGATATGCATTGTTATACTTGATATGTTGTACATGTTATTCTCTCAGTAAAGATCCTAGAGTATATTGAATTAATGCTCAAAAATTAACATGGGATCAGAGCCAACCTGAGAAGAAGACATTGTGCAGTGGCGAAAACTAGGGTTTCTTGTTTATTTGGTTTCTCTCCACAGATTTTGGAAAAGAAGCAAGGTAGATTGACTCTACTCATCAAGGAGAATCTTTATGTCCAATCAGAATTCAATTATGAGCACTTTCAGTTTTGGCCCTAAACATTAGGGTTTCCACAAAAATAGGAATTTCTGAAATCTGAAGACATAGCTGGAAGCTCCTTGGAAAAATCAAAGTTTACAGCTTTGGATCGCGATTTTTGGTTGGGTGAAGCTTCTGGAAACTCAAACCCTAATTCAGGGTCCTCCCTAGTGAATTTGGGGGATTGAAAAGCATTTATGAAGGGTGAAACTTTGCAATTTTGAATTTCTGAGTATACTAGGCTGATTAGCTCATCAAGGTGCATCTTTTTATCCTTTCAGAAATTTGAAATTCACATTTTGAATTTTTAGGGTTTCTCTAACAAACCCTAATCCGGGACTAGATCCAATTTTCAGCAAATCAAGTGGTAAGACCTAAATCTTTTCTATTTCCATTTGAAGTACTCTTTAATATGTCTCACCACACCAAGCTTGAAGATAAGCTTGAAGGGGCTGATAACTTCCGAGCATGGAAGTATAGGATTGGGCTAATCCTGGAAGAAAATGAGTTGCACTCTTACATAAGCTCTGAGGTCCCTATCCCAGAGGGAGAAGAGGCTAAAGCCCTTCACAAGAAGAACTTGGTCAAGGAAAAGAGGATCATTGCTGGTTCTATGAAGGACTATCTCATCCCACATGTGTCATCTCTGAAGACACCCAAAGAGATGTTTGATTCCCTGACCAAGCTATTTGAAGGGAAGAACATAAATCAGAAGATGACCCTGCGGAACCAATTGAAAGGGGTAAAGTTTCAGAATGGAGAGAACATTCAATCTTATTTTTATAAAGTCTCTCAGATCAAGGAAAAACTCAAAGCTGTGGATGATATTGTGGACAATGGTGAAGTTGTCATGACCACACTGAATGGCCTACCTAGGTCATGGGATTCCTTTATCCAAGGAATCTGTGCAAGAAAGAAGTTGGTCTCCTTCAACAGACTATGGGAAGAATGCTCTCAAGAAGAAGCAAGGATTGTGGCCCGAGAAGAAAAGATGGGGAATGAATATCAAGCTCTTGCAGCTCACACCAAAAGAAGCAAGCCCAAGAAGGAGTACTCTCATCACAAGAAACCTTTTCATAACCATCAAAAGGGTAAGAAGGATCTAAGATGTTTCACATGTAATGAAAAGGGACACTTTGCTGCAGATTGTCCCAAGAACAAAAAGGGATTCAACAATAACAAGAAGAAGGGAAACAAGAAAATATATCATGCTCATGCTACTGAGGATGATGAACCTCCCAAGAAGAAATCTAGAGAAGAAAGTGATGACTCATATAGTGAAGATGAATATGTTCTAATATCATCCCTCACAGGTACTATCTCTCATGGATGTAATGATTGGTTAATTGACAGTGGGGCTTCTAAACACATGACTGGGTTTAAAGAATATTTTGTAAATCTATCTGAACATGAATCACCCCATAGGGTGAAACTTGGGGATGATTATCAATATCCTATCAAAGGGAGTGGTGAAGCCTCCTACAACCTGGACTCTGGAAAGTCCTTGAAGATGAAAGATGTGTTATTTGTACCTGGGCTCAAGAAGAACCTACTCTCCTTCTCTGCATTATATGAAAAAGGCATGAGGGTTGCATTTGTAGATGGCCAAGTCCTAATGTGGCCAAAGGGTAAAACTATTGATGATGCAATGGTCATTGGAGAGCAAGAGGGAGGATTGTACAAATTGAAGGGACAACCTGAACATGCCATGGTACATGAATCCATCAAGCCAAGTGAACTTTGGCATTGAAGGATTGCACATGTGCACTACAGAGCACTACCAATTGCAAGTAAAGTTGTAGAAGGTCTTCCTGAAATCAAGTCAAATCATGAAGGTGTTTGCAAAGAATGTGCAAAAGGAAAGAACATTAAGAAGGCATTTCCAAGCAATGAAAGCAAAGCAAAAGGAATCTTGGAAATTATCCACTCCGATGTATGCGGTCCGATGTCATCCAGTTCTCTAAGTGGGTATGTATACTATGCCTCTTTCATTGATGATTTCTCTAGGAATACTTGGGTCTACTTCTTGAAGAACAAAGATGAAGTATTTGACAAGTTCAAAGGATTCAAAACCTTGATGGAAAATCAAACTGATAAGAAGATCAAGACATTCAGATCCGAAAATGGAGGAGAATTCACTTTAAGTGATTTCAAGAAACTATGCAGTGATTCAAGGATTAAGAGGGAGTTGACTGCTCCCTACAATCCACAACAAAATGGAGTTGCAAAAAGAAAGAATAGGACAATCATGGAGGAAGCTCAGGCAATGCTGCATGACTAGGCTCTACCTATGCATCTAGGGGCAGAAGCAGCTAGTACAATTGTATATGTGTAGAACAGAACACCTCACAAGATATTGGACAACAAGACACCAGAAGAAGTCTTCACTGGTAAGAAACCTGAGGTCAGCCATCTCAGGATATTTGGTTGTCCAGTATACACACATGTTCCAAAGGAAAAGAGAACAAAGCTAGATCCTTCAGGAAAGAAGGGTATCTTTGTGGGGTACAGTGAAAGCTCGAAGGCTTACAGAATATACTTTCCAGGGTTCAAGAAGATTGATGTCAGTAGGGATGTAACATTTGATGAAGACTCAGCTTTCATCAAGTCAAGGAAGGCACCTGTTGAAGATCATGAAGAACCAAAGGAAACTAGATTTCAAGACACTACCATGAATGAAGCAATTCCAGAAGCAGATCGTGAAGTTGAAGATCCACAAATACCTGTAGATCCACCTCGTGAGGAGAACTCTCACAAGAGGAAACCTGCATGGGATAGAGAGCTCATTCAAGATGCAGAAAGGTATGGCATTCCAGAAGAAGAACACAGAGCAAGGAAGAGAACTAGATCTCATACCAGCTATGTTGCCTTACTCTGTGACATTATGAACAAAGAACCTTCCAGTTATGAAGAAGCAGCGGAAAAGAAAGAATGGAAGGATGCCATGGTCGAGGAATACCAATCGATCATGAAGAATGATGTTTGGGATGTAGTCCCAAGACTTGAAGGGAAGTCTGTTGTAACTTCCAAATGGATCTACAAGATCAAGTATGCTGCAGATGGCAGCATAGAGAAATACAAAGCGAGATTTGTAGCTCATGTCTTCTCCCAGAAAGAATGGATTGATTATGAAGAGACTTTTGCTCCTGTGGCTAGATACACTTCCATTAGAACAATAATTGCTCTGGCTGCAGTGATGAAATGGTAGATACACTAGATGGATGTCAAGACAGCTTTCTTGAATGGTGTAGTCAAAGAAGTGTATGTGGAGCAACCACTCGGTTTTGAGACACATGACAGAGAGTCATATGTGTGTAGGTTGAAGAAATCCTTGTATGGATTGAAGGAAGCTCCTAGGACTTAGTATGGTAGGATGGACAACTTTCTATCCAGTTTTGGCTTTACCAAAATTAAAGCACATTCCAACCTTTACTACAAGGTTGAGGAAGGAAATCCAGTGATACTACTTCTGTATGTGGATGACCTGTTTGTTACAGGAGAGGATAGTTTGATTGCTGATACCAAGAGGAAGATTTCTGTCGAGTTCAAGATGAAGGACTTGGGGATGATGCACTATTTTCTTGGCATGGAGGTGTGGCAGAGTGCAGATGGGATCTTCCTTGGACAAGGGAAGTATGCAGTAGAGATCCTTAAGAGGTTCGAGATGATGGATTGCAAAGCAATGGCCACACCTATGGCATCGAACCTGAAGCTTTTGTGTGATGCTTCATCTGATCCGGTTGATGTCACGATGTATCATCAGATGATTGGATCCTTTATGTACCTGATGAACACGAGACCATATATTTACTTTGTGGTGAACACATTGATCCAGTTCCTGATGGATCCCAGAGGTGTTCACCTGGTTGCTGTAAAGCATATTCTGAGGTACTTGAAGGGTACAGTTGATTATGGACTCAAGTATGATGCGAATCAAAAGTTTAACCTATAGGGTTATGTTGATTCAGATTGGGCAGGCAGTGTTGCAGTCAGGAAGAGCACATCTGGGTGTTGCTTCAGTATGGGATCAGGTGTGATCTCTTGGTTTAGCAGGAAGCAGTCCTGCGTAGCACTGAGTACAGCCGAAGCAGAGTATGTTGCAGCTTGTTCGGCCAGTTGTGAGTCAGTATGGCTCTGGAAGCTACTGTTTGAGTTATTTGATCTCCCGTTGGAGGCTACTGGTATCTTTTGTGACAACCAGAGTTGTGTGAAGCTATCTGAGAATCCGATGTTCCATGATAGGTCGAAGCACATTGAGATCAAATATCACTATATCAGGGATATGGTGCAGAGAGGAGCAGTGAAGCTCCTATATATTGCAATGGATGAGAAAATTGAAGATGTGTTGACGAAACCACTAGCCAGAGTGAAGTTCGAGTACTTTAGAGAGAGGCTTGGTGTTCTTCAAATTAACGACACTTCAAGGAAGAAGTGATGGACACATTTGCAGAGCCATTCCAAGCATGGTGAGAGGAGGATCCTTCACATGGCAATGGATGTAAGCGTTGGATGATAAGCATCAAGACGATGCTCCAGTTACTGCTATGTATATGCATCATGTTGGATGCTTGTTATGATCAATTGGATCATGTATATGTATATGCGTCATGTTGGATGCTTGTTATGTATATATATATGCATCATGTTGGATGCTTGTGATGATCAGTTGGATCATGTATTTGTATATGTATCAGGTGGATACATTATATGACCAGGTAGATCATGGATGATGATATTTATTAGGTATGCATCAACTGGATGCATTGTATGATCAAGATGATCATAGTTGATGAGCTTCAGGATGTTGCTTCAGATGATATGTATCAGATATGCATCAGGTGGATGCCTTGTATGATTAGGATGATCATGGATGACGAGCTTCAAGATGTTGCTCCAAATGATATGCATCAGGATGATGCTATGATGATGATCAGGTTGATCATGTGATGATGTACATCGGGATGATGTATGGCGAGTATCAGGTTGATACTTCGTGGCCGTGGACAGGTTGTGCAAGGGTAGCATGTAATACGTCCTGGAGATCTGGACAGGTTGTGCTAGTCACATAAAAGGCCTCAGATGCTCTTTAGAGATCTTGCTTGGCAAGACACTCTTTTAAGGTTTTTCTAGACCACATGTAATACGTCCTGGAGATCTGGACAGGTTGTGCTAGTCACGTAAAAGGCCTCAAATGCTCTTCAGAGATCTTGCTTGGCAAGACACTCTTTTAAGTTTTTGTGGGGACCACATACAATAAGTCGTGGAGATCTGGACGGGTTGTGCTAGTCACGTAAAAGGCCTCAGATGCTCTTTAGAGATCTTGCTTGGAAAGACACTCTTTTAAGGTTTTGTGATAGGGGTCACATGTAATAAGTCCTGGAGATCCAGACAAGTTGTGCTAGACACGTAAAAGGCCTCGGATGCTCTTTAGAGATCTTGTTGGGAAAGACACTCTTTTAAGGTTTTGTGATAGTCACATGTAAAAGATCCTGGGAGATCCAATAGGTTGATCCGTGTGCTTGTAAAAGGCCTGGGATGCTCTTTCTAGGTTTTGTTGATGCATGTAATAAGTCCTGAGGATTCCACAGTATGGCCAGTGATGATGAAGACCTGCAGGTGGTGGGCCTACATCCAGTATGAAAAAGGACTGGCTCTGTAGAACTTCCTATGACGAGTAGATTCAGAGATTGATTGAGATAGCAGCAACCGTGACAATGACGATGATCCAAAGAAGAAGACTTGTGCTAGCAGATCTATGTCGAGAAATACCTTCCTAGTTAAGAGGGAGTGTTGATGTATATGTAACTTTGGAATGTATTTCATCTATGTATTATTGTACTCCTATAGAGATGTATTATTCCTCTATATGGAAGTGTCATCATTTGTATTGACAAGTGTCGCAAGTGTTGTAACTTGCTGTGATGGGTTATTAGACCACCTAGTGAGGGGTAGGCCCGGATTAATGTAACCAGGGGTTATTAGACTGAGTTAGACAAGTCGGCCCCACTAGTTTATTAGGCAGCTCAAGACAAGTAAAAATAGAGAGCGGGATCTCTCTATTTGATCATCTCATTATTCACTTGTACATCACTCGGAAAGTGGCGCACTAGTTGAGGAGGAGGAGTAGCTGCTAGTAGAAGACTATCTCTTGTACTTTGGTTGTATCATTGCTCTTTCTATCCCTGAGAAAGTTGTGGGGTTTTTCACCTTTATGGTTTTCCCCAGTGAAACTCTATGTCTATTTTCTCATATGATTGCTTGGTGTGATTGATATGAATTGTTATACTTGATATGATGTACATGTTATTCTCTCAGTAAAGATCCCAGAGTATATTGAATTAATGCTCAAAAATTAACAGTGTGCATTTTGGTGCACACTCACGCTCTCGAAGTTCAAGGAAAACAAGCTGTGAATTTTGCATTGATTGTACTTGAAGTTCTATGTTGTGCATGTCTTGAAATAAGTGCAATAATTTCCAAATTATTTATTTGGAATTTTGGTTGTAGCATCTGCAAAGCTTTCCATCCTTTTTGCATGTTATGTCTCTGTTGGTAATGTATATACAACAACAATGGAGAATTCACAATAGCAATTGAGAGAGAATCCATTAAAATGGCCATTGATTCAATATTAAAACAAGAGCCACGAGGTGGCAATGTCTTCAATGTTTCCATCTTCTCTTGTGAATGCATTTGCAAGGAGACTGGAGTTTGTAAATAAGTAGATGGTGAGAAAGCAAGTCTATGAAAGCATAAGAAAAATGAAAGTAAAAAAAAAAATTACCAAGAAAAATTGTAACCAAGTTCAAATTCTTTTGTTTAGTGCACATATATAGATAGAGAAAATTAGATTATTAGATTATGAATTCGAAATGACATCTAACAGTTGAGTTTTTTGGGGAAAAACAAATAAGATCTTGGACGACCAAGAAATTGAAATTAAAAAAAAAAAATCATATTCATTAGAAGCTTATTAGAGGAAGTTCCTCTATGGTTGGTGTATCCATTGAAAATTATAGATTCTTAAATGTGAATTGATATATTATATGTTTGACTAAGGTTTATAATTATTGACTCGTATGCTTTTGGTAACTAGGGATAACATAAAGAGAAGACAAAACTCCATAATTAATTTGGTTTTTTAAATAGACCTCGTATTTATGATAATCAGTTGTACTATGGTGGTAATTAGAGATATAAAGAGAAAAAAGAGTTACATTAAAGGTTTAAGATTTCCATGGTGGATAGTGTTAGAAGAGTTACATTATTGATCTCACAAACAACCTATTTGACGTCACCCTAAGCCCCGAGACTTACCATTTTAGATCAATAATTGTTGATCATTTGTGTACTTCATGCGGCTAAAACATGAAATTTATGCAATATTTCCCTAAGTCAAATTTATTTTCATATTTCATTTCATTTTATGGAATATTAAATGTGGTGATATCATTTCTATGTATAGGATCTTGCCCTTTGTTGTCTAAATTTAGGTAGATGTGCTAATTAGGAACAACAAATAAACTCTATAACTAAGGACGGGAAATAAATTTTACTCAACAATGATGGAAAAAGATGATATTATAATAGGATAATATTAATTTTTAATTCTATTTCTATTTTAGTTTTTTATTATAAATTTATGTTTTATAACTACTAAAAGTAAATAAGTTTAGAAATTATCACAATAAATATTATAATAAAAAATATTAAAATCATAATATTAAAGTTAATGATGTTATCATGTCACAAAATTGTTAATTTAGTATTATAAGTACCAAAATTTTATATTAAAACAAAAAAATTATTCTAAATCTAAATTTATCAAGTAGTATAACGTTTAAACAATTATTTATATTTACCTTCTACAGTAGCAAACAAATGAATTGATTCAAATTATCAATTTTGGATTCAAATTTATATGTCACTTAGAATTATAAAAAAACTCCACAATGCTTTGAACTAAGAGATCCTCCACAACGCTATCCACAACTAACACAAGTAACAATGTCGGGGACATTGCCACCTCGTGGCTCTTGTTTTAAAGATACAAATATGTTTTATTTAAATAAAGAATATAATTTTGTTCTTAGATTTTAATGTAAATTTGTTTTGTAATGAAATATTAACATTGTTAATTGATTTTAATATTGTATATCCAAAATTTGGAGGAGACAGAGGGTACGAATGACGGGACACTTCGCTCGCAATCCTGCTACCTGTTGGAGAATTAATCTTGGATGAATGTGAAAGCTGGAGAATTAATCACTCTTGTTAAATTGGTCAACATGTTCCAGGATGAATGTGAAATGTGGAGAATTAATCTTGGATGTGGGTAAGTTTGGCTAGCGCACATGGAGTGAATTAGGTGAGGGGAAGCTTGCGTAGCTTCAACGTAATGATAGCATGCTCAGATGGTGGCATACAACTAAATTCATAACTATGGAAGGATCGGAGGTGACAGAGATGAGTACTATTGGAAATAATGACCAAACCCCCCCCCTCACCTAAACATATTTCATGATGGAAATTATATTATGGCCTCAGCTGGATTCTCACGACCCTGAGTGTTGTTTATGGTATGGTTATTCCTTGACTTGCTTGTAGTATGAGCGAGGGGCTAAGTCGATGGACCTGCAACCAGTTGTGCGATCTGTCTAGGATTGTGGGGGTCTATCTATGGGAGTTCCTATCATTATGGCCAAGGTAATTTCCGAGAGTGTTGATGTATTTGTAACTTCGGAAGATATTCACTTGTATATTGTATGTATTACATTTGTACTTTATTGTATCCCCAACAGAGATGTATTATTCCTCCAATTGGAAGTGTCGTCAGTTGTACTTGCAAGTGTCACAAGTTATATTGCATTGCAAGTGTCGTAACTTATACTTGATGGGTTATTATACCACCTTGATGGGGTCGGCCCTATATGAGTCATGTGGGTTAAAGGGTTGTTATACCACCCTAGTGGGGTCGGCCCAGTCAGTATTATGTTAATTGGTTAAGTTGGGGCCAACCTAGTTGAGTAAAGGTCAAGTGAAAGTAAAATTATAAATAGAGAGTGTGACTCTCTCATTTGATAAATTCTCTCATTCACTCACTTCGCATTAGTGAGAGAGAGGAGGAGTGCGCACAAGTGGAGGAGGAGTAGTTGATGAAGACATTTATCTTTTGGGGATTCATCTTGGTGATCTTTGTATTGGTGCTTATTCTATCTCTGAGTAAGTTGTGGGGTTTTTCACCTTCTTGGTTTTCCCCGGTGAAATGCTTTGTGTCTCTTGTCTCTTGTCTCTTATGCTTGATATGCTATACATGTTGGTCTCTCAGTTAAGATACTAGATCATATTGAATTAAATGATGAAAAAATAACATGGTATCAGATCTTTCCTGAAGGAAGGCATGGTATGGAATTTATGACACTTGTTGCACTTGAGACAAATTGGAAGCTAGGGTTTGGTATAGTAAAAACCCATCATCGTGGAACTTTCTCTAGAACTCCATTTTGGCGAAGGTTCAGGTTCTGAAAATTCTACAGGTCGAATATAACATCCCCATGTACCTTGTGTCCGAAGCACAACATCTAATTCGATGTACTTTCTGTTTTATGACCCGTACAATCTAGGGTTTCTGGCTCTTCCAGATCTCAGTCATAAACAGGTGACCTAGGAAAAAAGCTCACAACTTGGGATAGGAACCTCCAAATGAAATTCTATAAAAAGTGGTAGTAAGGGAACGGACTGTAGTTTCACAGGTCATATTTTTAGAGGCCAAATTTGAACCAGTGACACGTGGAACTCTGCACAAGTTTTCTATCATGTTTCATCCCATAAATAGGCCACGTTGCGACATTTAGAATATCTCTCTCTCAGAGAATCCATTTGAGGTAAGACCTATGGGGTTGGAAAGATGACAGTTCAAGATACCATAGGCCAAATTTTCAGACCCCGTGGATTTGTAATTTCAGCGATGCACTAGAAACAATAAGGCACATATTTCTGTGAAATAGAATTGGATTCTGAGCATTCTCATTTTTGGCTTATCATTGCTGCGGGAAATTAGGGCTTTTGACAAAAGTGGAATTTTGGAGTGGTCTCAGCATAGGATTTCTCTCCTCAGCAAAATTGAAATTTAGAGACCAAGATCAAACTTTTTGGTTGGGTAGAACCCCAGGATCTATCATACCCTAGTTCGGGATTTTGATCGGTAAGGTGGAAAGTTAGGGTTTTTGCAAAAGTTGAAATTTTTTGAATCTGTGACCATGGCTGGATGCTCCTCAGAAAAATCGAATTTTAGAGCACAAGATCGAATTTTTTGGTTGGGCAGAAGGCTGAGCTTTATCAAACCCTAGTTCGGGATCCTGTCTAGAAGATCCGAAAGTTTCAAAGGCAATTTTGAGGGGTCAAATTTTGGAGATTTCAAAATTGAAGTATACTAGCTTGATCAGCTCATCAAGGTGCATATTTTCATCCAATCATAGGTTTGAAATTCAATGTTTGAATTTTTAGGGTTTCTCTGACAAACCCTAATCCAGCTCCAGATCCAACTTCATCAAGTCAAAGTGGATTGGGTTAATCCTTGAAGAGAATGATTTGGACACCTACACAAGTGAAGAGATTCAAGTTCCAGAGGGAGATAAGGCTAAGGCCTTACATAAGAAGACTATAAGCAATCCTGACAGGTATGACTTGAGGAGATATAGGTATGTTTTGAAATCTGTTCATGATTAAGTTAATGATATTTTTGTCTTCATATTATTGAGGTTAGTACAATATTGGTTAAGTTTAGACTTGTCTGATCACCCTAGTAAAAGTATGAATGCATTTGAATGATAGAAAATATTCATTGATTAGGGTTATGACACTTATGATTGTACTAATGCACTGTGGTGTTGTATGAGGATGATGTTATTCACTAACATGAAAGGTACATCAAGAAAGTTCTAGATCAAGAACATATGACCATGGTGGCATGAAGACAAAGACTCATCCATAGTCATGGATCACATAGAATATCTACTTACAAGGTATGTATGATTTGGTTCTACAATGGTTAACTTATGAGATATGCAGGTGACTAGCGTAAGTCATTGAAAAGAACAAGAAGACATTATGTGGGTATGTTAGACATAACTAGCAAGCTTGACAATCCAGGTATGTTTTCCTATATCAAGTTAGAATCCTATCTTGTGTTAGGATCTCTTGTATAAGTATATTTGGCATGATTGATAATGATGATTCATGAAGTTATAAGTTTGGGCAATCATGGGTTTATGCATATTATGCTTCTTAGTTTGATTAATGATATGACAAACTAGAAGACTCCTATGGTCAAATAAGAATATGCATGAGTAATAGAAGTCCTCCCTGAAACCTTGAATACTAATGCTTGTGATAAATTACCTATGTGTGAAATGATCATGACCATACATGTTAAGATTATTTAGTATCATAATGTTTTGATAGTATTGAAATTATACTAATGTATGTATGGTTATGTATGAGATCTTGAGGATAACACAATGATGAAACTGGTGCACTAAGCATGCATAGTGGTCCAGGCTGGATATAAGTTCAAGGACAGATAATCTAGGAAGCAAATATCAAGAGGGAGCACACTCCAGTAGTTCCTGCAAGGAAGTAAAGATTGAGAGGGAGTCCACCCAACAACTAAATAAAGATAAGTATTTGAATTATCATTCCTTATTTACTTAAATGATGTTGTTCATTCATGTACATACTTATGTTCCTAGATTTAGGATGTACATTTTGCATTTTAGAAAAGTTTCATTAATAAACAAGATACTACTAATACGCAAGTAATGGGTAACTGGCCTATGGTACTGTACAACATTCCATTGCTACTTATCTAGAATGAAACCTCTTTGCTAACATGTTGGGAGCTGTGCACACTCTTAACAAATGTTCTGGTAGAGATGGAAGGTATCTAGAATGTTACGGGATATGGATAAATGTTGTATTGAAGCATTGGCTATTGCATGATTGTATGACATATGTCTTTATGCATAAGAATTTGCTTTTTGAAAAACTATGAGAAGTTTCTAATCATGCAATTGAATTTGACTTGTAGGAATGATCATATGCAATCACCTACAAAAGAAGGACAACAACATTTGTTCTAGCAACGAAGTTCAAGAAAACTTTCTATTGAAGATATTGAAGAATCTAAAGTTTCGAGGATCTAGGATGCAGTAATGGAAGGATGCCATGATCAAGGAGTACAGGTTGATCATGAAGAATGATGTCTGGGATTTGGTCCCTAGACCAAAAGGGAAGTCTGTTGTGACTTCCAAGTGGATCTATAAGATCAAGCATGCTGCAGACGGTAGCATAGAGAAATACAAGGCGAGGTTTGTAGCTCATGGCTTCTCCCAGAAGGAAGGGATAGATTATGAAGAAAATTTTGCACCTGTAGCCAGATACACTTCCATCAGAACAGCACTTGCTTTGGCTGCAGTGATGAAGTGGATGATACACTAGATGGATGTCAAGACAACTTTCTTGAATGGTGTAGTCGAAGAGGAAGTGTATTTGGAGTAGCCAATCGGTTTTGATACACATGAAAGGGTGTCATATGTGTGTAAAGCAGATTCCAACCTTTACTACAAGGTTGAGGAAGGAAATCCAATGATACTCCTATTGTATGTGGATGACCTGTTTGTGACAGGTGATGATAGATTGATTGCCGAAACGAAGAGGAAGCTTGCTGCCGAGTTCGAGATGAAGGACTTGGGTATGATGCATTATTTTATAGGTATGGGGCTGTGGCAGAGTGTAGATGGAATCTTCCTTGGACAAGGGAAGTATGCAATAGATATCCTGAAGCAGTTCGAGATGATGGATTGCAAGGCCATGGACACACCTATGGCATCGAACTTTGATCTATTGAGTGATGATTTATCAGATTCGGTTGATGCCACGATGTATCATCATATGATTGGGTCCTTGATGTACCTGATGAACACGAGACCAGATATTTGCTTTGCGGTGAACACATTGAGCCAGTTCCTAACGGATCCTAGACATGTTCACCTAACTGCTATAAAGCATATTCTGAGGTACCTGAAGGGTACAGTTGACTATGGGCTCAAGTATGATGCGAATCAAAAGTTTAACCTGGAAGGTTATGTTGATTCAGATTGGACAGGAAGTGTTGCAGATAGGAAGAGCACTTCGAGGTGCTTCTTTAGTATGGGATCAAGAGTGATCTCTTGGTTTAGTAGGAAGCAGTCCTGCGTAGCACTGAGTACAACTGAAGAAGAGTATGTCGCATCTTGTTCGGCTAGTTGTGAGGCAATCTGAGTTATTTGATCTCCCGTTGGATGCTACCTGTGTCTTCTGTGACAACCAGAGTTGTGTGAAGTTGTCTAAGAACCCGGTGTTCCATGACAATTAGAAGCACATCGAGATCAAATATCACTATATCAGGGATATGGTGTAGAGAGGAACAATGAAGCTCCTATATGTTGTGACAGATGAGCAAATTGCAGAAGTGCTGACCAAACCACTAACCAAAGTGAAGCTTGAGTACTTCAGAGAGAGGCTTGGTGTTTTTTAGATAGAATATACTTCGAGGAAGAAGTTATGGGACACATTTGCAGGAGCCATTCCAAGCATGGTGATAGGAGTATCCTTCCCATGGTTGTGGATGTAAGCACTGTGTGATGAGCATCAAGACGATGCTTCAGTATTTGCTATGATGATGATCAGGATGATCATATGATGATGATGTGCATCAGGATGATGTACTATATGATGATGATCAATATGATCATGAGTATCAGGATAATACTCCACAGACAGATTCTATAGGTAGCATAGAAAATATCCTGGGAGATTCGATAATCTATGCTCGGATGCTCTTTCGAGGTTTTTCTACAGGTTGGCCATGGACAGGTTGGCCGTGGACAGGTTATGCAGGTAGCATAGAAAAGATCCTAGGAGATCCGATAGTCTGTGCTTGGATGCTCTTTTGAGTTTTTGCAACATGTAGCATAGAAAAGATCATGGGAGATCCTATAGTCTGTGCTAGGATGCTCTTTCAAGGTTTTTCTACTAGAGGCATGTAATCAGCCCTGGAGATCCGATAGGTTGAGCTATGTGCTCGTAAAAGTCCTAGGATGCTCTTTAGATTTTTTGCAGGTTGCAAGACACTCTTTTAAGGTTTTTCCTAACCACATAGAAAATATCTTGGGAGATCCTATAGTCTGTGCTAGGATGCTCTTTTGAGGTTTTGTGGTGGTGGTCACATAGAAAAGATCCCGGGAGATCCTATAGTCTGTGCTAGGATGCTCCTTCGAGGTTTTGTGATGGTCACATGTAAAAGATCCTTGGAGATCCTATAGTCTATGCTCGGATGCTCTTTCAAGGTTTTGTTGATGCACGTAATCAGTAAGGCCAAAGATGATGAAGACCTATAGGAGGCTAGGCCTACAACCAGCATGAAAAAGGGTTGGATCTGTAGAACTTCCTATGATGAGAAGAATTATTAGATAGCACCAATGATCGAGATGATGAGTACATCAACAGTGACGATGATGCTCTGTGATCCAGTGACGATGATCCAGCTCCAGAATTGAAGACTCCTGCCTATATGTATTGATGACTTGTATCGAGAGAATACCTTCCTAGTTAAGAGGGAGTGTTGATGTATTTGTAACTTCAGAAGATATTCAATTATATATTGTATGTATTACATTTGTACTTTATTGTATCCCCAATGGAGATGTATTATTCCTCCAATTGGAAGTGTCATCAGTTGTACTTGCAAGTGTCGCAAGCTATATTGTAAGTGTCGTAACTTATACTTGATGGGTTATTAGACCACCTTCATGGGGTTGGCCCTGTATGAGTCATGTGGGTTAAAGGGTTGTTAGACCACCCTAGTGGGGTCGGCCCAGTCAGTATTATGTTAATTGGTTAAGTTGGGCTGACCTAGTTGAGTAAAGTTCAAGTGAAAGTAAAAGTATAAATAGAGAGTGTGACTCTCTCATTTGACATATTCTCTCATTCACTCACTTTGCATTAGTGAGAGAGAGGAGGAGTGCACACAAGTGGAGGAGGAGTAGCTTCTACAGACATTTATCTTTTGGGGATTCATCTTGGTGATCTTTGTATTGGTGCTTATTCTATCTCTGAGGAAGTTGTGGGGTTTTTCACCTTCTTGGTTTTCCCCGGTGAAATGCTTTGTGTCTCTTGTCTCTTGTCTCTTATGCTTGATATGATGTACATGTTGTTCTCTCAGTTAAGATCCTAGATCATATTGAATTAAATGATGAAAAACTAACAGAGAAGGGACATGAAAGAAGTTTTAGAGGCTATCATATGCGTTGTGTGCAAAGGGAGGTGGTAGGGGTGAAAAATTTTACCACTAGGAGATCTCAGAGGAGACTAAGACGCTTTTAGAATAACATAAGGGTGATATTGAATATGGAAAGGAGTCATAGGACACCCTGAAAAAGCAACAAGTATGGTCGACTTGGGTGGACGATGTCGGCTCATACTGCACTTCCGAAACAAAGCATGCCAAAATGGTTCTTTTGTATTGGCAGATGAAGACGATGATCGAACGAGCATTAATGGACACCCAACATGGCTTCCTGGAAACAGGAAAGTGGGTTGAGGCAATTGTTGAGTGGAATCCAGACCAAATCTTGAAAATTAACACCATTTTGAACGGGATTGCTAGCACCATCAAGGAGCTCATCTCATGGATTACTGTTCTGGAACAACTTACCATTTGAAAAGTCTTTAAGCCGAGAGAGACAGAGCCCCAATATGGGGACTGGAATCCAAAGATAAAGGTGCCAATTGTTACCATTTTTATGATGTCTAGTTGGACTTGGTCTAGCTCTAGTAATTTTGGTTTAATTAATGGCCGATAGTTTTTTTTCTTGTTTGGTTGTTAGTTGTTTTAGTCAATTTTTTATTATGTTGAATTAAGGTTTAAACTTTGAAACTTGGTATGGGTGGATGTCTTGGTTTCCCTTTGGGGAAAGCTATCCATGAGACACTTGTTCTGCATTTTGAAGGACTCATGTATGGTTTTTTTTCAAGGTAATACAATGTATATAGAAAGTTACAAAAAAACTTATATCAAGTTAACTAAGAAACTAATTAGGTATTAGAGGATATTGCAATAATTCTAATTTTATTTCATTTTCTTAATAAGTGAAACATGTCTATTCTGTTTCCTTGCTTTATTTATTTGATTCACACCTCATCTTCTCCCTCCCCAAGGATGAGTTTGATAAAAAGACTAGCTAAAGAGGAGTTGACACTTAAGTCATAGACTCATAATAGTGGTAGTGTCTATATCACTCTTTTTAGGGGGTTTGGAAGGGGTCCTTGAGACTATACTCTTAGGTATCTATGTAAACCATTTTGGTTCCACCCAACTGTGACTTCATATCAAGTCCTTCAACAAAGAGAGTTTTTTATTATTCCAATTTTCATCTTGATGATCCTTTGATTTCGAAAAATAATCCACCACATGCTCATGCTCAAATGAACTTTGCAATGGAAAATAATTCATTCATAATCCATTAGTTATGTCTAGTTATGATTCTCACATTCCAAAGAAAATAATATAGGAATCCCTTTCTTCAAATTAGAAAAAATGTATATTCAAGCAAATTTTGTGCATAACATCTCTTCCAGTACCTAAACTAGAAGCGACGTACTAGAACTCAAAAAGAAAAATTCAATAGGATCATAATGATGAAGGCATTTTACCCTCATCATCCACATAGGTTTAGATGGAGAAAGGATCAAATTATTCCCCTCATTGCTGAAATGGAATCCCTTTGATTATGGACCATTTATCATATGTAATGTAATATGTGTTATTGTGCTCTTTTATGTATCTAATATAAATCGCTCATTTACCATTGAGTATGAGGATTTCTATTGCAAACTCATATTTTATCATGGAATCTTTAGGAATTGCACAATGCCTCTAAAAACATTTATGTCAGTCCCAAACATAAACTAATATTGTCGATGAAGTATTATTCCAAGACTCATCGTGGTGCCTATGTGAATCACACTTTAATATTTAGGAAGATAACTACCACACATGCAACACCAAGGGTAAATCACATCCCTTGATACATAGTTGTAGCTCCTTCACTTGTGCATTTTGGTTCTTGAGCCTATATAGATTATGCATCTGTTAGAAAGGGACACTGCAAGAAAAACACATTGCTTGTTTTTCTATTGCATGCATCTACCTTGTTTTTTTGCCTTTATAGAACATTTTGGAATATGCAAGGTTTGACATATCACTACTCCAGAAAAAATCCATCATCAGTTGCCTTGAGGCAATGCTACAATTACCCAACTATGTGTGTTTGTATTCGTAAGGAAAGATCACATCATTGCTTATGTTGGTGTGTTCTTTACCTCGTCTTACAATGTGTTTTTCCTTGGGATGGCTACATATAGAAAAGTGAAATAATGATTGTTTCCATGTTAAGTCAACATTAATCTACCAAGATTGCCAAATGATACAAGGTAAAGAACATGAGAAGAAAATTCATGAAACTAGGAAATTGAAAAAACAAAATGATTTTCAATTAGTTGTCAGGTTGAAAATAACATAAAACAAACAAAATAACATTTTCAATTACTACTTTATAACTTTGGAATAGTTGGGAAGAAAACAATTATAAGATTAAATGGAAACACCCTTTTCTAAGAAAGAAAAACTTACCATCAAATTGTCAATAGAGCCTAGATTAGGTGGTTGGGAGCATTGGTTGTGACACTCCCCACCCAGGTTCAAAACTAGCTCGCGACATGTTATGGTAGACATTGGGGATACCTTGATTCTTCATGAATAGTAGGTGTCTGTCTTTTCGTGGATGTAGCCCTTGACAATAGTGAACCGAACTAAAACAAAATACAAAAAAAAGCATGCCATCAAATTAACAAGCAATCTAACACTATATTTCCAAGGAAGTAAAAGAAAGATGGAAAGTGTTCTAAAGAATACATGTCTCAATCTGCTACAAAAGTAAAAGGTTCTTAAAATATAGATATTTAACACGTACAAAATTTTAGCCCTTGTATTCTTTTTACAAATCCTAAGGTTAGGAAAAACTATTGTATGAAGGCTTAGTTTTGATTTGTTATAGAAGAAACAAATAAAAACATATTGATGTCTATCACTTAATAAAATTCCATTTAAGTCTCAAAATGCCAAATTTTACACAACTCTCAAAATTAATGAATTTTAATTTTCACATAAGGGAAATTGCTTATAATCCATATATTTAGTTTTTGGTAAATTTCAGGCTAATCTTCTTTTTTCTTCTCTTTTATGTTTTTTTTCTTGACCAAGAAAATCCCATAACCAAGAATTTTTACCCAAGTTGGGGCTAGCCTTAATGTTGGACGGAAAACCCATGGAATAGTGGCTACTCCCATGATAGTCCCATCCTCAACCCCTCCCCATAAGGTTTGAAATAGTGACCTGATGGGGACTAAACCCCACACAAACCAATTGATCTACACCTCATGGGTAATTTTAGGCTAATCTAAGCATTTCAAGTTTTTTGCAAATCTTAAGGTTGGAAATCTCAAGGAGAAATAAAACAAGAAAGTGGTTGTCATTGATTTTTCCATGGATCTAAAGTGGAAGATTTGTCACATGGAAAGAAGAACATATCAATAAACTACTCCAAAAATACTAAAAAACAATAAACTTTGATCAACGAATAAATTTGTATGATCAAAACCAATTGAGTTACCATTTTATTAATTATAAGTTTTAGCAATGTGCATACTATACAAAAAAATTTAAATGATTGCTTATCTAGTCCTATAACATTTTTCCCCTGGATTATTCTTCACAAGCATTATAAATTCCTTTGAGAGAGATAAAGAGAGCACCGAGGGGGCACACTTCCAATAATGCTTTAAAATATTTGTACATAATGCTCCACAATATGCAAGAAGGAATGAAGGGTTTCTCAAGCTCCAATGGTATTCCCAAATGGTTTTGCAAACAAATATTCAGACAAAATCCTATATCTCTATAATATATTGAAATATTGCTATGGTAAGATTGCATTAGTAAAGACCCTTAAATAATAATAAAAAGATTCAACTAAATAATGGAATGCAAATGCATAAATTCACTACAAGATTTATGAGAGGGAAGAGAAAATGATATCACTAATGATAAGAAAATCATACATTATAGCTACCTTTATTTGGAAGTGACCACCCATGCCCCAAGGATAAAGGAAGTGCTTCTTCTTGGCTTTGAAGGGTGAAGGGTGATTTCCTAGTCTTCAAGATTGCAAGAACAAGTGGACACTCATAATTTCTCTAGCGTGAATATAATTTCACCAAAAGATGAAATAATGGATACCATAAACTTTTCTTTTATAGATTTTGATAGGATTTTTGGGGTGGTTTTCCATATTTAATTGATGTCAAAAACAGCCCAAAGGGGTTGGATCCATTGGTGAAGAGCGAGGAGTTTTTCACCAGTGAGCAAGGTTCAATTCTAATGAAGGTCGAACCTAGAGCCATGGGGGCACCTTGAGGTAGTGGCCAAACATGTGGTTCCACCCAAAGACATTGTATTAAATGATCTCGTGAACAATGGACACATAATTGGATCAAATCCCACCCCCATTTCCTCCTAACATTTGAGAGGTTATAAAAATAAAATTAGAAATAAATTTGTTTAGAGTCTGCACCCTGCTCTACTCTGCCTTGCTGCATCTGAAACTCATCTACACTCTTAGTGTTTGACGCCATGGCTAGGCCATGGGGGGAAGGGAAAATCCTTCCTTCTAGAACGCAGTTTTACAATCCAAGCTACTAAGTGGAAAACCCTAGGAAACAAAGATCTCTCCTACTCCTATAGGAAAAGGGTTGGCAATCCCAAAGCAACTTCAAGTATCAAATCAAAAATCGACAGGCGACCATCAATCCTCAGCTGGTCTCGATCAGACTATAGGAGAATGTTCTGGGAAGTCACGGGAAGATAAAACAAAACAAGTCGAAATCCCGGCACCAATACCACCGCAGAACCCAAACCCTAGCAGTGGCGACGCTAGGGTTTCATGATCTAGTTTTTTTACCTAAGACGACTGATATCCCAAGTCTAGAGATAGCCTCAACAAAAATCAGAGAATACTGACAATACATAAGAGATCATGCTCCCATTTGCAAATTTATGGGCTTTTGGCCAAGTGAAAGGGCTCTACAAGGATGGATCTTGCACAAATGGAAGCCAAAAGGAGATGTGGATCTGAAGCTGGGATCAAAAGGATTATTCATAGTAGTCTTCTTTAATGTTAAATACATAGAAATAATTTTTGAGCAAGGACCCTACTTCTTCAATAAATCTGGCTTATTCATGAGACACTAGAAAGAGAACTAGTGCCCCAAAAAACAAGACTTCACGGAAGTCTGAGTTTATTTCTGGTTGTACTCCTTTCCACAGGAATACTGGGATGAGGAAACCCTAATGGGCATTGATAACACCTTGGGAAAGTTCATAAAAATATTTGAAATAAAAAAAAGAGGTCGATACACTTCCTACGCCAGAATCTGTGTCCATATGAATGTTTCCAAAACCCTCCCGGAAGCAATAATACTCAACTTTCAAGATGAAGACTGGATCCATCCCCTAGACTATGAACACATCCCATTCAGATGCCGACACTGTCATGAATACGGAAACCTGTATCGGGATTTCCACAATCTACCACCAACCTCACCCCAACTAGCCCCTCAACAAAATCCCAATGATGGTTTTACCTTGATCACTCGTAGAGGAAAAGGGGTTCCAAAAAACAAATGCATCAACCTACTCCGAAGAATGTTGATCACAATCCCTTTTCCGCTTGTGTTGGAGAAAAATTCCTATGGCTTGGGGTGGACCACAACAGACAACTGACTACCAGAAAGTAACTCAATTCTCAATGCTATGCTATATAAATGACAATGCTAAGATAATGAAGAATATAACCAACCTTAATCCAAACGTTTGATGTAGATCCCCGTTGGAGCTTTCAAATCATGCACTTGAACCTGCAAATTAGTCTTGACAACCAATATACATCAAGCACATATAATATATAAACGACATTAACATCATCAATAGCAATGGTCCATGATATCATAAGTAAATGAAACCCAATGTAATATAAACCACATTCACAACATTAATGGACGAGAATATGAGTATTTCTATTAATAAATAACAAGAAGTACAATGTGATACGACCTCTTGCTGACAACAAATCTGAACCAAGATCTGGGTCTCTCCACTTGTGCCTCCACCACTTCAATCCTCCATGGAATGGCAAACTCAAACTATGATAGGAGTTTGGAAGGTGAACATAAAGGGTTCACAACTACAAGGATCAATGAGTGTAGACTCAAGATAGGGCAAAAATCCATTAGAGTTATCTTGCTCTCTCTTTCTCCTTCGGTCCATATGCCATATGTGCTCAATATATAGTCCTCTCAAAGGTAAGTGAAATGACACATCGAGGCATTTCGAGGAAAATGGAGGGCCAAAGGTCACCCTATGACCGCTTTTTGGGAGTAAAAAGAAATTAACTAGTGATTTTTACCATTTTACATGCTACCCATGGGCTATAGTGATGCAACTCGCGGGTATGCCCACTAAAGTGATGCAGATAGCGTACAGGGGAAAAAATAGGAAAATAGTGTGTCTGAAGGATATAAAGTGGATCTGAGTCAGTAAAATGGATCCTACAGGCCAAAGAGTGTTGATGCTCACAAGGTGGAAAATTACATTGTAACAGATGCCCCCTAATGTGTGAGGTCAGAGACTGATGCTACGATGGCCGAAATACATTATAAATCTCAGAAGTGGAGTGATGGAGACACAAGTGGAAGGAGCAACTCACTCATCATAATACAATAGTATCCCTGAATACATGTCGGTATAGTACAACAATCTGATATAATGGCCATGAATAGGCAATGCATAGTGAATACATGTCATAAGTGATCACATCCATGATCCCTCTACAGTAAGATAAGGTCTCCTGCTGAAAAGGAAACAACTGGTGCAAACTGGAGGTACCAAGTGCTGATATCTGAGAGGTGATATCTCAGATGTAAAGTCATAATCATAAGTAGCATACTGAATGCCACTATCACCTGGGGTCTTCTACACAAGTCTTCGATGGTGCAAGTCCCATCAAGTGAATAAAGGAGTTGCGGTCGAACCTGATGTGACATCATCTAATTATCGATCAATGATGTATACCGTTAAAAGATGCGAGATAACCCACTGATAATGAAAATGGGAATCAAGGCACAAAGTACAATCATCAAAGTGAGAATAGATGGGTTGAAGTTGAACACTAGGATGAATCCATCGATCAGGGGACATTGATGTATTCCCAAAACCGTCGATGGTGAGAGAACCTGCCACTAATGACTGCAAGCCTCAAGGTACTCAACCGAAATCTAAGCCTCAAGTCCCGAAATAAATGGGTTGAAGTCAACGGAATGAGACTCGCTGGAAGGAGGGCATTAAGGCATACCCCA
The DNA here is from genome assembly GCA_027924585.1 of Larix kaempferi. NCBI lineage: Eukaryota > Viridiplantae > Streptophyta > Pinopsida > Pinales > Pinaceae > Larix > Larix kaempferi. Next base: position 21,562,559 of record BSBM01000070.1, on the reverse strand, counting down.
TCAACCAGCATGAGGTACCAGCTACACTGAAAGATTTGGAAGATATCAGGTGAAACCTACTGACTCAATAAGGATGGTCGACATGAAATAGTCAAGAAATCTGAGGGTTGGCCGACTCTGGTTTTAGGACTTCCTTTGAACAAGAGCATGAGCATATGGATAGACTCAGGAAGCATAGACTCAATATAGACTGTGTGATGCAGGAGTGTTGACTAACGTGATCTCAATCGACAGGGGTTCACCTCACTGTCGACACATACCGCAATCTCCCTGGGCACCGGCTCGGGCAGGTTTGAGCCCACCCAGCAACACCCACAGAGCGGATGAGATCTCACTCGAGGCATCTAGGAAGGGCAGACGGAACCATGTTTTCGTCGAGGGAGGAGGAGAGTTGTGGCTGCATGGACTAACTCTATTGCGGTACTTAAACAGAAACTTTAAACATTCGGCAAGGAGTTATAACATATTGCTTCATCGCATCATTTATCATCACATTCAACATAGAATATATTACCTAATCATAGCATTTATCATCACAGCAATAGTAAGCAGACATAGCGTCAAACAACATTCATATATCGCAACATTGCACAAAGATTGTACCAAAACATCATCATTATATTACTGTCGCGATCATATACCAGAAGCAAAACATAGATCTCCGTACACAATCATTCTTCTTTCTCCATTCTTCTCTATATCTAACACTTACAACTCTCATGTATTTATAGGCTTCTGCCATTACAATATTTGTCCACTTACAACTGACTTCCTAACCGACACTATGGACAATCAACCCCATATCTAACTGACTTGGTCCAAATGACCCCAAAAATCCACATACTGCGGTACAACTGACTCACTATTACATAATATATGGTCCAAGTGACCCAAAACCCACCAACTGTAGTATTCTTTAACACAAAATACTCCTTCCACCCCCTCCTTTGGTGTGTCACAGCATCGGCGGTACCACGACCTTTCCCCATCGAACCGCCTGCCAATAGGCCCCCAACACAATCTTGTGGCTCGCCCTCGAGCCACATCAACTGCTGGACATAGTGCACGTCGTGGTCTTTGCCTTGAAGTCTACATACGGCTGTTCGACATTCCACACTAGCTCCTGAGCATCCTTAGTTGTTGCCTGACTGTTGATCACATCGTTGGCTGATGGGTGATCGACAAGCTTGTCCATGACCTGCTGTCGATACTTCTGTACTGCTTGTAGTGCTTCACTGGCCTGCAGCATCAGTTTCCCGCCAGTATCCTAGAATTCTTCCAACTGGGCCGCACGTATCTTCTGTCGTTCATCTTCCTTGGCAACCCGTTGTTGCAATTCCTTCAGCTCGTGCGACTTAGCGACTTGCTCCATTGGTGGCAGGGTTCTCATCGCAGCATTTAATGTGGCCACTTGGCCCTCCGCTTCCTATCGGATTTTAGTGAGCTGGTCAACTTGCTCATCATGAACAATGCAGCCCCAAAATTGTATCGTTTTGGCGGTGAGCCTGGTTTCCTGCATTTCCAGCTCCTCCATCTGGGTGGCAACTTCCTCAAGTGCCCTTCTTCATTCATCCACCTCGGCCTAAGGCGTACTTGGTTTCAGCTGGACCTTCAACTCACAGTTTTCCTGTAGTAATTGAACAATAGCAGCCCCCAGCCACTGCACTCGATGGTGCACGTCTACCTCTTCAATTGGCTCCAGGACATGTTGATATGCCTCTGTGATCGCCCGGTCAACCCGAACACTGTCGTCCCACATGCGAGCCTTTTCCGTAATAAGGAAATCTTGTTCCTTTTTAAGTGCTTCAAGGGCACGACCCTTATCGGCCTGCTCCTTCTTAAGGTCAGCTTCAAGGTCATCCACTTCTTTCCGCGTTGTAGCAGCCTGGCTTGTAAGCTCGTCAATAGCAGCGTTTGCAGCTTCCTCGTTTGCATGCAAGTGTTGAAAGCTCTTGTTGATTTCATGCATTCTATTCGCCATTTCCTGGGAGGCGATCTTCTGCATTGTCACCAGCGCCATTCCCGGTAGTTTATTAACATTGACAGTGATCTGGGTAACCATCTACAGCACATTTTGCAAAGCCTCATTGTCGGTCACAATCACAGTTGGGGGAATGTTGATATTCTGGACTCGGGGCGTGGTGCAGATTGCAACTGTCTCCTTCATGGGTATAGTACCGGGTTCCTTTTGTAACACTACATTACACAAAGAATCCATACGAGCAGCAAGCGTAGAGAATCCCTCCTCCGTTTGGATGGAAATCTTGTCGGCAGCCGCTGTGGTGGCATGGTTAAGGGCTGTGATTAACCGGCCCAACTGCGCCTCCGTTGGTAAAGACATCCCACTGATCGTCGCATGCTCGTGGTGCCGTTTTGACCGGTTTTCCTCAAGAGCGTGGTCACTATCATCCGCAGCTGGTGTTTTGATTAACTCGTGATCAGAACTATGATGACTCTGTTGATCCTGAGCTGATACTCGATCCGTAGGGCCCACCAGCAGACCTCCAACATCAATTTCTACGGAACTCATGGGCTTTTGCCAAGCCTCCGGCCACTCATTCACAATAGCCTCCAAATCTATCGCTGTCACTTTATACCTCGTCTGCAATCATTGTTGCTCAATATCATGGCGAGCTTGTATATGTATAACACTTGGTCATATTGCAAATGCCATGACAGGTGTGAATTGTGCCACAGTATCTTCGGATGTTCGCGGGACCTGTGTTGCTGTATCACAAATCATTTCCGAATACAGCTAAAACTGCAATTGGCACACCCTGATGCACTGAGGCTCTCGTACATACCATAGATTTTGATAATGTGCCCCTCGTTGTTCCGCTATAGTTGGGCAGTCCATACCCTGGTAGGTGTCAGCCTCTTTCCATGCAACTAAAGTGATCAGCAGCAACAACCAACTATATGAGAAAACACCTTTACCCACTTGGACGTCTGTGACATCCTCCGTGAGTTGATTCAAGAGATATAGGGACCATTTCATTTGGACTCCTTCCGCACATTGCTCTGCGCAAGCAACTATTCCCGAATTACATTAGTTAGGGAGACCTCCCCTAATCACTTTACAGGATAGGATCTTAATGCCCGTGAGTACCGCCTAACTATTGCAGCTACTAGTGCGATACCCACGCCCATCCGATTCCAATTCATACTTTTGTGCCAACCGACGTTCCCGCTTCTTCTCATTTTCTTTTCCTTGAATAAACTGTGCCGGATCAACGCCATTCTTGGGCAAGCCAGTAATGAGATAAATCAAGCCAACAGTGACTGGGACTTCTCTATCCAACCACAACGAACCCCCATGGAAACATGACAAGAGCTACTTTACACAAGCACCAACTTCCACTAAGCGCCCAAAATGCGACATGTTAATGAGCCCTAACAAGCTGGCCTGCCACAGTCCTCGTGCCCAGTCATGTATCTCTGGAACCGGTGAATTGTGTGTCTCAAGCACATATGGTGCTGATGCAATTTCGGTTTGGGCCATCGTGTCGTGGTCCTCGTAGCGCAGGCGCATCAGTGCCGGCCCAATATCCACCGAGCACGTCATCCCAGCCGGGAGTGCGGGCATCTTCACACTGAATTTCTGTTTCAGGTTTATTTTACGCGGGGTGGCATCCGGCCGAACAGGAGGGATGTAACCAAGAATATTACTAGCGTACTGTCCCAGCCATTGTGAAGATGGATGAATGGTGCAACTGGACTGCCCCACCTGCTCCAAAGCTTCGTCATCCACTGCAGACCGAAGCAACCTCTTACTCTGCGGAGATTCAGAAGGATGACTTCCTCGGTGCTTCTTAGCAACGCTTGATGCTCCCACCAACATGTTGGAAACCTTGGCTCCAAGATCAACAGTGTCCGAGGACACAGCTTCTCGTTCTACAGCAACCAGAATGAATGGAGACTCTACTTCACTGCTAATTTCTACTGTCTCCAATTCGCCTAGCATACCTCACCACTCCTCGTTATATACTTAACAACAACTATCTCATATCACTACAACACTCCACAACAACACGTATTACTAATTCCTCGGTGTCTTCTGCTCGACGCTAAACCATACTTATAGCATCTACCGAAATCCACTGTAATCATGACTAAATCATGCATTAACTCAACCAAATCCTGTATTAATGAGGCAAATCCGTCATCGATCCTGTTCGTCGATCGACCGGATCCGCCATTAATGCCCATCATTCAAACAGTGCCGTTACTTAACTATCTAAACGTTTGGCATTTATTACTAATTTGACCGGGTCGCAATGCTGCCATGTGTCTCTGACTGCTCCAAACTTGCGGCACAAGTCTCCCTGCTTTCGCATACCTGCTTCTCTGGGTGCACCATCTGCCACCAAGCAACCTGCAACACACACACACACACACACACATATATATATTTTTTGTTGTGACTCAGACATCGCACTACTCCAAGCCCGATCGATAGGGCTTCAACCTATGACCATTTACCATCTTGGGGAGCATCGCCCCATCCAATTGCTGCAGCTAAACCGCTCCACCTGAAGTAATACTAGTGATGCAATATGGACCTAGCCAATGCATCTGCAATTTTCCTGGATGTTTCATAAACTTATTGTCATATAATAACACCAAGTCGCCTTACTGAAACTATTTTTTTTTTATGTGGCGATCATGCCATGCTTTTTGGCGATCCTTCTCCACCCCTTGGTGAAAGCCAGTGATAAATCGATCCTCTTCCAGCTGCACCAATTGCACTAGACGTTCATCTAATGCTACAACATCATCCATGCTCGTAATAGCTGCAATTCGTAGACTTGGAACAATGTACTCCATAGGCATAATTTCTTCCTTCCCATATACCAGCTTAAACGGTGTTTGACCAGTCAACCTTTTACATGTGGTGCGATAGGCCCACAACACTGCTGGGATTTTCAGATCCTAGTCATCGTGGTTCGCATTGCACACCCTTGTCAACGCATGCTCCAATACCTTGTTAAACGCCTCCACCGTTCCATTTTCCTGTGGGTGATAGGGTGTACTCTTCTTATGCTGTATCTGCAATTCTTTCGTCAAGGCGCTGATAGTGCGATTAAGAAAGTGGCTGCCTTGATCACTCAGCAATATCTTGGGGCAGCCGAAACGAGTGATAATGTGATCAAACAAAAATCGAGCAGCCGTTGCGGCGAAGCAATCAACTACAGTTGTTGCCTCAGCTCATCGAGTCAATTACTCTATCGTCGTGACAATATACTGCGCACTTGTGCATTTTCCTGGTGGATGAATCGGTCCGACAAAATCCACAGCCCATTTTTCAAATAGTTGCAGTGTCACTTGAGGTAGCAGTGGCGTATCATCTCGTCTGGACGGCTTACCAGTTCGCTTACAAATATCGCAAGATTGCGCATAGTCTATCGCATCATTATGTAATGTGGGAAACCAAAGTCCTACACGCAGTACCTTCCGGGAAGTCGCCCAACCGCCATAATGTCCTCCCGCTACTCCACCATGTGCCTTAGCCAATATCTGTGCTTTCTCATGCGGCAAGACACATCTGCGCAATATCTCATCAGCGCCCAATTTATACAATTGTCCCGTGATTAGCTGAAAGTCAGTAGCCTTGACAACCAATTGCTTCTTCTGAGTAGTGGTAAAGTCAACGGGCGTGGTGCCGGTGACCAGAAATTGAAGCATGTCATCAAAATATTGATCAGCGGTGGAAACTTGAAATAGTTGGGCATCCGGCAACCCGTCTTCAATATTAGTCAGTTCCTCCCCTGTGTCAATCCGTGACAAATGATCTGGTCCAACATTCAACCGCCCTAGTTTCACAATGACTTCGAAATCAAACTCCTGAAACAAAAGTAGCCAACAACAGATCTCCCCCCCCAACACAGGCTTATTGACCGAGTATTTCAATGCGAAATTATCAGTGAACATTTTAAAGTGGCCACCCAACAAATAATGCATGAATTTTTGCAGTGCGTAAACCATGGCCAGACCTTCTCGTTCTGTGGTAGTGTAATTGTGTTCGACAGAGGACAGCTTCTGATTGGTAAAAGAAATGGGCTGATCAAGGTCGCCTTCTCCAGGTTGAGCCAACACAACACCTAGTGCAATCGATGAAGCATCAACATGGACATGGAATTCCTTACTCCAGTCTGGAAAGACCAAGATCAGGGCCGACACCATCTTCGCTTTGAGCATTTCGAAGCTATTTTGACATTCCGGACTCCACAGGAATGTTGCGTCCTTCTTGAACAACTTTTCCATAGGGGCAGCAATCGCATCATACCCCCTAATGAACTTGTGATAATATCCCGTATAACCCAAGGTTGCGTGCAACTGCTTAACGGTGGTTGGCGGTTGCAATCCCAAAATGAGTGCAATTTTGGCTGGATCGATCACCAATCCCTGCTTACACACGATATGACCTAGCAATATCCCAAACGGTGCATAGAAAATACATTTCTTCAAGTTTAGCGATATCTGGTGCTATCGGCATCACTCAAGCATTAACCGCAAATTGGCCAGATGATCACAAATAAATCCATAAACGGTATAACCATCCATATATACCTACAAAAACTTCTGAATAAAATCTTTGAATGCTACAAAAACGAACCGGGAGAAGATCGCAGGTGCATTCTTCAAACCAAACGGCATTACTGTGTACTGAAAGCAACCCCATTCAGTAACGAAAGTTGTCTTATGGTGATCCTCCTTGGCAATGCGAATCTTATGGTAGCCAGAGAATCCATCAGTGAAAGAGTACATCTCCTAGCCACCCACTCCTTCAAGTACTTCATCAGTAAATGGGGTCGAAAAAGGGTCATGCAAGCAGGCATCATTCAACTTTCGCAAGTCGACGCAAATGCGCACTTAGCCTATTTTCTTGTCCTGCACCACCATAGGACTGATCCATTCGGACTCTTCCACGGGTTCAATAATACCAGCATCCAACATGCGATCAAGTTCCGCCTTGAACTTTTCTTTATGTCATGGATTCAGCCGATAAGCTCGCTGTCGGACTGGCTTAGCATCTGGTTTCAATGGAATCTTCATCTCTCCTAAATCACCCAGGATTCCCTTCATTTCGAAAAACTTCGTGGGAAACACATCTTGAAACTCATGAAGTAACTCAGTAACCTTACTCATCATCTCATTGTCCCAATAATCCCCAACATTGGCAAACTTGGGAGTAGCCTCGGTGCCGATATTCGTCTTGCGAAGCTGCAATGGTTGATTGAATGGATTACTTGGCACACCAGGTGGGACCACATCGCGACTTCCTTCAGATTCGGGAATGTTAATATTCCAGGGATCATCACCGTCCTCTGGCCCTCCACTGATGTTGAAGCACTCCATGAGAGACTGCATTTGGCAGTGTGTGTGTAGGTCGACAGGGTAGGCCGCCGGAACAACCTGAAGTACCACGTCGCGGATGAGCTGCAGGGCATTATGGACATCAGGGTTAGCATCTGCAAAAGTGAACATATGAGTGAAACAGATCGTCAACTCCCCCCATGTTGTAATGTATCAGTGCAACTCGGCTGTAGTGTACCACGAGCGCAGTATCTCATCCAAAGTATGGACAAAAGCATGGACCCACTCATCTCTGGGTTGCGTTACCCATAAGCGTTGGCATTCGATCACATGATCACTAGGATCAGTCCGGCCATCATACTTGCCAGTGTGATAAACCTCAGTATCGCCGAACCAAACCATCATCAACATTTGACACTGTGATCAACCTTTAATGAATTTCTTATGTGTCGTCCACCAGCGTGCTGGAGCAGCCTTCAGTGCTTCCTCCAAGGCCAGCAATTGCTGTGGTTTTGGGACGCTGTCTTCAAATTCTGCTAAAAAGGTGTTAGGCCAGGAAACCCCTCATAGACAGGCAATGTGATCGTTTATGTCGCAACACGACATAAGGATTGCGTAACTAAGCCACATTTTCGGAATGGTACTTCATGCATTCGATTCTGCCAATGTTCCAATGCCTCATCAGAGTCGGAAGACGCAGAACTCTCGCTGCGCCACTCCAACTCACCGTAGGCGGTAGGATGAATATAATCTTCAGAAATATTGAATGCATGGTCCCATCTAGCAGGATCATCATCTTTTATAGGCTCCATGTAGTGGCGTCCTTCAGTCGGATCCAATGGGGCTATGACTCTGAAATCGCAATTCTCAAAGGTCATCATGCGCTTCTTGAAGTTGATGGCATCTCCACTATCGTTAGCCCATCCAATCCCCAAGAGCGCCGAATAAGATCTTCCTCCCTCAACCACTTCGATAACATCAAAGTCAGCATAAGTCTTCATGCCCTCAATATCAATCGTGAGCCATGGAACTTGCCCAATGGGTGTTACCTTTGCATGGTTAGCCAACCAGAGCTGTACAGGAGACCAAATCAATGGGGGATTCCCCATCTTCTGCCATGCCTGCTTGGTTAAGATGTTAACATCCGAGCCAAGGTCAAGAATCACAGAGTCAACATCATATTCACCAATCTGAATATTCATTCGCATCTCCTTGCCAGTCTTTCATCGTTGTAGGGAGTTTACTACCGACTCCTACCATCCTTTCGGAAATCACTGCAACCATCCCTCAATCTCAACCAGGGAAACTGAGTCTCGTGCCAATGACAAACAGCTTTCAAGGAACTTTTGCAATGTCCTCAGTGGTGGTGGTCGATTAGCGTCTGATGTCGTATCAAAGACAGGCAGCATATCACAAACAAAAGCCTTACTGTAGTCTTTCTCCAAAGTGCGACATGCCTCCAAGAATGTCTCTTGCTCCATATCAATGTCGAAGGGTACCATCTTCTGACCAGCCAACCGAATCAGTGGTCGCGAACCATCTTCCCTAGTCGTCTTGCCTCCACGAGTGAGAACAGCCACCGAAGCATCTTGTGGTTGTGGTTCTGCAGAAATGGTCACAATATTTGCACCCTGCATCTGGTTCTACTACAGATTCCCTGGTTGATTGATATTTTGATTGGCATTCGAAGGTGGTCACGGGGGTTGGTTCTGTACTAGTTGCTGTACCAGGTTCTGTACTGGTTCCTATGGCTAGGCCTGATTTTGTAGCTGCGGAGCGTTCCCAGCTTGCCATCATGCAATCAACTGTGGACAATTCTCAACCGTATGATCATTACCAAAACAAAACGTACACTGTTTTTGTAGCAGTGGGTAGTCGCGCTAATAATGCCCCCATACCGTATAGTGGTAACATTGAATAGGTCCACGACCACCCCACTTGCCTCCTCCACGACCAAATCCGCCACCGTGTCCACCCCTGTATCCTCCATGGTAGCTGCCCTGCTGTTGTTACTGAGTTTGGTTAAAGTGTTGCAGCATCGATGCTGGTGTTATCCCTTGCCCTTGTGGTGCATACTGCGGTTTTTGTACATATTGTGGCTATGGGGGAGTCATTTGCATTAGAGTGTACTGTGCCATGAACTGCTGCGATTGCTGTTGCTGTGGTGCAAACTGCATCTGCGGTTGCGGTAGCGGCTGGGCTACCTGCGGTTGCAATTGTGGTTGTTGCACGATACACTAATCATCCTTGATGTACACATCCTCTCTTGTAGCAACCCATATGCACGGCAATCCTTGTCATCGTGACCCACCGACTTGCAGAATGTGCAATACATATTTCACGGGGTTGTAACCATTTTATACATATACGTGCAATTATCATGACTGTGCCCAAACACCTAACAAACGCAACACCATGACATACTTTCACCATTCAATGGGTTTGGCACACCTGACACCAAATAATTACGGAAATCCAGGCAATTATCCTTCATATGCCCTTCTCCTTGGCATCGTGTACACCATACTTCATCGTGATGTTCCTTGTTCTTCTTCAAATATTTCAACTGTATAATCAGGTTGGCGAGCTGTGTCTGTATCTGTGACATCCCGACTGCATTATCTCCAATCGGTGACGCCTCCAATCGCATTGCATCTCTAAAGCTTCTCTCGGCGTCGATATGTTTTGCTGCATCAGCGGCAGCCGAATGTGGGGTAGCAGTGCCGCAATGAACCATTCTTTATGTTGGACGACGCTCATATCGAAACTAACCTTTTCCATCAACGTCTTGAATCGCTGGTTGAAATCCCATACCATCTCATTGGGATACTGTTTAATTTCCTTCAATTCAGTAATATATTGAGCCTTCGACTTAGGCCATCTAAATTCAGCAATCAGCCCATCCCGAATATCATCTAGTGACTTCTCTGGGGCCCCTGTAGGGACTAAAATAAACTTCATGAACCAATCTAATGCACGACCTTGCAGAGTCATGGCTAACTGTCCTTTCTTAGCATTGGCATCAGTGATCTATTTCATGGTCCAGACCGCTTCACACAAAAACCAATACTGTTCTGGGTTGTCTGTCGCACTTCCATGGAACAACATTAACTTAGCATCATCGCCCGCCATTCTGGGCTTCTTTCCTCCTGTTGTTGTGCTACTACCAATTAATTTCTGTGGAATTGACGAACTTGGCGATGTCAAAGTAGTATTTCTTGTTGTTTGAGAGTCAATGAGCAGAGGTGTGGGTACGTTGGTGTTAGGGTTTGGTCCTGCCTCTATCCTGGGCATAGCCTGGTTGTCCCTATCAGGACTGTGAGGTCGCTTCATCCTGTGTGGTCTTCCTTCGCAGTTTTGTGGTTCGATTGCAGCAGGACCTTCTCCCGTCCTCTGCCTCTACTCCTGTCAAAACCTCGCTCCTCCTCTTGTAAGACCACTTTCTTCCTCAACTTTTCTCACAGTGTCCTCATGGTCTGCACCCATCTACCCCTTACCATTCCATGTACCGTTCCCCAGCAGTCGCGGTACCCACGGCCTCTGCCCACCCGGATGTCTACTAATCAAGGTACATCTTTAATATACCCTTTTCACATATTAGCATCTTAATCGACAGTTGGAGCGACAACAGAAACCTTCCCCTTGGTCCTCGGAAGAAGTATCTTTTAGCTTCATTATAGGATTTCTTCGTGTCGACCGCAAATTTAGTGATATATCCCTCCAAGATGCTGCCAAGCCAAACTTCGACAACCCGTGATGCCTTATTATCGACTTCCTGCAGCTCCTGAATCAACTCCGGGGTCCAAGCCGTCAACTCACCACCCTGGAAGTTCCTCTTCTGGAAGGTCAGCTTTGACAACCATTCGTACAGAATAACCGAGAATTCATAGAAAAACCATTCATGCGGACCGTCGTGAATATATCTTCCCAGCCAGTGATTTGCTGTCAGTCACGTGTTCCGGCTTTCTTCTTCAGCAAACTCCCGCAATTTATAATCAAACCAGCTCTGTATCTCTGGCTTCGTCGGGTGCCACAACATGCCCTCCTTCTACTCTGCACATGGTCCCGACAACAGAACCATTTGTTTACCAACATGACCTCGGTCGACAGGGGTTCACCTCACTCTCGACACATACTGCAGTCTCCCTGGGCACTGGCCCGGGAAGGTTTGAGCCCACCCAGCAACACCCGCAGAGCGGATGAGGTCTCACCCGAGGCGTCCAAGAAGGGCAGAAAGAACCATGTTTCCGTCGAGGGAGGAGGAGAGTTGTGGCTGCACGGACTAACTCTATTGCGGTACTTAAACAGAAAATTTAAACATTCAGCAAGGAGTTGTAACATATTACTTCATTAGAGCATTTATCATCACATTCAACATAGAATATATTACCTAATCACATCATTTATCATCATAGCAACAGTAAGCAGACATAGCATCAAACAACATTCATATATTGCAACATTGCACAAAGATCATACCAAAACATCATCGTTATATTACTGTCGCAATCATATACCAGAAGCAAAACATAGATCTGCATACACAATCATTCTTCTTTCTCCATTCTTCTCTATATCTAACACTTACAACTCTCATGTATTTATAGGCTTCTGCCATTACAATATTTGTACACTTACAACTGAATTCCTAACCGACACTATGGACAATTAACCCCATATCTAATTGACTCGGTCCAAATGACCCCAAAAAACCACATACTAGGGTACAACTGACTCGCTATTACATAATATATGGTCCAAGTGACCCAAAACCCGCCAACTGCGGTATTCTTTAACACAAAATACTCCTTCCGCGCCCTCCTTTGGTGTGTCGCAGCATCGGCGGTACCGTGACCTTTCCCCATCGAACTGCCTGCCAACAAGGAGGCATCACAAAGGGCTCTATAATGACTGGAAGCTTAGCCAATCGGTGGAGTAAACTGAGAAACAAGTACAACTCCTAAGGTCCAACTATAGTCCCAACTCATAATGTATGGAGTGGAATGAATGCTCTGTTCAAAGGCGACACAACAGCTACCAATAAGAAGTAGTAACCATAATCCTGTCTAGATTTTTGGAATATTTGATTTTTTTGTCTTTTTCATACTTGGAAAAGCTTGAAAAAGAATAAAATTGTTTATAGTACAACAAGTGAGGGAATGAATGTCAAATAGCGAGCATACTAGTCCCAAGCAGTGGAACATACCTATGATCGATGCAAGGAAGTGTATGCAAGATGTGGACACTCGGGGGGTGTTCCCTCAGGGCCAAAAGGTCATCGAATTATGAAGGGAAAAAGTAAGCTCTGCAGGGCTCGACAGGGAAAGTGCTTAGGCACCAGGCTAACAACTGAGTAAGCGGGAGCCAGCACAAGGCTCAAGCAACAAGTAGGATGATGCAATGCAATAACAACTTGATATGAATGGGGGAGTCCTTTTTCGTAAAGTTAGTCTCCTCACCCGAAAAAGTGTAAAACAATGAGAGAAGAACTCTTCCAGTCACGTATGACTAGAGTATACCTTTTTCATAATTAATCCACAAAGGTCCGGAAAAGGGGTAAACTTATACCTAAGTGGATGTTGCTTCAAATCCTTTAATGAGTCTGAAATGGAAAGTATACTCGGCAATCTTGTTTGATTTGAAAATGTCTAACAAGAGCTTAAAAAAGACTTTATAAAAATATTTTCCGTAAAGGTTTAACGAGCCCGAAAAAGTAAACACGTGACCTCCTTACTGTTTTTAACAAGCTCAAAGTAAAGGTGGAAGAATGCTCATAATGGGAGCAGACGAGTGTCAAGGACATGTGAGACTAGTTCCAAGTGCATGGAACAAAGCTATGCATAATGCAAGGAACATGAGCAAGATAAGGACACTCATGGGGTGTCTGCGAATTCAGATAGTAATAGGTTCAAATGCATCATAACAATGGGGAGGCCTAAACCTATATGCAAGGTTCCAAATATTCCTACCATGACCGAAGAAAATGTCGAAAAGGACCAGTAAACAAGTATAAGTCCAGCTAAGAATCTTGTCTCCAAGAAACATAAGTACCAAGATCATCTTTAAAATGAATGTAAAGAAAAATCTGATACAAGTCACTGCGGTAGAAACATTTTCAACTTAACTATTGTTAACCTCAGACAACATGCAAGTAGAGCTAACCATTGAAGGTGCCATAGTACTAATACTTTAGGGATCAAAATGATCATGTTCAAAATGAAGAGCAAAGTTGAAGGATGTGAAAGAATCTGCAAGAGCAAATTCATCATCACAGAAGTTGGAAATTCTAGAAATAGAATCAAACTCTTCAGGAACACCGATTTGTGGATCTATAAGAGAGCTCAAAGACTCATCAGACTCAAACGTCAAACCAGCGCTAGACGGAACTATGACTGGATCAAAATCCAAATGAACGATAGATTGTATTATAGGCTCATCTCATTCAATAAGACCGAGGGTGGGAAGGGAATGAGATATATGATAGAAATCCTCCCAAGGCTCGTCATTACCACGCATGGACTCGACAAAATTTTCATTCGAAGGTAGAGTACCATCAAGGCATTTGTGTGAACAAGATGGGTTGACTACCTGTGCGGGCAACATAATGGGATATTCCTCTACTGTCCATGAAGAGATATCTGAATCTGCAACGGCTTGTTGAATATCTTGAGAATCAAGCTCTACTGCAAACAAGGGCATATCCATCCCAATGTGGGAAACGTCTCCAGACAGGGAACTCGTGGAAGTTAGATTCCACGGGTCACTCAAATACGATGTCCGAAAAGGTACATGATTTAACGAGGAAGGAGCAACATTGGAGATGGTTCCGACAAAGGAGATCGATGCAGGGAAGTCGAAAGATCCCATAAAAGAAGCGTACAATCCTACACCAATGTTCCCAGTTTCCAACTGAGAATCTTTGACTTGGGGAACAACAGTTCCCATGGATGCTGTGGAATTGGGGCTAACAAAATCTAGCTGATCGACTATCTCAATCTTTACTTCGTGAGGAAAGAAAATAAATCTGAATATAGTAGACTCGACCGCTTTCATAGCGTACATCCAATTCCGACCCAGTAAAAGGTTGTATTCGATGGGCACATCAACCACTTCAACTTCAATAGGAACAGGTTTACCTCCCAAGCAGACAACAAGGGAAGGGATAATCCCATGCGGCTTAAATGATTGACCGTCAAATGCAGTGAGCATGGTCCTAGACGTGAGTAGAGGAGGAGATCCAAGAGCTTTCCAACAAGATAAAGACATCACTAATGCAGAAGCACCTTCGTCAACCATTAGAGGAAATTTGGGTAAAAAATGGGCCTCCTAAGGAAAATAATAAGAAAATAATAAAATAATAGTAGAGAGAGAGTAAAAAACTACCTTTTCACGAGAAAACACGTTTTTTAATGTATTTTCGATTTTTCATGGTGTGGATGTTGTTAAAAGTATGCAACATGGGTACTTGTTGGATGCCTAATTTAATTATGCATCCAACGAGTCCTCCCGCTTTAAATTTGAGTAAACCTACAGGGAGATAAGTTGAAAATACGATCCAAAAAAGTAGTTTTTATTTTTTCCCTCCAATTTTTTTAGGTGCTCCCTTGTTGAATTTTAAAGCATTTTGATTGGCTAATACATGATGACATGGAATTTGTATTATTTTTGGAAGGCCCATTTTAAATTGAAATTTCCTCTAATGCACCATTCTTTTGACAAAATTCCGAAGGCACTCCACATGGATTTGAAAAGCCACGTGGTAAGGTAAGCGAGGTTGAACATCAGTAGTGTCGACCTTGATAACATTGGGACTCCCCCCCATCCTGAACTCCTAACGCACTCAAAAGGGCATGCCTTTGAGAAGGGCATGCCTGTAAAACTTCAAGAGCTGACATGGCACACGGAGTTTGGCCCAAATATTCTACAATGGAGTAGTTATGGGCGGCTAGAGCATTAGGATTATGCGTAGAGAGCTTAAGAACACCTTTTGGTATCCGCGGCATAATAGAGGGATTCTCGATATGCAAGGAATTGTCAGGAGGAGGGGGAGGCTCATTCCCCATATTAGGTTGTGGTGCACCATAATCGCATTGACGAGTAGCAACACTAAGCTCCGATTGGACCATATTCACGCATCCATAGCCACTAGTATTGGAAGAAGACGTTTTAGTCTCATTAGGTCCATAACCAACAACGGGAGCATGCGAAGCCATGTTTTGATGATGATGAAGGGGATCCTTTAACATAGCTGGGCTCTGTGCAAGATGCTTCGATGCTTCTTCAATTCGAGGACACAAGTGAGTAAGATGATCTTCCCCATAAAGCTTACAAGGAAATTTCACCTTACGCCTAGGTTTACGGTCCTCACCAGCATTTCCGCCTTCCCAAGGAGTGTTGGCATTCTCCTTATGAGGCGTATTGCGATTACTATTATTGTTCCCATTGTTTCCACCCTTACGGTTATTTCTCCCCTCCTTCTTACCACCAGGTTGTTGGTTACCCGATGGGTTCGTCGATTGAGCACTATGTACATCGGATGATGGGGTGGAAGTGGACAAGGTGTGAACCTATCCGGGAGTAGACTGGTAAAGCAACAAATTTTGCATTTTATTAGCCACCAAATCTATAGGGTGAGTACTTGCAGATCCCACAATGCCATCGGCATGTTTTCTAGGAACTGTCTTGGGGTCATGTCGTGTTTGCGGTGCGTCAAGAATAATGTCATACAAAATGCTAGAATGAGAGTATAATAAATATAACTACTAGACTTTTAAGATGGCTTGTTCCTCAGTCATAATGCCGGTCATCAAAACATCCTTAACAATATATGGAAGTAAAGACTTGAGGAACCATTCACGCCACTCTTGAACGTGGTCAGAAATATGTGTGGCCTTATTCTAACAAATGGTAGACAAAAGTTCGATACCAATATCGTAACGAACCGGCAAATGGAAATGCTCCAAGAAAACCAAATCAATCTCATTGAAACCCCTATAAGTGCCCCCAGGAAACTCAACATACCACTTTGCAAATGCCCCTATGAAGGTGAGTTGAAATAGTCGCAATCGAACGGATTCGTGATTCAATGAGTTGGACGAGCACCAAAGGTGAAAGGTAGTGACATGGTCACCCGAAATCTCACCACTCTTCCCCCCAAACTTAGGAATGTCCAAAGGGAGCTTGGTAGGGACCAGAGGCCAATTAGGATCATGACACACTGGATCATTCGTGATCTTTGAAAGATCCGAAATATTTCAAACGTGCAAGGAACGGGAGCTGCGGCTGGAAAGCTTGATTATAAGCCCCCATAAAAGGTTGGTTGTATGGAACCGAATGATAAGATGGACCATAAGCTTGACCATGACCAGGAAAATGTTGATTATACAAGCCTGGCTGACCATAAGCCTGACCATGGCCATACGGTTGATAACCTCCTCCGACCTGACCCATGTGAGAGTAAACAGGTATGTATGTGTTTTGAGCACCATATTGAGGTGGGTTGTACTAATGGCCAGCACCGACTGTATTGTAGTAAGGCTTGCCACCATAATTATGGGGCATATACATACTATTTGTAGCAGGAACCGTGTTGTAATGACCATGATGGTAAGGTATGTTCCCACCCCCAGCGTAAGCATTAGGATTAGCGTGAGCAGTCATGTGGTGACCATAACCATGAGATGCATTCCCAACCCCAACATTGGTGTTACTAGTAGCAGGAATGGTGGCATTGTGACCATGGGTATGAGGTATATTCCCACCTCCTACATTAGCATTACTAGTAGCAGCAACGGATGTAAAAGTATGTGGTATATGTCCACCCCCGTGGTTGGGAGGAGTGTTAACATTCGCGAAAGTGGTCTTGGGTTGATAGGAAGCGGCATGTGTATTAGGTTGTGGATGGCGAGTCATGTTGCGAACAGTGTTCCTTATAGGTTGGGTAGCCCTAGGAGGCGGCCGTATTCCAACATTTTCACTGTTAGGAGGAACGTGACCAGTCCCCATACTATGTGTTTGAGTGGAAAGAGTGGTGCCCCCGACGAGGGTATTGCCCCCAGTGGGTGCAGTGTTGCTAACACCATGACTAGTTCTAGCATGATTACCAAAAGTAGTGGAAGGATCAACTATGTTGTAATGAGGCATACCATAAGAGAACACGGTAGGGTTAGCCGTAGGGCCTATGTCATCATGTAACTCTGGCATCCCATATAAATAATTATGTGGAAACGAAGGATCGAACGGGTTGTCCTCGGGTGGATCTGGACCAAACAAACTAGGTTGAGTCTCGGGTGGATCCGGACCAAACAAACTAGGTTGGGTCTTAAGTGGATCACCTCCCCACACCTCTCGAGGGGTAGGGGTGTCTGAAGTGTGTTCGAATCTACCCGATGGACTAGTAGGGATTTCTCCTGTGCCAGAATGTGCAGTCATGGCATCGATAACGTATGTCTTGTAAGAATCTGAAGAGTCGGAGGGAGCCCATCGGCGTCCCTTCTTGACATGGCGTGAAAGCTCGACGACTGGTAAGCAAGCCAACCGATGAGATCGACGGAGAGCAGGACTCCGCGCCATGATATCTCCGAAGAGACTATAAAATAAAAACATCCCTTAACGGCCAAACTATTGATCAAAAACAAAAAAATCAAGAGCACACACCTAGAGAAACTACAACCAAGAATAGACAAATAGAGTGGCTAAATGAGATCCCAACACTAGAGCTAGTATGTCTCTCCTAGGAGAGGCTTGAGACTCCCAAACTATAGCCAAAGGTAACAGAATCAGCTATAAAGGTTCCCAGGCTTCACTGCGTGCACAGGGTCAAGTCCCTATACAACGGCAACCGTGTTGTCCAACCCCTATCTGACTCAGGATACAAACATCATAACCATTGCAAGCACCCTATGCGATACCTAGGTAAGGAAACTATGGTCACCGCAATATAACCAATGCTCAAGGGGACAGTCATAGGTGGGCTCTGTCATATCGATAGGGTAGATAAGCCTGAAGCACAAGAGGACGAACCTCCGGTACCCCCCAGATATGAACAAACCCTGGAAATATCTCCCATGTTCAGCCAGTATTGGAGGGATATCTCCGCAACCAACCTCCCGAGACCTCGTGCTTAACTCTGATTTGAGTAGAGCTTCCTAAGAACACCGATGTATACCATGGATTTCACCACTCCCTGGTCAGACACATAATGTTTCGTCTAGTAGTCTTGGATTGTTAACTCACAATGATCTATTCCAAGACTCTAAACCTATGCTAGTTGGTGTACCCTATAAATAAAATCGTTCTAATCAATTTTAATATTAAGCGTTAATTTTAATGGTTGTGGTTACTCAAAGGATATGGTCGTGAAACTAGTGATGTATATGACTCAATAGTATGCAAAATCGTCAAACTCTAGACTCATCTATCCAAGAAAAGCAATGCCATTAGAATGAGAATCAATCCAACGGTTTCGAAATAAAAATGCAACTCTTTTATATTTTCAATGCACAAGCAGAACCTAAATGAAAGCAGCAAGCACTCAATGCAAAATGTAGTACATAAAAGTTTTTTTTTTTGTATTTTCACATATAAGCAAAAGGAAAATGCAAAACTATTTTTTTGTATTTTTCAATATAATGAAATGAAAAATGCAAGCAAAATCTCACTATTCAGTTACAGAGATGCCCCTGTGAAGGTGAGTTGAAATAGTCGCAATCGAACGGATTCATGATTCAATGAGTTGGACGAGCACCAAAGGTGAAAGGTAGTGACATGGTCACCCAGAATCTCACCACTCTTCCCCCCAAACTTAGGAATGTCCAAAGGGAGCTTGGTATGGACCGGAGGCCAATTAGGATCGTGACACACCGGATCATTCGTGATATTCGAAAGATCCAAAAGATTTCAAACGTGCAATGAACGGGAGTTGCGACTGGAAAGCTTGATTATAAGCCCCCATAAAAGGTTGATTGTACGGAACCAAATTATAAGCCCCCATAACAGGAAAATGTGGATTATACAGGCCTGATTGACCATAAGCATGACCATGAACAGGAAAATGTGGATTATACAGGCCTGACTGACCATAAGCATGACCATGACCATACGGTTGATAACCTCCTTCGACCTGGCCCATGTGAGAGTAAGCAGGTATGTATGTGTTTTGAGCACCATATTGAGGTGGGTTGTACTAATGGCTAGCACCAACTGTATTGTAGTAAGGGTTGCCACCATAATTATGGGGCATATACGTACTATTCGTAGCTGGAACCATGTTGTAATGACCATGATGGTAAGGTATGTTCCCACCCCTAGCTTAAGCATTAGGATTAGCGTGAGCAGTCATGTGGTGACCATAACCATGAGATGCATTCCCAACCCCAACATTGGTGTTACTAGTAGCAGGAATGGTGGCGTTGTGACCATGGGTATGAGGTATATTCCCACCTCCTACATTAGCATTAATAGTAGCGGCAGCGGACGTAAAAGTATGTGGTATATTTCAACCCCTATCGTTGGGAGGAGTGTTAACATTCGCGAAAGTGGTCTTGGCTTGATAGGTAGCAGCATGTGTATTAGGTTGTGGATGGCGAGTCATGTTGCGAACAGTGTTCCTTATAGGTTGGGTAGCCCTAGGAGGCGGTCGTCTTCCAACATTTGCACTATCATGAAGAACGTGACCAGTCCCCATACTATGTGTTTGAGTGGAAAGAGTGGTGCCCCTGGCGAGGGTATTGCCACCAGTGGGTGCAGTGTTGCTAACACCATGACTAGTTCTATCATGATTACCAAAAGTAGTGGAAGGATCAACTGTGTTGTAATGAGGCATACCATAAGAGAACGCGGTAGGGTTAACCGTAGGGCCTGTGTCATCATGTAACTCTGGCATCCCATATAAATAATTATGTGGGAACGAAGGATCGAATGGGTTGTCCTCGGGTGGATCTGGACCAAACAAACTAGGTTGAGTCTCGGGTGGATCCGGACCAAATAAACTAGGTTGGGTCTCAAGTGGATTACCTCCCCACGCCTCTCAAGGGGTAGGGGTGTCTGAAGTGTGTTTGAATCTACCCGATGGACTAGTAGGGATTTCTCCTGTACCAGAATGTGCAATCATGGCATCAATAACATATGTCTTGTAATAATCTTAAGACTCGGAGGGAGCCCATCGGCATCCCTTCTTGACACGGCGTGAAAGCTCGGTGACTGGTAAACCAGGCAACCGATGAGATCGACGGAGAGCAGGACTCCGCACCATGATATCTCCAGAGAGACTATAAAATAAAAATGTCCCCTAATGGCCAAACTATTTATCAAAAACAAAAAATCAAGAGCACACACCTAGAGAAACTATAGCCAAGAGCAAACAAACAGAGTGGCTAAATGAGCTCCCAACACTAGAGCCATTATGTCTCTCTTAGGAGAGGCTTGAGACTCCCAAACTATAGCCGAAGGTAACAGAATCAGTTATAAAGGTTCCCAGGCTTCACTGTGTGCATAGGGTCAAGTCCCTATACAACGGCAACCGTGTTGTCCAACCCCTATCCGACTCAGGATACAAACATCATAACCACTACAAGCACCCTATGCGATACCTAGGTAAGGAAACTATGGTCACCGCAATATAACCAATGCTCAGGGGGACAATCGTAGGTGGGCTCTGTCATATCGACAGGGTAGCTAAGTCTCAAGCACAAGAGGATGAACCTCTGGTACCCCCAGATATGAACAAACCCTGGAAATATCTCCCACGTTAAGCCAGTATTGGAGGGATATCTCCGCAACCAACCTCCCGTGACCTCGTCCTTAACTCTGATTTGAGTAGAGCTTCCTGAGAACACCAATGTATACCATGGATTTCACCACTCCCTGGTCAAACACATAATGTTTCGTCTAGTAGTCTTGGATTGTTAACTCACAATGATCTATTCCAAGACTCTAAACCTATGCTAGTTGGTGTACCCTATAAATAAAATCGTTCTAATCAATTTTAAGATTAAGCGTTAATTTTAATGGTTATGGTTACTCAAAGGATATGATCGTGAAACTAGTGATGTATATGACTCAATAGTATGCAAAATCATCAAACTCTAGACTCATCTATCCAATAAAAACAATGCCACTAGAATTAGAATCAATCCAACGGTTTCGAAATAAAAATGCAACTCTTTTATATTTTCAATGCACAAGCAGAACCTAAATGAAAGCAGCAAGCACTCAACGAAAAATGCAGTACATAAAAGTAATTTTTTTTTGTATTTTCACATATAAGCAAAAGGAAAATACAAAACTATTTTTTTGTATTTTTCAATATAATGAAATGAAAAATGCAAGCAAAATCTCACTATTCAGTTACAGAGATGCCCGTGTGAAGGTGAGTTGAAATAGTCGTAATCGAACGGATTCGTGATTCAACGAGTTGGACGAGCACCAAAGGTGAAAGGTAGTGACATGGTCACCCAGAATCTCACCACTCTTCCCCCCAAACTTAGGAATGTCCGAAGGGAGCTTGGTAGGGAACAGAGGCCAATTAGGATCGTGACATACCGGATCATTCGTGATCTTCAAAATATCCGAAAGATTTCAAATGTGCAAGGAACGGGAGCTGCGGCTGGAAAGCTTGATTATAAGCCCCCATAAAAGGTTGGTTGTACGGAACCGAATTATAAGATGGACCATAAGCTTGACCATGACCAGGAAAATGTTGATTATACAGGCCTGACTAACCATAAGCCTGACCATGGCCATACGGTTGATAACCTCCTCCGACCTGACACATGTGAGAGTAAGCAGGTATGTATGTGTTTTGAGCACCATATTGACGTGGATTGTACTAATGGCCAGCACCGACTGTATTGTAGTAAGGGTTGCCACCATAATTATGGGGCATATACGTACTATTCGTAGCGGGAACCGTGTTGTAATGACCATGATGATAAGGTATGTTCCCACCCCCAATGTAAGCATTAGGATTAGCATGAGCATTCGTGTGGTGACCATAACCATGAGATGCATTCCCAACCCCAACATTGGTGTTACTAGTAGCAGGAATGGTGGCATTGTGACCATGGGTATGAGGTATATTCCCACCTCCTACATTGGCATTACTAGTAGCAACAACGGACGTAAAAGTATGTGGTATATGTCCACCCCTGTGGTTGGGAGGAGCGTTAGCATTCGCGAAAGTGGTCTTGGGTTGATAGGTAGCGACATGTGTATTAGGTTGTGGATGGCGAGTCATGTTGCGAACAGTGTTCCTTATAGGTTGGGTATCCCTAGGAGGCGGTCGTCTTCCAAGATTTGCACTATTAGGAGGAACGTGACCGGTCCCCATACTATGCGTTTGAGTGGAAAGAGTGGTGCCCTCGGTGAGGGTATTCCCCCCAGTGGGTGCAGTGTTGCTAACACCATGACTAGTTCTAGCATGATTACCAAAAGTAGTGGAAGGATCAACTGTGCTGTAATGAGGCATACCATAAGAGAACGCGGTAGGGTTAACCGTAGGGCCTGTGTCATCATGTAACTCTTGCAACCCATATAAATAATTATGTGGAAACGAAGGATCGAACGGGTTGTCCTCGGGTGGATCTGAAACAAACATAATAGGTTGAGTCTTGGGTGGATCCGTATCAAGCAAACTAGGTTGGGTCTCAAGTGGATCACCTCCCCACGCCTCTCGAGGAGTAGGGGTGTCTGAAATGTGTTCGAATCTACCCGATGGACTAGTAGGGATTTCTCCTGTGCCAGAATGTGCATTCATGGCATCGATAACGTATGTTTTGTAAGAATCTGAAGACTCGGAGGGAGCCCATCAGCGTCCCTTCTTGACACGGCATGAAAGCTTGATGACTGGTAAACCAGCCAACCGATGAGATCGATGGAGAGCAAGACTCCACGCCATGATATCTCCGGAGAGACTATAAAATAAAAACGTCCCCTAACGGCCAAACTATTGATCAAAAACAAAAAATCAAGAGCACACACCTAGATAAAGTACAACCAAGAGCAGACAAACAGAGTGGCTAAATGAGCTCCCAACACTAGAGCCAGTATGTCTCTCCTAGGAGAGGCTTGAGACTCCCAAACTATAGCCGAAGGTAACAGAATCAGTTATAAAGGTTCCCAGGCTTCACTGCGTGCACAGGGTCAAGTCCCTATACAACGGCAACCGTGTTGTCCAACCCCTATCTGACTCAGGATACAAACATCATAACCATTGCAAGCACCCTATGCGATACCTAGGTAAGGAAACTATGGTCACCGCAATATAACCAATGCTCAGGGGGACAGTCGTAGGTGGGCTCTGTCATATCGACAGGGTAGCTAAGCCTAAAGCACAAGAGGACGAACCTCCGGTACCCCCAGATATGAACAAACCCTGGAAATATCTCCCACGTTCAGCCAGTATTGGAGGGATATCTCCGCAACCAACCTCCCCTGACCTCGTGCCTAACTCTGATTTGAGTTCAGCTTCCTGAGAACACCGATGTATACCATGGATTTCACCACTCCCTGGTCAGACACATAATGTTTTGTCCAGTAGTCTTGGATTGTTAACTCACAATGATCTATTCCAAGACTCTAAACCTATGCTAGTTGGTGTACCCTATAAATAAAATCGTTGTAATCAATTTTAAGATTAAGAGTTAATTTTAATGGTTGTGGTTACTCAAAGGATATGGTCGTGAAACTAGTGATGTATATGACTCAATAGTATGCAAAATCGTCAAACTCTAGACTCATCTATCCAATAAAAACAATGCCACTAGAATGAGAATCAATCCAACAGTTTCGAAATAAAAATGCAACTCTTTTATATTTTCAATGCACAAGCAGAACCTAAATGAAAGTAGCAAGCACTCAATGCAAAATGCAGTACATAAAAGTAATTTTTTTTTGTATTTTCACATATAAGCAAAAGGAAAATGCAAAACTATTTTTTTGTATTTTTCAATATAATGAAATGAAAAATGCAAGAAAAACCTCACTATTCACTTACAGAAATGCACAAGAGATCACTCAGACAACGTAGCAGATCTTAAACAGTAAGACTCTGCCAATGGAATGAGCTAAAAAATTGAAAATGGGTAAAAACCAATGAGGCTCAAAAGCAAGAGAAAAGAGGAGTTCTGGTCATAAACAAGGCTTGGAACAGTCAGGAACAAGGCCAAAGAAGACTCAGGAACACTCAGAATCAACCCAGCAACAACCAAAGGCCATAAAAAAATCACCCCTGGAGTTGTACACTACTGTCGATCGAATTCCTGCGGGTAGCCACGGGCTATAATGCAGACAAAGGTGGGTAGACGTAGGCAGAACTAGGCTCACCCGCATACAGGGAAAATCAAATGAGCAAAAAAGGAGTCCAATGGCTCAGAAAAAGGGTGTTTTCTATAGAGTATCCTAATGTCCAATTAATGACATAGAGACTCAACACACAACAACTCTAAATAAGGACTAATGCTTAAAAATCCCCAAAAATGGATGTTATCCCCAGTGGAGTCGCCATTTCTGTGTTAGAGAAAAATTCCTATGGCTTGGGGTGGACCACAACAGACAGCTGACTACCAGAAATTAAGTCAATTCTCAATGCTATGCTATATAAATGACAATGCTAAGATAATGAAGAATATAACCAACCTCGATCCAAATGGTTGATGTAGATCCCCATTGGAGCTTTCAACTCGTGCACTTAAACCTGCAAATTAGTCTTGACAGCCAATATACAACAAGCGCATATAATATATAAACGACATTAACATCATCAATAGCAATGGTCCATGATATTATAAGTAAATGCAACCCAATGTAATATAAACCACATTCACAACATTAATGGACGAGAATATGAGTATTTCTATTAATAAATAACAAGAAGTACAATGTGATACGACCTCTTGACGGCAACCAATCTAAACCAAGATCTAGGTCTCTCCACTTGTGCCTCCACCACTTTAATCCTCCATGAAATGGAAAATTCAAACTATGATAGGAGTTTGGCAGGTGAACATAAAGGGCTCACAACTACAAGGATCAATGAGTGTAGACTCAAGATAGGGAAAAAATCCACTAGATTTATCTTGCTCTCTCTTTCTCCTCCCGTCCATATGCCATATGTGCTCAATATATAGTCCTCTCAAAGGTAAGTGAAAGGACACATCGAGGCATTTCAGGGAAAATGGAGGGACAAAGGTCACCTTATGACCGCTTTTTGGGAGAAAAAAGTAATTAACTAGTGATTTTTACCATTTTACATGCTACCTGCGGGCTAGAGTGATGCAACTCGTGGGTTCGCCCACTGAAGTGATACAGCTAGCGTACAGGGGAAAAAATAGGGAAATAGTGTGTCTGAAGGATATAAAGTGGATCTGAGTCAGTAAAATGGATCCTGCAAGCCAAAGAGTGCTGATGCTCACAAGGTGAAAAATTACGTTGTAACACCGCCCTCAAGGAAATGGAAATGGATAAAGGCCCAGACAACCAGATCGTTCCAGTAGAGAGTACCCCAACTGAAGAAGAACAAGACCCAGATAATATCAAGTGAAGGAATTTAGATATGACAGAAGATTGAACCATGGATGAGATAGATATACGCACTCCCAATTGTTGGTTGTGGAGCCAGATCTTCTAGTCTCATAGATGATATTGTATCAGTCGTGTTTGTACCCCAGTTCTATATGATATGTAGGTGGACTGTACACTCACCCCAGTGGGGGGGCATCGCCCCCCGACGGGGTTCCAGGGGGGACCATCCCCCCTGGTTGGGGGGTCCGGGGGCAGCGCCCCTGAGAAATGGGGGTCCGGGGGCAACGCCCCCGAAGAAAATTTTTGGGGCTGTTTTCGCCAGCTGTTTTGCGGGCCCATGGTTTTGGGTATCCCGTGGTATTTTCCCATTGTATTTCCCTTATAAAAGAAGGACATTGTAATACGGTTAGGGTTGATGTATTAGGTTTTATGCATTGTAAATATCTTTGATATCAGGAGAGAGACTGTAAAACAGAGAAGAGGAAGTGCAGCGGTTGTGCTGCAGGTTGTATCCCTTCGACTTGCTGGACGGTAATAATAATAAGGACTGGCAAATTCAGTGTGGACGTAGCCCAAGTTGGGTGAACCACGATATATCTGTGTCTCTCTTGTAATGTGTATGTGTGATTATATTTTCATTTCTGTTTATTGTTATTGCTCTGCGATCCTGTTTTTCTAACAATTGGTATCAGAGCCAAAGGTCTATTTGGCAGTTAAACCCGCAGGAAGCTAGGGTTTCTGGTTCGAGTGGGAGCAATGGCAGAAGAAGGAAAGTTTATGGTCGAGAATTTTAACGGCCAAAACTTCGGGTTATGGAAGATGCAAATGGAGGACTATCTGTACCAGAAGGATCTATTCTTACCGTTGGGAGGAAAAGCAAAGCAGCCGACGACTATGAAGGACGAAGAATGGGTGGTTCTTGATAGAAAGGCTCTGGGAACAATACGGTTGAGCCTGGCTTCGTCGGTGGCTTTCAATATCTCAAAAGAAACGACAACAGAGGGTTTGATGAAAGCATTGGGTAAGCTGTATGAAAAACCCTCAGCTTCCAACAAGGTATCTCTAATGAAGCGTTTATTTAATATGAAGATGTTTGAAGGTGGATCTGTTACTGATCATTTAAATGAGTTTAATACGGTTACAAATCAGCTAAGTTCTGTAAGTGTGAACTTTGATGATGAGGTTAGGGCTCTTCTAATCTTGTGTTAATTGCCAGAAAGCTGGAATAGCTTGGTCATGGCTGTAAGTAACTCTGTCTCTGGTTCAAACACCTTGAAATTTGATGATGTTATTGGTGTTATTCTTAGCGAGGAAATGCAAAGAAAAAGCACAGGTGAGACATCAGGTAATGCGTTGACCATGGAGAGCAGAGGAAGACAAAAGGAGAGAGGAAAGAGCCAAGGTAATCATGGAAAGTCTAAAACGGGCAGATCTAAGTCCAGACTGGGAAAGATAGAGTGCTGGAACTGTGGAAAGAAAGGACATCTGAAGAAAGACTGCAAATCTCTAAAGAAGAAAGGAGAAGCACAGAAGGAGACTACCCAGGAAGCAAATGTAGCAGGTGATGTGTTACAAGATGCTTTGATTCTTGCATTAGATAATACTAGTGACTATTGGGTAGTAGATTCAGGAGCTTCATGTCATGCTACACCCCATAGGAAATACTTTCATGAGTATGTCCCTGGCGATTTTGGACATGTTTTATTGGGTGATGATGAGCCATGTAAAATTGTTGGAATGGGTAAGGTATGGATAAAAGTTAAGAATGGAACTGATTGGTTGTTGAAAGATGTTAGGCATATTCTTGCTATGAAAAGAAATCTGATCTCAACAGGGCAGTTGGGAGATGGTGGCTGTCTATCTACGTTCGGAGAAAAGTGGTGGAAGATCACTAAAGGATCAATGGTGATAGCAAAAGGAGACAGAGTAGGTACGTTGTATTTATGTCCTCATAATACTGACCATTCTATCTCTTTAGCTTCCACAGGAACAGATACAGCACTGTGGCATCATAGGCTTGGCCACATGAGTGAGAAGGGGATGCAGATTCTCCACTCAAGGAAGTTGCTGCCGGATTTGAAGCAGGTAAGTTTGGAATTCTGTGAAAACTGTGTTTATGGAAAACAGAAGAGAGTCAGATTTCTCAGGGTTGGGAAACAGAAGAAGAATGAAAAATTAGAGCTTGTGCATACAGATGTATGGGGACCGGCTCAGGTACAATCTCTTGGTGGCTCTCATTATTATGTTACATTTATTGATGATGCAACTAGAAAAACTTGGGTTTATTGCATTAGACATAAATCTGATGTGTTTGCTACTTTTAAGAAGTGGAAAGCTTTGGTTGAGAATGAGACAGGAAAAAGATTGAAGTGTCTTAGATCTGATAATGGAGGTGAGTACTGTGGCAAGGACTTTGATAGTTACTGTTCATACCATGGGATTCGTAGAGAGAAGACAGTCCCAGGAACACCACAGGAAAATGGTGTGTCAGAAAGGATGAACAGAACGATCATGGAGCGTGCAAGGTGTATGAGACTGCATGCAGGGTTGCCCTTACAGTTTTGGGCAGATGCTGTAAATACTGCTGTTTATTTAATAAACAGAGGACCTTCAAGTGCTTTGGATGGTGGTATTCCAGAGGAAGCATGGACAGATAAAAAGGTAAACTACTCATTTCTGAGAACGTTTGGTTGTGAAGCATTTGTCCATATTGATAAGGAAAATAGAACAAAGCTTGAAGCTAAATCCAAGAAATGTACCTTTATTGGATATGGGGTTGATGAATTTGGTTATCGTTTATGGGATTATGAAAATAACAAAATCATCAGGAGCAGAGATGTGATATTCAATGAAAAGGTCATGTATAAAGATCAGTTGCAAGGAAAGAAACAGGAAAAGGAAAGCACAGAGTACATAGTGCTTGATGAAGTTAAAGAAAATGAAGTTCCGAAGGTGCCAGAAAATCAAGAGCAGCAGCAAGTACCTGAAACTCCTGCAACTATAAGAAGATCTACCAGGTTAAGTAGACTCCCTTAACGATACTCTCCTTCAATGTATTATTTATTGATGACTGATTCTGGTGAACCAGAATGTTATGAAGAAGCAAGGCAGGTGGAAACTAGAAAGAAGTGGGAGCAAGGCATGAATGAGGAGATGGACTCATTGGTAGGAAACCAGACTTGGGATTTGGTTAAGTTGCCTGCTGGTAAAAGAGCATTGCAAAACAAATGGATTTACAGGTTGAAGGAAGAAGAAGGAGGTAAGAAGCGGTATAAGGACAGACTTGTTGTAAAGGGGTTTGCACAGAAGAAAAGTATAGATTTTGATGAAATATTTTCTCCTGTTGTAAAGATGACTTCAATTAGGACTATCTTAAGTCTAGTGGCGGTAGAAGATTTGCATCTTGAACAATTAGATGTAAAAACAGCTTTCCTCCATGGGGATTTGGAGGAAGAAATATATATGCAGCAGCCACAAGGGTATGAGGTCAAAGGTAAGGAGGATCTGGTATGCAGGTTGAAAAAGAGCTTGTATGGCTTGAAGCAAGCTCCAAGGCAGTGGTATCTAAAGTTTGACAGGTTTATGACAGAACAAGGTTATAGTAGATGTCATTCTGATCACTGTGTTTATTTCAAGAAGCTAGACAATGGAAGATATATTATCTTGTTATTGTATGTGGATGACATGCTTGTTGCAGGGTCTGACATGCAGGATATAAATGTACTCAAAAGGAAGCTAGCTAATTCATTTGCGATGAAGGATTTGGGTGCTGCAAAGCAAATCCTTGGTATGAGAATAATGAGAGACAGGAAAAATCGCAAATTGACATTGTCTCAAAGTGAGTACATACAAAAGGTGTTGGAGAGGTTCAGAATGCAGAATGCAAAACCTGTAAGTACACCTTTGGCTAGCCATTTCAGTCTAAGTAAGGAAATGTGTCCCAAGACACAAGAAGAGACAGATTACATGTCCAAGGTTCCCTATCAATCAGCAGTTGGCAGCTTGATGCATGCCATGGTGTGCACAAGACCAGATATTGCACATGCAGTGGGAGTTGTGAGCAGATATATGAACAATCCAGGTAAAGAACATTGGAAGGCAGTACAGTGGATTCTCAGGTATTTGAGAGGTACTACCACTGAGGCATTATGTTTTGGAGGTTCAGACACTGTTCTACAGGGATATGTTGATGCAGATATGGCAGGTGACAAGGATAGCAGGAGGAGTACCACAGGGTATGTGTTTACTGTAGGTGGAACAGCAGTAAGCTGGATTTCGAAACTACAGAAGGTTGTTGCACTTTCAACAACAGAAGCAGAGTATGTTGCCATTACAGAGGCTATTAAAGAGATGATTTGGTTGCAGAGGTTTATTGAGGAAGTGGGTAAGAAGCAGAAGGATAGCAGACTGTATAGTGACAGCCAGAGTGCCATTCACCTTGCAAAGAACTCAGCATTCCATTCTAGGACTAAACATATACAGCTCAAGTACCATTTCATACGCTCTGTTCTGGAAGATGAACTGTTAAAGTTGGAAAAGATACATACTAGCCAGAATCCTGCAGACATGTTCACAAAGGTAGTGACCAGAGAGAAACTGAGTTCGTGCTCGGTTTCAGTTGGCCTTCTAGCATGAAGGTGAAGAGGAGAAATTTTCCAAGTCCAAGTCCAGCAAGTGCAGCAGCGGTGGAGTTGTTGTGATCAGTCTCCAAGTGGGAGATTGTTGGTTGTGGAGCCAGATATTCTAGTCTCATAGATGATATTGTATCAGCCGTGTTTGTACCCCAGTTCTATATGATATGTAGGTGGACTGTACACTCACCCCAGCGGGGGGGCATCGCCCCTCGACGGGGTTCCAGGGGGGACCATCCCCCCTGGTTGGGGGGTTCAAGGGCAACACCCCCGAAGAAAATTTTTGGGGCTGTTTTCGCCAGCTGTTTTGCGGGCCCATGGTTTTGGGTATCCCGTGGTATTTTCCCATTGTATTTCCCTTATAAAAGAAGGACATTGTAATACGGCTAGGGTTGATGTATTAGGTTTTATGCATTGTAAAGATCTTTGAGATCAGGAGAGAGACTATAAAACAGAGAAGAGGAAGTGCAGCGGTTGTGCTACAGGTTGTATCCCTTCGACTTGCTGGACGGTAATAATAATAAGGACTGGCAAATTCAGTGTGGACGTAGCCCAAGTTGGGTGCACCACGATATATCTGTGTCTCTCTTGTAATGTGTATGTGTGATTATATTTGCATTTCTGTTTATTGTTATTGCTCTGCGATCCTGTTTTTCTAACACCAATGAGGAGGAGGAAGAGCTACAATTCACAGACCATGAGCTCCAAAAAATTGTTGAGACATGCAAGAAGGGTAACCTTTCGAATATACCTTGCCCTCACATCCCAATAATATGGCGTGCTCTTTAGGAAGCTAGCAATCCTAATCACCAGTCATCGAAATCAACAGGCCACACAACATCCAAACTAGGCATACAACATATGCCACTACCACGGTTGATGACCAAGAAGGACCATAAGAGAGGACGCAAAAAAAATCAACAATGGCCAGCAGAACTGGGGGAAATCCTCAATGCATCAGGTAATCACAGATCCTTATCGGACTGGTTATAGTCCCTCCCAACTTCTTAATAGTTTCTCGATGAATATATTATCTTGGAATATCTTAGGGTTAAAAGGAAAATAAAAAAAGAGAACCCTCAGATCCAAGATCAGTCAGGAAAGACCCACTATTGTCTTCATCTAGGAAACCAAATGCTCTATTGAAATTCTTTCCGGACTATATTCATACTGTTGGAAAAATTGCCAAACAATTCCCATTGATGCTATTGGATCCTCGGGAGGCCTTGCAATTCTGTGGGATCCCTCCATAGTATCCCTCTCTAATTGTTTCTCTACTTCTCACACCATCTCTGCCTCCTTCCATCTCATTTCCTCAAATTTCAAAGGCCTTCTCACCAATGTCTAAGGCCCTCCCACCCCTAACCTCAAACCTGCTTTCATGAATTCCCTGTCCTACATCAAATACAACCTTGTTCAAGACTCCCTCTGGATTGTCGGAGGTGACTTCAATCTCATCTCCAACCCTTTTGAGAAAAAAGGTGGATCTAGAATCCTAGATGTTGCTAGCCGATCATTCAGCCCTCTAATTTCATCTCTAGATCTAGTGGACATCCAACCAAAAAATGGATCCTGCACTTGGAACAACAAGAGAGGAGGAATTCATCAAATTTCCTCTAGATTAGATCGCTTCCTCCTCTCAACCCCCTTTGTCATATTAGACTCCATCATTGACTCCATCATTCTCCTAGGATTAGGCTTTGATCATTGGCCTATCATCCTTGAAATAGATTAATTCACCAAAACAAAAAAGGCCCTTTTCGTTTTGAAAAATGCTGGCTGGAGCATCTGTATTTTATGGAAACCTTCTCTAGCTGGTGGGACTAGAAACCAAGCTGGGAAGGCTTGAAAGTATAATCTATAGCAAAAAATGAAGACAATTAAAATCAAGCTAAAGAAGTGGAACAAATAAGTATTCGACAACATCTTTGAATATAGGAAACAACTTGAGGCCGAATTGATGGAATTACAACATGAAGCCATCTCCTCAGGACACACAAAAGAACTACTCCAAAGAGAAAGAGACTTGCAAAAGGCTATTACACAACGTCTAGATCAGGAATAAATCCTCTAGAAACATAAATCCAGAATCAGATGGATGAAGGAGGGAGAAAGTAACTCCAAATTCTTTCATGACTCCATGATCCAAAGAAGAGCTCACAATCGCATAACCAGACTCCAAGGGGAAGGCGACACGATAATAACCAGGCAAGATGAAATCACTTCTGAGTTGGTCTCCTACCATAGTCAAATTATCCAAGGTGACAATTTGGATTGATGGGAAGCCATGGCATCCATACTCGAGCACATCCCTCAATTAGTCACAATTGAACAAAATGAATATCTCATGCAACCCATTACTCATGAGGACATTAGTGACATTGTCAGAGAAATTCCCACCACTGATTTATTCCACAAATAATGTAACATCATTTAAAATGACGTCTGGGAAGTGGTTGAAGAATCTAGACAACGTGCAGCAGTGCTACCAGCCCTCAATGCAACCTTCCTCTCTCTAATACCAAAAGAGGAGAATTCTCTACACCCCAGTAAGTATCGACCCATAGCTCTATGCAATGTGGTCTACAAAATCATCACAAAAGTGATTGCGACCAGACTCAAGTCTATACTACCAGATCTCATTTATGAAGAGCAATTGGGGTATGTGGAAGGAAGGTAGATCCTAGATGGAATTCTTGTTGCTCATGAAACAATCCACAACCTCAAAAGCACAAAAAAATATGGTATGCTTCTTAAATTTGATCTATCAAAATATTTTGATAAAATTTATTGGACTTATTTGAAGCAAAATCTTCTAGATTTCGGGTTTGTGGAACAATGGGTCAATTGTGTCCTTGCACTCATCTCTTCGGCCTTATTATCTATCGTTTTGAATGGTTCCCCATCTCCCACCTTTTCCTCTCATAGAGGAATTAGACAAGGATATCCCCTCTCCCCTTTTCTCTTTATCCTTATGATGGAAGGCCTTGGGCTATCAATGAAAGATGCCAATCAATCTAATGACCTCACAGGCCTCCATCCTTCCACTGAATTCAACAAAGAAACGCACCTTCAATTTGACAATGACACCTTATTTCTAGACAAAGCCTCCATGAGAGAATCCCATTGCTTAAAATGTCTTATTTCCATCTTTCTCCTTGCTTCTGGTCTTTCCCTAAATAATGACAAATCTGAAATCTTTTTCTTGAATACCCCAATCCGTCTCCAACTTGCCACAGCACGTCTATTAAAATTCAAACGCAGTGTTCTTCACTCCAAGTATCTGGGAGCCCCTCTCACTGCCACATCCTTTAAACATGGTGCTTGGTCTCAACTCATACAAAAAAAATAAAACACCTTGCCATCTGGTCCTTTCGTTCTCTTAACATTGCGGACCAACTTGTCCTCCTGAACTCTGTGCTTTGCAGCATGAGTACTTACCTATTTTCTATCTTTGTGGCTCCAAAAAATTTCTTAATGAGAATTTTTTCCTTGCAAAGAACCTTCCTTTGGGGTGGATCCAAATCTGCAGGGAAAAAATGGGCACTAGTCGCCTGGGACAATCTCTGCAAACCCAAATTTCTTGGTGGCCTGGGACTCAGAGACCCTGAGATAGAGAATAAAATCATGATAGCAAATTTATGGTGGAGATGGATTACTAATCATAATGCCCTTTGGGCCAAAAGGCTCTATCATATGGAATGCAGCATGGAAAAACAGGCAGATCATTCAAGAGCATGCTTTCTAGGAAATCTGTGATGGCTCCACCTCCTTCTTCTGGAATGATTCTTGGTAGCAACTTCCTAAAATCTCTGATTATGAATACCTCAACCCCCTGATAATGAGCACTCTTGCAGAAGGAAAATTTCTTGTAACTCATTTATGGACATCTGGAAAAATACCTTGGACAAGAATCAATGACAATGATTCAATGAAGAATTGCAACATAGAAAAATCATCAATCAAAGGGGCATCGATATCCTACGATGGGGTTATTCCAGCAAAGGAGCCTTTAATATCAAGGAAGTCTATACCATCCTAGCATGATACAACCAAGAAGATTCCAACAAGATATGGAAGACAATTTGGAAGCAAAACCTCTGTTCTAAAGTCTCCACATTCTTGTGGTTGGTTGCATGGAAACGAATACTCACCTAGGACAGAATTATTAAGTGCGGCTTTGAGGGACCCTCCATATGCTACCTATGCAAAGAAAGTGTGAAAAACCTTGATCACCTTCTTATCACCTGCTAGTATATCAAGAAGCTCTGGGACATTGGTTCCACTGCCTTCCATAAAATAGAATACAGCACCAACATCATCATTGACACCCTTGCCAATTGGAGGGATCAACTCTCCTCCAATAGCATATTTAACGGAATTTGGAAACTCTTCCTCGGATTCCTTCTCTAGGATCAAATCCATCCTTCCAACTAATCAAGTCTAGAAAAGAGTTGAGGAATACATTCAAGAAACAATTAGAACTACCCAATGGGAAAGTATTGACAGGGAAGGATCCCCTCAGGATCAATCCATCCTTCGAGCCTGGCACATGCAACCTGGACCTACACCAAACCATTAGAACCATAGACCAAGCCATCCTACAATCCCATACAAATGGTCACCACCTGAGTTCGGCTTCATTAAACTTAACTTTGATGGTGCAAGCAGGGGAAACCCTAGTCCTGGTGGATATGGAGGGGTCTTCCATGATCACAAAGGACACATCATGCATCTCTATGCGGGTTCAATCAGAAAAGATAACAACAATGTGGTCGAGCTGTTTTTTATGCTTGAAGGTATTATCATAGCTCGCCAAGCTCGATTTACCAAGCTTATCATGGAAGGGGACTCGAATCTCATGATACAGATTCTTTCCAAACTGCGCACAGGATCTAAATCCTCGAAAGTCTCTCCAAGATGGAAATTATCCATTAAGCTTGACCTCCTCGCATCTACCATTGATGGATCCATTGTAATCATAGCGCAACATGTTTGGAGAGATTCCAACAAGCTTGCTGACGAGCTTTCCAACTAAAGCATAGATCATCCTCGGGGAAGATGCAATCAAGCCTGGACTGATCTCAACAATGAAACTCTCAAGGTATATTGTCAACACATCAGCCTCCAAGACTTTTCTCCCCACGACAGGTGCACAATGAAGGCTCATGGCACTCCACGTGACCACCCTTTGTAGCCAACATAGGATACCAGCATGCAGATCGACACGTGGACTCCGGAAGACCATCATCATGCTGATCCATAAAAGGGTGTCCTGTCAAGGACAAGGCCAACATCAATGTTCAACTATCTTAGATTGCTCCGTACAAAGATCACCAAGCATGGTTGATCATCCCATTATGGAAATTATGTTGGAAGGTGGTGGATTTGGTATTTTACATGGCCTGCATGAGTTGGATCACTGGCCGAGAAATCACAGGCTTAAAGAATGCCCCTCTTTTGTCAACATTCCTCACTTTCCTCGCTCTCTTTATGGTCTCTTCTGTGATTCTGCCTCATCCTGCATTGAGTTCCCATACTGGTTTTTCTATGCGTTTAGAGAGGATATGGCTCGCATGAAAGTCACTCCTCACAAGACCACGAATGGGTCGTGGTGTACACACATACCGCGAGGTCAGAGAGAATTGGGAAAATCCAGGGTGTCTTCAAAAATTAAATCCTTGATTCTACTAGCGCAAGGACTCTACGCTTGGAAAATCGTTTGAAAAAGAAGAAGGACCACCCCAAGGTCTGAGCTCTTTCCACGGAGCTTGGAGGGATGGTGGACAACTACGGCTCGGAAAGCACTAGGGAGACTAGACATACAAATACGCTCAATGTTCTCTGGACCACAAAGGATCTGCTCTCTCTGGCCATGGATGACTGTGTCCAGGGGTTACTTAGCTCCGAATGTGGTGCCTTTCCACTGAAGGACCAGGTATCGAACCTGAATGCGACTCTCTGTACTCTGTTCCAATTTCAGAGGCAGGAAGTGGGTCGACTCAATGCAAATATTGATGCTCTCACCTTCACCACCACATGAAATACTTTCACCAGGCTGTCAGCTTCTCACGTCGAGGAAGCTCAACTTGTTTATAGGCAATGCCCCAACATAGATGGCAACAAGCAAGCTAACGTTATACCAAGTGACAACCCTTCCTTTTCTTTTCAGTCTAATGATGAACAACCCATGGGTTGATTTTAACAATTTTAGTATGTTTTTTTTTAATATTTCTAGTCATAACCCCCGACATGTGGGGGAACCTTTCAAATCTCATACTGTTTAGACTCTTCTTAGGTTAGCACAGTGCTCTCATTCTCCAGTCCTTGGTTCCACATGTCAAACTTGATACTTTGGAAATCTGATTTTTGGACAACATGGTCTTGTACAGTCTCTATTGATGTATTTGTAACTTCGGAAGATATTCACTTATATATTGTATTTGTACTTTATTTTATCCCCAATGGAGATGTATTATTCCTCCGATTGGAAGTGTCGTCGATTGTACTTGCATGTGTCGCAAGTTATATTGTAAGTGTCATAACTTATAATTCATGGGTTATTAGACCACCTTGATGGGGTCAGCCCTGTATGAGTCATGTGGGTTAAAAGGTTATTAGACTACCGTAGTGGGGGTCGGACCAGTCAACATTATTTTAATTGGTTAAGTTGGGGCCGACCTAGTTATGTTAGGATATTCCTATACTCCATCCTAGTCCTTCTAAACTTTCTGACATTTTCAGTCCTGCATGCAAAATTAGGGTTTTGCATGCAATTAGGGTTTTGCATGCAATTAGGGTTTGCATGCAATTAGGGTTTGCAGCACCAGCACCTAGCCCTTGCCAAACTAGCCCCAGGAGCTTCTCTCGGATCAGTCTTAGCTCTCCTAGAGCTTAGTGCGCCCTCTTTTCAGTTATTGCATGATAAGGGCGCCTTTCTTCACCTACCAGTCCAGTTTAGTTCAGTTATCTTCAGTTCTTCCTTGATTTAAGGATTAACTGACTCCTAACTGACCTTATCACTCTTTTGGACCTCCAGTGTGACTAGATAGACTGTTTTGACTCCAGTTAGCTCCATGAGCGCCCCCACTGAGTCTCCTTCACTATATCAGTGCTTCCATGTGCCAGTTACACCAACCACACTCAGTTAGACTCAGTTTGACTCCCGGTTGATCACTACTTGTGCATTGATGACTTCACCGATGATGAGATAGACTCCTAGTTTGGCACTGATGACTCTCCACTGATTATGGATCTGTGCATGAAGGACAATTCGAATTACACCTAGTGAATTCGAATCCTCATGCTCAGCATTGTATATTTACCCGGTTACTATTCTGATTAATGTAATGTGTGTAATTATTCTGCCTCTATTGGATCTATGTTCTATTGCTTCTCTCTTCTTCCTAAATTCTTTCATAGTGAGGTTTACATCATCTCTTTGGATCTTATGTGGGCAATTTCACATGGTATCAGAGCCTTGAGAGTATATTCTACCTCCATTCTTGAGAGTTTTTTGCAGGTATTTTGAAGTTCCAGCAGTTGCAGCAGCAGATTCAGTAGCTTCTATTTTGCACTTGTTCAAGCAATCAAGATGAGCAATTCGAATGATCCTTCTTCTATACTTCTCACTCCTTTCAATTATTTCGAATGGAAGAGGAAGATGATAATACTCTTGCAATCAAGAGGGTTTACTAGAATAGTTGAAGAAAAAGATGCCATACCACATCAAGCTGAAAAGAGAGTCAAGCACCTAAACAAAATGGATGAAGCCTTTGGATTCATATGCCTTCATATTTCCGATGATCTATTGTTTCATGCTGATGGATTGAAGTCTCCATATGATTTATGGATAAAATTGAGGAGTCTTTTTGGCAAAC
Source organism: Larix kaempferi (assembly GCA_027924585.1). NCBI lineage: Eukaryota > Viridiplantae > Streptophyta > Pinopsida > Pinales > Pinaceae > Larix > Larix kaempferi. Next base: position 21,524,212 of record BSBM01000070.1, on the reverse strand, counting down.
AAGACGAACTGAGAGGCTACATTCTTGAGAATGAATTGGTTGCCCTTCAACCTAGCAATTTCGAGAGCATTCAAGATTTCTTCTCCAAATTTCAGAATTTGGTTTTGCATTGCAAGCAATGTGGCATCACTAAAAGTGATGAGCAATTGATACTCTCTATATTGAGCAAACTTGGATCTCAATTTTCTGTCTTTGTATCTACCTTTCATTCTGTTCGAATGTCCATCCCTGGATGGAAGTTTCCCACCTTAAGTAACTTCATTGAGGCTCTCACTCAAGAAGAGAACAAACTGTTTCAAATGGGTGCCATCAAAACCTCCAGAGATCTAGCTCTATTGGCTGGTGAATCAAGTGGAGCGAATGATAAAGGGGGACAAAAAGGCAAAGGAAAGAAACCTTCAAGATCCAAGAATGACAAACAAAAGAGACCAAATTGTACCTATTGCAAGAGAGGAAACCATCCTGAGCATGCCTGCATGCATAAGAAGATTGATCTTCTAACCAAGCTTCTTGAACAAAACCAAATTGTTGTTCCAAAAGAAGCAAAGATGTCTGATTCTGGAAGTGGATCTGATGATTGTCATGCATTGATGGCTGGTTTTTCAAAGACAAAGGCTCTCCTCATAGATTCTGGAGCTTCCAACCACATGATGGCACAAGAAGAATCCTTCTCCTCTTTGGATCTCCAAGATGGGCCTACCATTCACATGGGAGACAACTCTCAGATTTCTGCCAAAGGTTTGGGTACAGTTCATATGGAGCATGGTAAGTTCAAAAATGTCTTATTTGTTCCTTCTCTTACAGCTAATTTGTTATCAGTATATCAAATGACTCATACAGGATCTCCAAAACAAGTGATTTTTGGTCCAGACACAGTAGAGATTACAGAAATCTCCACTGGAAAGGTTATAGCGAATGGGATTGCTAATCATGCCTCAAAGGCATATGAGTTCTCCCACTTCATGCCCTTCTCTCCAACTATCCCTTCAGATTCTGATGAGGATCACAGTGACTTCTCTTCCAGTGACTCCTATTCTAGTGAGGAAGAAGATCAAGATTTTGATGTTGAGATCATAGTTCAAGAAGATTCAGAACCAACACCTATTCTTAGTCCAGATTCAAGAGAAACATGTTCTCACACAGTCCTTGCTACTACTAAGAACACAGTTGATGATGTATTTGCTTACAGAACTACTAGACTTCAGCAGCATGCTAACCTTGCATTATGCCATCCACCTCTCCATGAGAGATTCAGCATGATGATGGAGTTTACTCTTCCATTCCTTGGGAAAACTCATCATGATACATTCGCTCCAGTGACAGAAAAGGTTCCTGAAAGACTTGCTACATTCAACACATTCTCTAGCACTTGCATTCGCACTTTACAGAGGATTAGCTTACCAAGTCTCTTTGCAAAGTTTTCACTGATGAAAGCTTGCTTCTTTTCTGCTTAGAGTAATGGCTCCTTGAGTTATTCAAAAATATAAAAACACAAAAAAAAAGGAAAAAGAAAAATTGAGGCAGTATTCTTTTTATCATTTCATTGATTGTATGGGTGACCTTTGGTCCTAGTTACCAGGGCCCAGGATGGATTAAGGGGGGGTGTTAGGATATTCCTATACTCCATCCTAGTCCTTCTAAACTTTCTGACATTTTCAGTCCTGCATGCAAAATTAGGGTTTTGCATGCAATTAGGGTTTTGCATGCAATTAGGGTTTGCATGCAATTAGGGTTTGCAGCACCAGCACCTAGCCCTTGCCAAACTAGCCCCAGGAGCTTCTCTCGGATCAGTCTTAGCTCTCCTAGAGCTTAGTGCGCCCTCTTTTCAGTTATTGCATGATAAGGGCGCCTTTCTTCACCTACCAGTCCAGTTTAGTTCAGTTATCTTCAGTTCTTCCTTGATTTAAGGATTAACTGACTCCTAACTGACCTTATCACTCTTTTGGACCTCCAGTGTGACTAGATAGACTGTTTTGACTCCAGTTAGCTCCATGAGCGCCCCCACTGAGTCTCCTTCACTATATCAGTGCTTCCATGTGCCAGTTACACCAACCACACTCAGTTAGACTCAGTTTGACTCCCGGTTGATCACTACTTGTGCATTGATGACTTCACCGATGATGAGATAGACTCCTAGTTTGGCACTGATGACTCTCCACTGATTATGGATCTGTGCATGAAGGACAATTCGAATTACACCTAGTGAATTCGAATCCTCATGCTCAGCATTGTATATTTACCCGGTTACTATTCTGATTAATGTAATGTGTGTAATTATTCTGCCTCTATTGGATCTATGTTCTATTGCTTCTCTCTTCTTCCTAAATTCTTTCATAATGAGGTTTACATCATCTCTTTGGATCTTATGTGGGCAATTTCACAAGTTAAAGTTAGAAGTCAAGTGAAGTAGTGTATAAATAGAGAGTGTGTCTCTCTCATTTTACACATTTCATTATTCACTCACTTCACATTAGTGAGAGAAGAGAAGGGTGGGCACAAGTGGAGGAGGAGCATGCTGCTGAAGACATCTATCTCTTGGGTTTGATCATGGTGATCCTTGTATTGATGCTTATTCTATCTCTAAGGAAGTTTTGGGGTTTTTCACCTTCTTGGTTTTCCCCGGTGAAATGTTTTGTGTCTCTTGTCTGTTGTCTCTTATGCTTGATATGCTGTACATGTTGTTCTTTCAGTTAAGATCCTAGATCTATTGAATTTATGCTCAAAAAATAACATGGTATCAGAGCTAGCTTGAAGGAAAGCATGTTATGGCATTTATGAGACTTGTTGCACTTGCAACAAATTGGAAGCTAGGGCTTGATATAGCAAAAACCAGTCATTGTAGAACTTTTGCTATAAATCCATTTTGGCGAAGGTTCAAGATCTGAAAATTCTACAAGTCACCAGTCGTGGATAACATCCCCATGTACCTTGTGTCTGAAGCACAACATCTGATTCGTTGTACTTTGTGACTTATGATCTGTACAATCTAGGGTTTCTGTCTCTTCAAAATGTATGTCATAAACAGGTGGCCTAGGAAAAAATGTCACAACTTGGGCTAGGAAGCTCCAAATTAAATTTATTAAAAAGTGTCAGGTAGAGAATGGACTGTAGTTTCTCACGTAAGTTTTTCAAAGGCCGAAGTTGAACCAATGACACGTGGCACGCTGTACAAGTTAGCTCTCCTGTTTTATCCCATAAACAGGTCACGTTGCGACACTTGGCATAAATCTCTCTCAGAGAATCCAATTGAGGTCAAACCTATGGGGTTGGAAAGATAACAGGTCAGGCTACCACAGGCCGAAGTTTCAGACCTTGTGGATTCGAAATTTCAGAGATGCACTAGAAACAATCAGGTGCATATTTCTGTCAAAACAGAATTGGATTTTTGAGCACCTTCATTCTTGGCTTGTCACTGCTACGGGAATTTAGGGATTCGAAGAAAGTTGGAATTTTTGGAATCGGAATCCACGGCTGAATGCTCCTCATCAAAATCTAAATTTAGAGACCAAGATCAATTTTTTTGGTTGGGTAGAAGGACAGTCTTGATCAAATCCTAGTTCGAGATTTTGATCAGAAAGATGGAAAATTAGGGCTTCTACAAAAGTTGGAATTTTTGAAATCTGTGACCATGGCTAGAATCTCCTTAGAAAAATTGAAGTTTGGAAAACAAGATCGAACCTTTTGGATGGGAAGAAGACTAGGCTTTACCAAACCCTAGTTCGGGATCTTGTCCAGAAGATCCAGAAGTTTCAAAGGCAATTTTGAGGGGTCAAATTTTGGAGTTTTAAAAATTGAAGTATACCTGCTTGATCATCTCAACAAGGCACATCTTTTCATCCAATCAGAAGTTTGAAATTCAAAGTTTGAATTTTTAGGGTTTCTCTAACAAACCCTAATCCGACTCCAGACCCAATTTCTGCAAATCAAGTGGATTTGGTTAATCCTAGAAGAGAATGGATTGGACACCTGCATAAGTGAAGAAGTTCCAGTTCCAGAGGGAGATGAGGCTGAGACTTTACATGAGAAGGCTACAAGCAATCCCGATAGGTATGACTTGAAGAGATACGGGTATGTTTTGAAATCTGTTCATGATTAAGTTTATGATATGTTTGTCTTCATATTATTAAGGTTAGTACAATCTTGATTAATTTTATACTTGTCTTATCACCCTGGTAAAAGTATGAAGGCATGTGAATGATATAAGACATCCATTGATTAGGGTTATATGATTGTACTAATGCACTATGGTGTTGTATGAGGATGATGTTGTCCGCTAACATGAAAGGTACATCAAGAAAGACAAATCAAGTTCTAGATCAAGAACATATGACCATGGTGACATGAAGACAAAGACTCATCCATAGCCATTATAGAAGCTCTACTTACGAGGTATGTAAAATTTGGTTCTACAATGGTTAACTTATGATTTATGCAGGTTACTAAGCACAAGTCATTGAAGAGAACAAGAAGACATTGTTTGGGTATGTTAGACATAACTAGCAAACATGATGACCAGGTATGTTTTTTTTCTATATCAAGTTAGAATCCTACCTTGTGTTAGGATCTTATACTTTTGTATAAATGATAATGATTATTCTTGAAGTCAGAAGTTTAAGTAATCAAGGGTTTATGCATATTATGTTTCTTACTCTGATTAATGATATGACTAACTAGAAGAGTCCTATGGTCAAATAAGAATATGCATGAGTAAAAGAAGTCTTCCCTGAAACCTTGAATACTAACACTTATTACCTTTTTGTGAAATGATCATGACCATACATGTTAAGATTATAATGTTTTGATAGTATTGAGATTATACTAATGTATGTATGGTTATGTATGAGATCTTGAGGATAACACAATCGTGTCAGTAGTGCACACTTAAGCATGCATAGTGATCTAGGATGGATATAAGTTCAAGGACAGGTAATCCAGGAAGCAAAGATCAAGAGGGAGCACACTCCAATAGTTCCTGCAAGGAAGCAAAGATTGAGAGGGAGTCCACCCAACAACCAAACAAAGATAAGTATTGAATTGTCATTTCCTCTATATATGATTACTGAAATGATGTTGTTCAGTCATGCACATACTTATGTTCCTAGATTTAGGATATGTATTATGCATATTAGAAACGTTGCATTAATGAACAAGATACTACTAATATAGTAATAGGTAAGTGGCCTATGGTACTATACAACACTCCATTGCTACTTATCTAGAATGAAACCTCTTTGCTGACATGTTGGGAGGTGTGCACACTCTTAACAATGTTCTGGTAGAGATGGAAGGCATCTAGAAAGTTATGGGATATGGATAAATGTTGTATTGAAGCATTGGCTAAGATAATTGCATGACTGTATGACATACATTTTTATGCATAAGAATTTGTTTTTGAAAAACTATGAGAAGTTTCTAATCATGCAATTGAATTTGACTTGTAGGAAAGATTGTGTACAATCACCTACAAAAGATGAACTACAACATTTGTTCCAGCAACGAAGTTCGAGAAAACTATCTATTGAAGATATTGAAGAATCTGAACTTCCCAGGATCTGGATGCAGTAATGGAAGGATGCCATGATCGAGGAGTGCCAGTCCATCATGAAGGATGATGTTTGGGATGTGGTCCTAAGAAGAGAAGGGAAGTCTATTGTGACTTCCAAGTGGATCTATAAGATCAAGCATGCTGCAAATGGTAGCATAGAGAAATACAAAGCGAGGTTTGTAGATCGTGGCTTCTCCCAGAAAGAAGGGATTGATTATGAAGATACCTTTTCACTTGTGGCCAGGTACACTTCCATTAGAACAGTACTTTCCCTAGCTGCAGTGATGAAATGGAAGATACACCAAATAGATGTCAAGACAGCTTTCTTGAATGGTGTAGTTGAAGAGGAAGTGTATGTGGAGCAGCCACTCGGGTTTGAGACACATGACAGAGGAACACATGTGTGCAGACTGAAGAAGGCCCTGTATGGTTTAAAACAGGCACCCAGGACCTGGTACGGCAAGATAGACAACTTCCTATCCAGTTTGGCCTTTACTAAGAGTGAAAGCGGATTCCAACCTTTACTACAAGGTTGAGGAAGGCAGTCCAGTGATACTACTAGTGTATGTGGATGACCTGTTTTTTACAGGTGAGGATAGACTAATTGCCAACACGAAGAGGAAGCTTGCTGCTGAGTTCGAGATGAAGGGCTTGGGTATGATGCACTACTTTCTAGGCATGGAGGTGTGCAGAGTGCAGATGGGTTCTTCCTTGGACAAGGGAAGTATGCAGTAGAGATCCTGAAGTGGTTCGGGATGATGGACTACAAGGCCATGGCCACAACTATGGCATCGAACCTGAAGCTTTTGTGTGATGCTTCATCTGATCCGGTTGATGCCACAATGTATCATTGGATGATTGGGTCCTTGATGTACCTGACGAATACAAGACCAGATATCTGCTTTGCAGTGAACACATTGAGCCAGTTCCTGATGGATCCCAAAGGTGTTCACCTGGTTGCTGTAAAGCATATTCTGAGGTACCTTAAGGGTACAATTGATTATGGGCTCAAGTATGATGCGAATCAAAAGTTCAACCTGGAGGGTTATGTTGATTCAGATTGGGCATGAAATGTTGCATATAGGAAGAGCACTTCAGGGTGCTGCTTCAGTATGGGATCAGGTGTGATCTCTTGGTTTAGCAGGAAGCAGTCCTGTGTGGCACTGAGTACAGCCGAAGCAGAGTATGTTGCAGCTTGTTCGGCTAGTTATGAGGCAGTATGGATTAGGAAACTACTGTCTGATTTGTTTGATCTCTAGTTGAGTGCTACTTGTATAATTGCGACAACCAGAGTTGTGTGAAGTTGTCAGAGAACCCAGTGTTCCATGACAAGTCGAAGCACATTGAGATCAAGTTCCACTATATCAAGGATATGGTGCAGAGAGGAGCAGTGAAGCTCCTGTATGTTGCGATGGACAAGTAGATAGATGATGTGTTGACCAAGCCGCTATCCAGAGTGAAGTTTGAATACTTCAGAGAGAGACTTGGTGTACTTTAGATCGATATTCCCTCCAAAGGGAAGTGATGAGTCTGGAGACACAGATATACACGAGCTATTCTCACATAGTGGTAGGGAGGTCCTCCTATGGTGCAGATGTAAGGGTTGGGGCCATTCTCACATGGTGGTAGGTAGGTCCTCCCATGGTGCAGATGTAAGGGTTGGGACATTCTCACATGGTGGTAGGTAGATCCTCCCATGGTGAGATGTAAGGGATGGGCAGGATTTTTCGACATGGTGGTAGGTAGGCCCTCCCATTGTGACATGGTGGTAGGTTAGTCCTCCCATGGTCATTGATGTAATTGTTGGGCTTTTCCGACATGGTGGTAGGTAGGTCCTCCCATGGTGACATGGTGGTAGGTAAGTCCTCCCATGGTCGTTGATGTAATTGATGTGCCTTTCCAACATGGTGGTAGGTAGGTCCTCCCATGGTGACATGGTGGTAGGTAAGTGATCTAGATGGACATCGGTGGCCACCCACCTATTCCACTGGCTCAAAACAGTTTACCATCTTGGCAATTTTCTAGTAATTTTTCTACGGTTTTTCGGGTCCTAAACTTTCGGGGCCATTTTAAGGCCCTAAACGACCTTATTTGGCGATTTGGGGGGCCAAATAGTTTCCCACGACATTCATTTGTCTTTAGTTGAAAGTTGTAAATCTTGGATAGACCTTTCCGACGAGCTACCGAGCGCCCCAAACAGAGATCGTATGCAAACGTTATGACCCCGAGAAGTTGATTGTTCAACTAACCACCTTGGGACCACAAAGTTTATGACGGTTCATCTTCTAGGGTTAGGTTTTTGGATGTTTGGGATTCTTTCCCTCATGATTCCGATAAATAGGCCCTTTTGGCCTCTCTTTGTAATCATCTTGGCACGAATGAGCATAGAAGCCACATCTCTTCTCAGAGATGGATACCACCATTCTAGTTATTGTATTTTACAGTCTGTTCTATTTCCGCTATTTAATAGAATATGTGTTTACTGTATCACTGTGTCATTTGCAATATATCTCTGTATTTGATTCTGTAAATGCTCTTTTGTTTCGTTCTCACATAAATCTGGATTAGTGGTGTCAGAGCGGTCTACTCTTCGATTGTTTCTTGGTGCATGTCCCCGATGAGGTCAGGATACAAAGAGTTGGGTCTCGAACTAGTTTCACTTGGGGAAGACCACTCTCGCCGCCCCAACTGGCATCCCATGGTGAAAGAAAAGAGAGATAAAGGAGCATTAGATCCTATCAAGTTGTTGCTCAAGGAAGCCCTCACGCGACAGAGGAACGAGATGATGGATAATTTCACCCAGATCCTTCGACGCATACCGACGACAACAGATACACCTTCGACAAGCATCCGTTTCGGAGATGCGACTCCCTTCAAGGTACAAGCTAACTTTCATATCCCTTTATTTGAAGGCTAGATCGATGCCGATGCCATAGATAAATGGTTGAATCTACTACAAGGGTATTTCTCTTTCCAAAAAAATTTCGACAGGGAAAAGATCGTCTTTGCGCTCCTCAAGGCCATCCCCCATGTCAAAAATTGATGGGAAACTTATTGTGAGAAAAACTCATCAGAGGAGTCTGGATTGTTTGAATATTCCAATCCCACTTGGGCCTCTTTTATAGATGTAGTCAAGGAAAAATATTACCCTGCTGGAAACTGTGATGACCAGTACACAAATGGGCCATTCTGCACCAAGAGAGGGACCAAACGGTGTCGAAGTAGACCAACAAATTTCATACCTTGCGCACAAAGCTAGGTATCAAGGACTCCGAGAGACACCTAGTACTGAAATATCGCAGTGGCCTACACCGGTACATACAAACATAGATGGATTTCCTGGAAATCTCTTCACTCGGATCCGCCTATCAATATGATGTGAAAATTGAGCAGGAATTTCAGCAAAAGAACAAGCGTGACTTCGGACCTGCGTAGAAGCAGGGCAAGGGAAACTCTGGCTCGCAGAACACGGGGCAGGGAAAGGACAACCAGTCCCAACCACAAGTGAAGAAGGGTAACGAAAAGACAACGAAGGACAGCGGGAAGTGGTGTGACTTCCACCAAATCGCCTGGCACAACACTAATTAATGTCACTCAAAACAGTGATTGGTGGTTGAGATCAAAGCTTCAGAATCAGATCCCAGTTCCGATTCTGACTCAGAACCTAATTTCACAGCCACACGAAAAGGGAAGGATATCATTGATGCAGAACTTAGTGCCATTGTTTCCACCACACAGATTCAGGTAGAGGAACCTGAAGAGTCGAAGGTAGAGGAGCACCTTTTCCACTCAAAAATGTGGGTGAAGGGAATTCCCCTACACTTTGCTGTGGACAGCGGCAGCCATAAGAACCTGATCTCAGCAGAAGTCATCAAGAGATTGAATCTACCAATAACACCACACCCGAAACCATACACCATTGGCTGGCTGAGCCAAGGACAAGGGATCTGCATCAATCATCAATGTCGACTACCATACGGCATCAAGCCCTTCAAAGATGAGGTATTGTGTGATGTGGCCCCACTTGAAGTATGTGATGTTCTTTTAGGAAAACCATATATGTGGAAGCGTCATGCTATATATGAATCCCGACCTCGCAGTGTCATTGTCACTTTGGGAGGAAGACTCTATCGGATACCAGAGACAGTTTCACCTACCCCAACCAAGCAGGGCAGGAAGATAATCTCCCACACTAGGAAATTTTCCCTATTGGCAATTTCCACTAAAGGAGAACATCAGATCGCAGAGACATCCACAACCTTTGCACATTATCCCTCTACTCAGCAGAAACAAGAAAAACACAAATTCAGTGCAGCATCGCCTATTCGAGTACCTCTGTAGTGCAAGGTCACGCATTCAAGGTGCTCCTCCAAAAAGAAACCATCGACACCCGTGTAGACCAAGGATACCACAACAACCAAAACCGTTGAACAACTCCAGTGCATCCAACAATAACAATTACAACCCTTTGAAGATTTCAAAGAATGGCAACCTTTTTGCTTCAACAAACGCTGCACCAGGAGCTCAACTCAACACACAGTTTGACATATGATAAGGGATTTGACGCAATGGAGACCATTGCTTCTTAAGGGGGGAGGATTGATCCAGATGGATATCAGTGGCCACCCACCTATTCCACTAGCTCAAAACATTTTCCCATTTTGCCAATTTTCTAGTAATTTTTCTACGGTTTTTCGGGGTCCTAAACTTTCGGGGCCGTTTTGAGGCCCTAACCGACCTTTTTTGGCGATTTGGGGGGGGGAAATGGTTGCCAACGACTTTTATTAATGCCTAGTCGAAAGTTTCAAATCTTGGATAGACCTTTCCGACGAGCTACCGAGCGCCCCAAATGGAGATCGTATGCAAAAGTTATGACTTCGCGAAGTTGATTGTTCAACTAACCACCTTGGGACCGCAAACTTTATGATGATTCTTCTTCTAGGGTTAGGTTTTGGATGTTTGGGATTCTTTCCCTCATGATTATGATAAATAGGCCCTTTCGGCCTCTCCTTGTAATCATCTTGGCACGAATGAGCATAACGGCCACATCTCTTCTTAGAGATAGCTACCACCATTTTGGCTATTGTATTTTACAGTCTGTTCTATTTCCGCTATTTAATAGAATATGTGTTTACTGTATCACTGTGTCATTTGCAATATATCTATGTATTTGATTTTGTAAATGCTCTTTTATTTTGTGCCCACATAAATCTGGATCAGTGGTGTCAGAGCGGGTGCTCTTTGATTGTTTCTCGGTGCATGTCCCCGACGAGGTTAGGATACCGAGAGTTGGGTCTCGAACTAGTTTCACTTGGGGAAGACCACTCTCGCCGCCCCAAACGGCCTACCATGGTAGAAGAAAAAATAGATGACGGAGCAGTACATCCTATCAAGTTGTTGCTCGAGGAAGCCCTCTCACGACAGAGGAACGAGATGATGGATAATTTCATCGAGATCCTTTGATGCATGCCGACGAAAATAGATACACCTTCGACAAGCAGTTGTTTCGGAGATACGACTCCCTTCAAGGTACAAGTTAACTTTCATATCCCTTTATTTGAAGGCCAGATCGATGCCGATGCCATAGATAAATGGTTGAATCTACTAGAAGGGTATTTCTCTATCCATAATTTTTTCGACAGGGAAAAGATCGTCTTTGCGCTCCTCAAGGCCATCCCCCATGTCAAAACTTGGTGGGAAAATTTTTGTGACAAAAACTCATCAGAGGAGTCTGGATTGTTTGAATATTCCAATTCCACTTGGGCCTCTTTTATAGATGCCATCAAGGAACAATATTACCCTACTGGAAACTATGATGACCAGTACACAAAATTGGCTATTCTACACCAATAGAGGGACCAAACGGTGTCGGAGTACACCAACAAATTTCATACCTTGCATACAAAGCTAGGTATCAAGGACTCCGAGCGACACCTAGTACTGAAATATCGCAGTAGCCTACACCGGTACATACGAACATAGATGGATTTCCTGGAAATCTCTTCACTCGGATCTGCCTATCGATATGCTGTCAAAATTGAGCAGAAATTTCAGCAAAAGAACAAGCGTGACTTCAGACCTACGCAGAAGTAGGGCAAGGGAAACTCTGGCTCGCAGAACACGGGGCAGGGAAAGGACAACCAGTCCCAACCACAATCGAAGAAGGGTAACGAAAAGAGAACGAAGGACACCGGGAAATGGTGCGAGTTCCACAAAAGCCCCTGGCACAACACTGATGAATGTCGCTCAAAACAGTCATTGGTGGATGAGATCAAAGCTTCAAATTCAGATCCCAATTCTGATTCTGACTCAGAACCTAATTTCACAGCCGTGCGAAAAGGAAAGCAGATCATTGATGTAGAAGCCATTGTCATTGTTGCCACCACAAAGATTCAACCAGAGGAACCTAAAGAGTCGAAGGCAGAGGAGCACCTTTTCCACTCACAGATGTGGGTGAAGGGAATTCCCCTACACTTTGTTGTCGACAGCGGCAGCCATAAGAACCTGATCTCAGCAGAATTCATCAAGAGATTGGAGCTACCAATAACACCACACCCGCAACGATACACCATTGGCTGGTTGAGCCAAGGACTAGGGATCTGCGTAAGTCATCAATGTGGCCTACCATACGGCATCAAGCCCTTCAAAGATGAAGTATTGTGTGATGTGGCCCCACTTGAAGTATGTGATGTTATTTTAGGACAACCATATATGTGGAAGTGTCATGCTATATATGAATCCTGACCTCGCCGTGTCATTGTCACTTTGGGAGGACAACTCTATCGGATACCAGAGACAGTTTAACCTACCCCAACCAAGTAGGGCAGGAAGATAATCTCCCACACTAGGAAATTTTCCCTATTGGAAATTTCCACTAAAGGAGAACATAAGATCGCAGAGACATCCACAACCTCTGCACATTATCCCTCTACTCAGCAGAAACAAAAAAAACACAAATTCAGTGCAGCATCGCCTATTCGAGTGCCTCTGCAGTGCAAGGTCACGCATTCGAGGTGCTCCTCCAAAATTAAACCATCCACACCCGTGCAGACCAAGTATACCACAACAACCAAAACTATTGAACAACTCCAGCACATCCAACAACAACAATTACAACCCTTTGAAGATTTCAAAGAAAGGAAACCTTTTCGCTTTAGCAAACGCTGCACCAGGAGGTCAACTCAACACACAGTTCGACATATGATAAGGGATTTGACGCAATGGAGACCATTGCTTCCTAAGGGGGGAGGATTGATCCAAATGAATATCGATGGTCACCCACCTATTCCACTGGCTCAAAACATTTTCCCATTTTGCCAATTTTCTAGTAATTTTTCTACAGTTTTTCGGATCCTAAACTTCTGGGGCCATTTTGAGGCCCTAAACGACCTTTTTTGGTGATTTGGGGGGCCAAATGGTTGCCTGCGGCTTTCATTTGTCTACATTCAAAAGTTGTAAATCTTGGATAGACCCTTTTGACGGGCTACCGAGCGCCCCAAATGGAGATCGTATGCAAAAGTTATGACCCTGGGAAGTTGATTGTTCAACTAACCACCTTGGGGCTGCAAACTTTATGATGGTTCATCTTCTAGGGTTAGGTTTTTGGATGTTTGATATTCTTTCCCTCATGCTTCCGATAAATAGGCCCTTTTGGCCTCTCTTTGTAATCATCTTGGCATGAATGAGCATAGCGGCCACATCTCTTCTCAGAGATAGCTACCACCATTCTAGCTATTGTATTTTAAAGTCTGTTCTATTTCCGCTATTTAATAGAATATGTGTTTACTGTATCACTGTGTCATTTGCAATATATCTCTGCATTTGATTCTGTAAATGCTATTTTATTTCATTCCCACATAAATCCGGATCAGTGGTGTCAGAGCAGTCTGCTCTTTGATTGTTTCTTGGTGCATGTCCCCGATGAGGTCAAGATACAGAGAGTTGGGTCTCGAACTAGTTTCACTTGGGGAAGACCACTCTTGCCGCCCCAAACGGCCTCCCATGGCAGAAGAAAAGAGAGACGACAGAGCAGTAGATCCTATCAAGTTGTTTATCGAGGAAGCCCTCGCGCGTCAGAGGAATGAGATGATGGATAATTTCGCCCAGATCCTTCAACGCATGCTGACGGCAATAGATACACCTTCAACAAGCAGTCGTTTCGGAGATGCAACTCCCTTCAAGGTACAAGTTAACTTTGATATCCCTTTATTTGAAGGCCAAATCGATGCCGATGCCATAGATAAATAGTTGAATCTACTAGAAGGGTATTTCTCTGTCCACAATTTTTCCGACAGGGAAAAGATAGTCTTTGCGCTCCTCAAGGTCGTCCCCCATGTAAAAAATTGGTGGGAAACTTATTGTGAGAAAAACTCATCATACAAGTCTGGATTGTTTGAATATTCCAATCTCACTTTGCACTACTACATATGGCTCAAAAGTCCCATGAAAGTTTGCCACGAAACAGTTAAAATTGATGTTTTCGTGGAAAAACAGTTTAAAGTTTTTGAAAAAATTGAAAATTTCCCAACGATCATCGCTATAGCCACGAATGGACTTTTTGTCTCTATAGCCATGAACTTTCGTTGCTATAGCCACGAAAAGTACATCCATCGCTATAGCCACGAAAAGCCGAAAAGAAAATTGGTTTTTCATTCAATATTGCATTATGACCTTCAAATAAAATATGTGTCAAGCAACATATTTTAAGATATCTCCATGTCACTCCTCAAGGGACACCCCCTTTAACCCCAATCAAGATAAAACAAATGGTGTTTTTATGATAATGTTTAAAAATAATATGGCAATTTGACATGAATATGGAGGGAAGAAAAATTCAATTATAGACCAATTTGCCAAACTTGGCAATTTTTTAATGTTGTAATCGATCAGGTATCATAATGTTTTACAATATTATTTTTCCTTCTAAGTAATCATTGGGTTGACCTCACACTGATAAAATCTAATTTTTCTCACTAGGATCTTGCCATAACTTCTCTATTATCCTTTTTTATACTAATTCTCAATTGCCTAATGGTCCATCCAGTAAATATTCTTCTTCAATTACTATTTTTTAATCCATTTCATCTCATCAAGACTTGTAGTACCAACCCTTATCTTGTAATGCAATTTTTACTTGATGTAGTAATATGTTTGTGTCCATATGCTTTATTTTGGTAATCAAAGTTTTTCTTATTTTTCTAAAACATAAATGGTATTGAATCAAGTCAAATGTTTGTGGCATTCTCAATACAGCAAAGTACACCATAACTACATAGTTTCACAATGACTACTACAATCAAGGTCATCTCCCCTTCCAAAACAAGGTGGTGTATATTCCAAAAAAGATGATTCCTATATCTTATAGACTTATGCTCCTTCCCAAAGTGGATGAAAAGACCGTGATGAGTTGCTTACATATGAAACCATCAAAATAACACATGCTTAATTCTTTAAAATTTACTTCCATGTCCTAATTTATTCTTCTTTTCTTAACTCTTTGTCTGATGGGATGGATCACGAGCAGTGATCAAATTTGAAGGGTGGGTCTTAATTTCAATTGGAAGGGCATTTTTCCTTGGAGTCCTTCAAATATTAATGGCAATATAAATAATTGTACTTCAATTGACAATTATAAATTAATTAAACTCTTTCCCTAAAAGTGCAAATAACAAATATTGCCCATCCAATTTTTTACAATCTTAATCTCAATTGAGCACTCCTTAATATCTCACTAATATCTACATAAAAAAATGGTATATTTTCAATAAAACTTAATTTGAACACATTAATTTGACATATGTATAACATTAATTTTACAGTTCATTAAAATAACAACTATTCTTTTGTATTTTTTTGTTTTGGCTCCACTTCATTATACAGAAAAACTACTTAGACTATGCAATAACCATATTGGGGCATCCACATGATCTTATGCATAGTGCAGGAAGTTGTAACTAGATATAGTCTTAAAATAAAACTAGAACTATGAGAAAATTACTCATTTTTAACTGTGTACAAAAGCAAGCCACTAATCAAAACGAGGCTAATATAAACCTACAACCAAAAAATGCATATAAAACCAACCAAATACTTAATTCAAACCAGAGAGAGGGAAGCCATTTCAAGCCTGAGAGATGTAATAATGATGGGCATTGGGTGCCTAAGAAAAAATAATACATAGCTCAGGAAGCACTAAAAAAATCCTCCATACCAAGCAAGTTAGCAAAGCTAGCATCATAGAGGCTGGGGCATCAAATTTTGTTGTTCAAAATTTGTCATGACAACATACATATATAGGATGGAGGGGAAATGGAATCAAGCCTAAGTGAATTGGAGCCTTGCAACTTGATGCATGTTTGAGTCTCAACAATCTGCCTTTTAAAATTGAACCAAAACACCAAAGGAAGTTTGTTAATGGCTCGATTTGAGAAAATTCTAAATGTGAGTAATTAAGTGCTTGAAGTTCTAAATTTGTTTTTTTTCTGTACCAATCTATGTTTTGACGAATTCGATATCACTAGCATGAGATTTAAGTTATTTAATGAAAATAATCAATGTATCTACCTCTATGTCGAAACCATTTTCAATGTTGATGCAAGCCACTACCCTCCTTATTGTCTTACCAAAATGCATGATAATGAGGAATAATACTTAAAATTATGGACTTCACCTTCAAAGAGTGCCTTATAATCACATTGAGAAGGAGTGATAACAAGATCACAACAATCCAATGTGTCAAATCTCAGTTGATAGTGTCAATTAAAGACTTATATGGTAAATTTAATATAAGACTTGCTTATAGTTGTATCTTACTCTTTGCGCCTTGACACATTTGATATTTTATGGTTGTCTCTATGCCTTGACCCAATTGATATTATAAGGTGAGGATGTGCATGCATAATAATCCTTAGTTATGACTATGAGATGAGGATTTAAAGAGACGAGGATGTAAAGAAAGGTATTTTTTATACATATTTTGGTGGCGAAGTCAAATGTGGTGAGAAACCACATATGTTTAGAAGGACGGAGGGAGATTACATCATGATCATGCCACCCATAAAATTGATGACTATTCCTAAGCCAAAAATTGTTTTATTTTTTTAAATTTTATTACTAACCATTGTGGTGCTTTGGTCCAAATGTATTTTCATGCCACCCATAAAATTAAAGACTATTCCTAAGCCAAAAATTGTTTTATTTTTTTAAATTTTATTACTAACCATTGTGGCTCTAATACCACTTGTCTAATACCACTTGGATAAAACCATTGATACTTTATATCTAAATTTATTATTCTAGTATTACCATAATGAATGACTTACATTATATAGGGCCTTAGTGAAGAGACACAACTCTTAACAACTCTCATTACATGAAATAATGATAATATTTTTATTAAAATTGGTTATATTACAATCATATTTAAAGTATTGCTGGACATTTTCACATTGGAAAAATAGTAACATCCAAATGTATTTTCTAACTCCCGCGTGCACATGCAAAGTTCCAGCTGAGAGAGCCGAGTGAGCAGATACAAGTGTAGAGGAGGGAGCCGAATACTGCCAAGAACATTGCAGAGGAGGGAGTCGAGACTGTTGAGAGAGCTGGTTTCGCCAAGACCATTGTAGAGGAGGGATCCAAGACTACCCAGAGAGACGATACCATTTCATAGGAGGGAACCGAGAACATTGTAGAGGAGGTCGTTGAGACTAGGAGATTAGCACCATTGCAGAGAAGGCCGTCGAGATGTCTTCAGTAAGTCTGAAATGTACATTTTGTACACCAATGTTGGGGTTTGGAAATGAACTGTTTGTTAATGGGGGTTTGGAAATGAACAAGTATTAGCCGGCCTTTGTCATGTGCAGGAGGATAGATGTCACCCTCCATTTTGAACCGTGTGTGCAAGAGTGCCAATATTTCTGAGGCTGGCTAAAGTCCAGAGCAAGATATACTACTCCTCCTTTGTGTTTTTGTCTAATTTAAAACCCTTATGACAATCCAGTGATATCACTTGCAGAAAAGCCCAGATGCTACTTTCTGTTGTTGAACAATAACAGAGATTTGCGTACTTCCACCTTCATAGCAATATTAAGTTTTTAAATTATCAAACAAAATTTCACAATAAATAAACAAGGGGCTAAATGGTTAACTGATCACTTCATTGCATGTCTCCTTTTATGCAAAGGAGGCATTAATGAAATCGGCTTAATAATAAAACTAATTTCTGCTATCAATTCCCTTATGGACATTCCAAATGACCTTTCTAGCAGTCTAGGCCTTCAGCAGAAATGCTCCTCCTGAATTTCGATCTAGGAAGTTCTGGGCGTGGAGGAGGATTGGTAGAAAAATAGACAACAACAACTGTCAAATTGTCACAAGTGTGGCGATTTAATTCCTATCAAACCAACTCCTTGGAGCAGTGCTCTGGATCATTATGTAGCATAATCCATCTTCGTACAATGGTGACTGCACACTGATTGGAGATAACATCCCAAAGACCATCACAACCAATTATTAAAAATTCATCTTGCTCTGTAAGTAAATACTCCTTCAATTCAGGCTCTGTACTGAGAGGACATTTCGTTCCTCTTGGTACTTTCATGTGCCAGTCTCCCAATGCCCTTGCAACTGATAGTTGACCATTCAAATACCCATCATACACACAGCCTCCAAGTGATTCAATTCGCACCCTTCTAATGGTACAATTTGGTTTGTGGTCTCTGGACATATCAAATACTTTCCCTCTCTTACCCAACATAGCACGGCAGTCCCCTGCATTAGCAACAATCATATTCCTGCAAACCAACACAATCAATCATTCAATCATAAAAAATATCAACTAAGAAATAAAAGTCTTGCAAAAAACAAAAGGCTATTTCATCCATGCAAGCCACAATCTATACAATTGGTTCAAATCAACCAAGCTCTAAATACTTGCCTTCCAAATATAAGAGCGGCCAGTGATGTTGTTCCAGAGGTGTTGTCGAAGGTGTTGTCAAGGGAACAAGCATCTGCAAAAGCATGATCAACCTTCACGAATTCATTCCTTACAGCCTTCTGAATTGCATCTGGAAAATTTGAATCTTCAACAATGAAATTTAAAAGATTATTCTGAATAAATCTTGTTGCGTCACCTCCCCCATGACCATCAAATACCTAGAGAGAATATAACTTTTACATCAAGTCTCTCCTATCAAGCTGCTTTAACTGTTACTTGGATTTCTTCTCCTCGGGACTTTGAGATGCATAGTGGCCACATAAGTTATTTTAGCCCAGTAAATGATTTGGAATGTACTGCCACATAATAATTGTATTCAACATAAAATGTTGGGTGATATTTTTTTAAAAAGATTCAAATTTCTAAGGGTTTTATATAGTTTATGGACAATTTTGACGATATTTAGAGTAAACAGTTTTCATCCCATGGAATTTGGGTGAATCAATTTAGAAAAAAAATGGAAATTGGCGAATCTTTCTTGGGAAAAAAAGGTCAAAAAATTAGCCCATGGGCTAAATTTCGCCGTTAAAATATTCCCTGATTGTATTGCATTATATATCTTGTTTTCAGTTTTCATTTTTCATTTTCCATTTGGTTTAGACTCTAGAGACTTGCACTGAAGATGAGTTAGGCAGTCTATTTATATTTTGACATGAAAGTATCAGCCCCGTTGATAGATTTTGATCACCTACAGACTTCAATTTAATTTTATTTTTCTTCTTTCTATGATAGATGTCACTTAATGAGAACTCATCGATTAGTGTCGTGGAACACATATATTATGGTGGCTTCTATCATACACTAGAGAATGAACAAAAATAGGTCTTTTAGTATATATTGTCATATAACATTCTGGAACCTTTACTAGCATAAAAATGATTAGATTTTTCTTTACATGGTTGAGAATACATGGCATGAAATGTATATTTCAAAGGGATGCTTAGCTTCCCTTAGTTTCTGACTTCTATTGCTTTTTCCCTTTTTATGTCAGAAGAGAGAGTTCATAATTTGAATGCTGCTTCTTAATGTAAATTAATGCAGTAAGATTTGTATGTGTCCGAAACTCTAATCCTTCATAATGAGTGGTAGAATCAAATTTGGTGGCATGCTCTCCAAGTCCCATTATTCATTAATCTAGCAAACATTTAAGAGTCAATGAGAAGTGATGGATGCATGCTGTATAACTTGGTTGTTAGTAATTAACAGCAATTTCATCATTTTACTTCCAGTGCTACTACAGGGGCAGCTAGCATTCTGAGGCTAAGATTAGGACTAATTTACATGAAACATGGACACGTGTACTAGTTTCAGAAATGAGAATGCTTGGAAATGTGATCTCCCTCCCCCAAATGGGTATGTTAAGGGAAACACGGTATATATATTTATATAAAGAGTTTTTGTCAATAACACATTATGTTACAATAAAATAAGAATGATAGGTTAATTTGTAGGTAGGTTTAGAAATGATTTAGGGGTTTATTTGCTTTCATTTTCCATAAACTAGGGTTTTTAAGAATTCCCATCGGTCCCGAGCCACTAATGGGTCTGAGGCTACGACATCCATACATCCTGACACCGTTGGCACATGTTCTAGACACATATTGTGCTTACCTTTTCTACAAATATTCTCATAAAGGTAGCCTCTTAGACTTCCTTCACACTAGTAATGTTTATGTATTGGATTGGTCATCTCGTTGCAGCATTGCTATAGGTGTAGCGAAAGGTTTTCCTTTTCTACATGGGTGTCAATAGCTAATCTTCCATCTCGATCTCTCTTCCAAAAAAATTCTTTTGAATTCTTTAACAGAGCCACAAATATGTGATATTGAGCTTTGAAATATTATTGATCCTTCTAAGATCACAAGGAGTATATCTGCAATAGTTGGCTCAGTTGGATACGTCCCTCCAGGTATGCTCCAGCTTCTCATTTATGGTTCAATTGGATACATCCCTCCAGGTATGCTCCATCTTTCGAGGTTAGGTAAAGAATTTGTTTTCTATGGATGCAATTCAAAGTGAGTGATTTCCTTTGTAAGTAAATTCATTTACCTCAAGTAGTTAGATGGCCAACTCATTGGCATTGGAGTTCTATTGGCCTCTTACACTAGCAATTTGTTGATCCCTAGTATTATTTGTGCAAAAATAGTAATTTTCTTACCTATTTCTTTGCTCACAATTTGAAAATTTTGTCCACCTTCAGATGTAAAGGTAAATTCTTTACCTCAGAGGCCTTTTGGCCTCTATACTCAATGATTTTCCCTTTCAGGGTAAATAGTTAGCAATCTTCCCATGTGAGTGATTTTGTCTTTAATTTGGAAAAATTGCTCTCAGGATCAAGAAAGGTTTCATAACTCATTTAAAAATTGATATCTTCATTTTTTATTTACATAAGATCTCTTATTGGCTACAAAACTGAATTTTGATGGTTGTTTAGTTCATTCATGGACGCTTCTTATTCAGAGGAAATAACTAGGAGTGATTCACTCTTTGGCTTCATAACTTGTAATACTTGCAAGAGTTGTGACTATATCCAATGATACTCAGTATAAGAACACCAACAATAACCATAACCTTCTTTATCTTAGCTTCAATATTTTAACCTTGTAACTGTTCAATGCCCATATATGTTTTTAGGGTATTTAACTGTTGCATTTTGACATTATAGGAATGTTTTGGGGTTGAGTGGTGCCCAAAATTGAGAGTTCATACATGTATATGGCAATTTTCTGCCAAGATGTCTTTTTAATGTTTCTCAGAGAGACCATATCAATAATAATGTGATGGAATGTTGTAAATGATATTGGGTAGATTATAAGGTTGCTTAGAGGATATCCTCAGTAATTAAAACAATTCATGTCAGCCAATAAAATTAATAATATTAAAACCAAATGAAAAGTAATTAAAATAATCCATGTTGGCTGATAAAATAAAATAAATTAAAACCAGCATAGATCCATCTTAAACCTGGATCTATCAAGCACCGAGAGGGATCCAATTTCTTGAGGTGTAAATTTTTTTGGACATGTAAACAATTTTAAGATTAAAAAATTTACACCTCAAGAAATTGGATCCCTCTCAGTGCTTGTTCTATCTATGCTAGTATAATACATATAGCAATCTTTGACTGCATTTATTGTGTTACTTTTTTCTTTGGAGAAATATAGTCCCTCACTCACCTGTGTATTAAGCATTCCAAGTGAAGACGTCTGTACATTTCATCTCCCTGTGGATTTCCTCCCTCTCCCCAGGTATTCTGTATGGAACTGCCAGAGGAAATACCCACTGGTAAATCCAAGGGACTTGATGGGATTTGATCTTGAGACTTCTGTGAACTTTCACACAAGATCATCCACCAATCGAGCTAACCCTTTGGGCTATTTATTGTTTTAATTTTCTTTAATAGAAGCAAAATGTATTTGTGTTTATTTTATGTATTGAAGGTACAAAGGGGAAACCATTGCTATATCCAACAGTTCCATTTTTTTGGGATTCAAAATTGACAGTACAAGGGGAAAAAGGGGAAAACCATTGCTATATCCAATGGTTCCATTTTTTTGGGACTTGTATAGATCTTATTTTCAAAATTCCAGATTTCACTATATTTCTGACTATATATTTTCATAAACACTAGAATATTTAGAGCATATGCTTTATTTAGTAACTAGTGTGCATCTGCTGACCAGAGTCCTCTGAGACAGAATTTAAAGTTACCCATGCAGTTAGGTATAAGATTATCATATTTAAAGCTAAGACTATTCCAAAAAAGTCATCCAGCTCAATTTTAACTTCATTTCAACTGATCCCTTCTAATCAGTTGGTTATTAAATTGTGGGTTATTAAAAGCTTTTCATGAAAACCAAGTAACATTTCAAAATCTTGTTATTCTTGCCAGCCATACATTTCTTTTAGCATTGTTAAATGTACACTAGTTATGTGATTTATGTTAGAACCACGCTGTTGAGCCTGAGTATTTATTTATTCTTTTCATCCATTATGGGTATGTCACAATTCAAGGTAATTTACATCCGGTTCACCAACAAATTCTCATTCTGTTTTTTGAAATAAGAAGAATGTTTTGTATTCGATATGTGCAATAAGTATGATCGCTATTAATCATCAATGAGCCAAAGAAGGACTCATGTTTTGGTGTTCTTTCCTAAGTTTCTCAATGATCAATTACTAATAACAGCTCTTAACCAACAATTGATTCATTCTGCAGGTATGTCCTGTCTGTGCAGCCAAAGTTGGGAGAGACATCGTTGGGCATATTACTCTTCAGCATGGTCATTTGTTCAAGATATCCTCTCTTCCATCGTCCAAAAGTTTTATTTTTCTTTCCCGAAGTGGTTGAGTAGTATTTCTGATGTCCAATTTGGAAACATTACATTGGAGGATAATATTTCTCCTTTTTGTTATTGCGATCCAAATTTCTAAATAAGTAATAAAGTTGTGTTAGATCTTTCACACAGTTTTTATGTGCATTTGTGAATTTTTATGTGTGCATTTGTGCATTTTAT
Source organism: Larix kaempferi (assembly GCA_027924585.1). Lineage (NCBI taxonomy): Eukaryota > Viridiplantae > Streptophyta > Pinopsida > Pinales > Pinaceae > Larix > Larix kaempferi. The sequence continues at coordinate 21,501,153 of BSBM01000070.1, read as the reverse complement.
GTGCATGGTAGAGGCAGTTTGATATGTTCGTTGTTGCTTGGTAGAATTGTGGTCCAAGAGTTTCATTTAAGTGAGTTCTTCCGTTTGCCCCTTAATTATAATGCACGTGCAGCAGAGGAGACGATTTCGTAGAGGCTTGTCGTCTAATTCTACACTGTCTTTTTTGGCGAAAGATCTGCAGGAGGTACAGCTGCATACTCTTCTCGGGGGAGCTTTCTCTCGCTCAGGTGGTACTGCCTCCAATGCAGCTTCAGATCCTCTATTAGCTTCTTTAGTTTATATGTTTCCAAAGCCTGAGACCGAGGAACATCTACAGCCAAGTTTATCTACAGAAACATGTTCAACCAAGGATTCTCCTCATTTGGATAACATAACAAGGTATGTTCAAAAAGTAGATTCTTTTATTTTAGTTGCTTCATAATTGTTGTGATCATCTGTGATGAAAGGACAGGGTAAGTGTGAATTTTATAAACCCATCTCCTGATTTTAGGATTAAGTCTAATGTTCTGTATCATCCAGTGTTCATCTAGCATGAATATGAAATTTGAATAATATATGTGGGTTGGTTATGAATCCACATATATAGTGCAATGATATCTAAAGGTGTGGGTTAAGATGCTAAATGACAACCAGTATACTCTCTTGAGTGATACCTTGTATCTTATAATTGAAACTATTAGTGGCCCAATGACTGTAAGGGGCAAAGGATGTAAATACTTATCTCCTCATTTAACTAGCTTTGATTCGGTACTGGGAAGGTTTGTGAGGGAGGTGCCTCGGTAAACTCTACACATGATTTTTTTGACACTCTTTATGCCTTCTATTGTAATTTGTTATTAGTCAGTGCCTTATCTGATGCATTGTGTATGCTTGTTATGCAATACTGATTATCTTTTATTATACAGTGCTCCTAGTAATGTTCCCTACATCTTATTGATACAATAATGTCAGTAGAACATTTAGACCAATCTGTGAACTTGTGAAGTGATTATCTTGCTGTGATTTAAGATCATGCAGATATTGGCCTATTTTCAGAGAAGTTTATGGACATTCTGACCAGAATTTCTACTTTATGATTATATTGTTGATGTAGCAATTAATTTTGAATATAATGCCCATGGAAGATGAAGTGGAATATTTTCGTCAGTCTGACCTCCATAAATCGCTCGTGGTCAACTTGAATAGGTCACTGCTGAGTTTAGCTAATTGGAATTATCCTTATAATTATTAGAAACATCTTCTCCAATCTTGAAATAGTACCTGAGGCACTTCCCATTCTCAAAGCCATTAATTTCAAAAGACAAAGGCAGGGCAGGTAGGATCGGTGTTTTAAAAACCGGCGGCTTGGACTTTTAACCAACTAGTTTGACTGAGTTGCTGGGCAAGGGTTGTTGATGTTTGTAGCATCAGACATGTTTTACTTAAAATTTTAACATTACCATTAATTGTTTCAGGATGTTTGAGAGTGGTTCCAACCTCATCGGACTTCATATGCAAAAAGTAGAATTTTAGATCCCATTCAAAATTCAACAGCCTTAACAATTTCAGGATTTCATGATTGCAACCTTTTCCACTACATTCTATCATGTATGAGGGTAAGGGATTGGAATTTAATCAAGCACATCAACCTCTCTATGTACCTTGATGTTGGTGGTGTTGATGCCTGATTGTTGAATTTGATTGAACTCCTCCTATCATGACCTTAATAAAAATGTACCTTTCAGTCAAGCAAAATCACTTATTAACCATAGGAAGCTTTTTCTACCTTATTTTAATGCTTGGATTATGAAGTTTCATCAAAATTGTAGGATGTTGGCTAATGTCGTTGGAGGGTCAACTTTGAGATTCGAGGTAGAGGCAAGGTCTAGAGCCTAGAGGATGGGGAAATAGGATGTTATTGATGATTTTGATGATATATGTAGTTATTTGTTGTAGCATGAAGTCTTTTGAACTCTATAGGCCATTTAGAGCCTCTTTGTTTATGTTTTTTGGGTCAGCTATGGATTGCACTCGATGTTCTATGAGGAGAACCCCCACCCTATATTTTCCTCACACCATCTTCATTGAGCATTTGTGAACATTTGGAGGTTTTAGAGCATAATTGCAGGTTGAGAAGTTAAAGGTTTTGGAGCTTGTTAGGCAATCTTCTTGGACTGTTTGTAGTGGTTTTGGCATTTGATTTAGGAGGCTACAACCCAGCTTGAAAGATTTGTTGTCCATCTAATTGTTACTTGTGGCCATTGAGCTGTTTTGCTGGTTGTTTCCTCAACCTTTCACTATCCTAGTCCAACAGTCCAACTGTCAAGGTATGCTAATAGTTTGAAATGAGTCAAATCTGCCCCTATGTTGAGTTTGATCTTTGATGATTGATCATATTGATCTTGTAGCCTTGTAGGCATATTATGTTGTTTTCTGGAATCTATAGGCTATTTAGGGCCTCGTTGATTATGTATTTTCAATTTTGATTTGGATAATTTATTGCAGTTGGTGCCATTTTGATATATTCACCCTTAAACATATATCCATCTTAAACCTAGATCTATCAAGCATCGAGAGGGATCCATTAATCAATGTAAATTTGGTGCACATCTGCCACCCTAAAAAGCTGAATCTGGTATACCTGTGATTGGACTCTTCCGGTAAAAATAAATGGCCTAACTTTAGGTTATGTTCATTCATCAATTTCTCTGTCCTTCAAAAATAGACAAGGTCAATGAATCTGATTAATTTGATACATTATTCGTACATTACCATTATGCTCCATATTTTGTATATTATGTACATGAGCATATCCCAAGAAGCCCTATTTTTAATTTTCAATTTTTTACATGTGAGTTGTGATAATAATATTGTTGTGTTATATCGCAGTCAAGGAAAATATGACATCACTTAATGGTTTGTGTTATATGGTACACCTGGAATTATTGTGTGTTAACACTATGATGACTGAAGTCAAGTTAGATTGACCATTGCAATTTTTCTTTCCAGGTGCAAGAAATATCCATCAATGGAGTTGAGAGGCCTTTTCCAATATCTGGTTAATCAACTTAAGAGAGGAGAGGGCATTGAGCTTGTTCTCCTGCAGGTATATATTTAGTGATTTTTGGGGGGACAACGGCCTTTGGAAATTGTTGTTCTTTTTCTTAATTCATGTAATTAACTTTTGGGAGGAACAATGGCCTTTAAATTGTATAGTTTTTCATACAGTGGTCCATGCTAATAAAATCTTATTGTTTGTTTTGTTGCAGGAATTAATCCAGCAAATGGAAAATGTCCAATATACAGAGAATATGACTGAAGAATAGTTAGATTCAATGGCTGGTGGTGAAACTCTTCGATATCAGGCTACATCTTTTGGGATTATGAGAAATAACAAAGTTCCAACATCTACTTTTTTAATTTAGCTTGTGTTTTAACTTCAGTACGTTGAAGTTAAATGTTAGGTCCAAAATATATTTTCATAGGGTAGAAACATTCTAGTGGATTAGGGGAATGGAATTTAGGAATGTTAAGGTTAACCAGCATAATCCTGACTGATGTTAAGGTTAACCAGTTTACCCTGTTCAACCATCTGTTAGAAGGTTTGGTCTTGAAATGCCTTAATGGAGAAAGCTAGAAGTGATTTTGACTATTTGATTTCATTCACCCTACAAAGGTTTGTGGGGTATGTCAATGTGGTGTTGGAGGTTTCGTACTATTCAAACTAGAAGTAGGAAAGGTATTAATGTTTTTAACAATAGAAGATGAACAAAGGGTCCCTATATTGATGTTCAAATTTTTCTCTTAACAGTATCCTCAACTATGGCTTCTAGATTGAGTTAGCATTTATGGACTACATCCATAGGTACCTTATGATTGGATGTTACATCATGAGGTTTCTGACATTGTGAATTACGACCTTGTAAGTTTATTGTTTCTTCATTTTTGGAAATAGTGCTAGACAATCTATTAAAGTGGGCAGGGATCTCACTGTTGAATGAGTATTATGCACACAAAGTTGAAAAACAATGAGTATACAATCAACAGTGAACAAGTCTAATAACCAAAATTCAACTTGGTTATTGTAGGCTGTTGATTATTCAATTCCCTAAACACATGCTCAATCTGGAAATTTCTAAAAGAACCTGCAATATCTTTTAATTTCCAACTCCAAATCTCTAAATCTTCTAATTCATTACCAAGTGCATGGAAATGGTCTTCCAAGTTATCCACTGACAGTGATTTAATTGCTTTCCCCTGACTTCACCTAAATGAAAACCTATGGTTCATTTTAAGTTGAAATCAAGTGCTTCAATTTGCCTCTACCGCATGTTAACTATGGAGTGGATTGTTTAGTACCCCATAGCACAAATATAGAAGATATTCGAGGTGGTGAAACACCACTAGACTTGGCCTAGAGTTGAGGCTTTGTGCAATAGACAAAGGGTATTGGTGAGGACAATTTGTGCAATAGCCAAAAGGTATTGGAGAAAACAGTTTGTGCACTTTTGAGCACAGACATGGCTACCCATACAAGAGTGATCAGAGGGATGGCCTTTCTCTAGAACACATCGCCAATAACAAACAAAACATTTACAACCACATACATAGAGTCCCTGTTTCAATTCTGCAAGGACTAAAACTGCCTCCAGTTGCAACTTTTGTACATCATTACTCTCAGAAAATTATGCAGCCTTACAACAAAGCCACTTTTGAACACAATCATGCCGTCTATCGGCCAACACCCCTAAAAGGTCCTGAAATTTAGAGTGCCATAAATCACCATTTTTGTCACTTATTTCCAAGACACTTTCTATTTTTTACCTGAGATGACAAAAAATGTTATCATTTGATGTAGATTCATTGAGAGCTGCAAGCTCTAAGCCAGTGTCTACAAGGTTCCAATCCTTTGCTGCTATCTAGGCAATAACAAGCATCAAATCTCTCAAGAGGGCACAACAACTCTCATAACTATGTCCCAAATATTCTTCTACAGTCAAAGCAATATCAGATAGGCTTTCTTGATGATATTCTCATCGAGTAAAAGGAGGCAATGCATCAACTTCAACCATTCCTCCATACATCTTTGTCAGAAAGTTTTCATGAGATCTTTTACAAATTTGTAGAAGTTTTAGGCGAAATTCAGCTTTTAATTCCTCTCCATTAGAGACATCAACATCCTTGATAGCTATGTAGAAGAGTCCTTTGAATAGATTTTCATCATTATTCATTAAACTTACCCCATTTTGGAAACGCTGAAAGATAGCTTCAGTCTCCTTGTCAAGATGAAAATCCCGATTAAGAAGCAAGGTATCACAATTGGTAAGTAATCTTTGAGTAGCACAATATTGTAAAGGAAAACGTTGAAAGACAAACTAGTAAAAATAAACACAGAAGATAGTTCTCAAAACAAACCTTCTTGTTGAATATTGTTAAATTACTCAAGGCAGCATTTAGGACTGAGTGTAACATATCTTCTTGTTCGGTTCTCTCAAAACTCCCTAATCTCTCGAATTCAATTAGTACATAGAGGAATTTTGAATCCATCCGAACTATCATCCAGACTCCATCAGTGCATCTGCCCCCTGCTACATCAAGAAGGGATCCAAACAGATGGTTTAGTAAGTGTGACTTGCCACTACTTTGTTTACCCATTGATGAGACCACCTTGATTATACTATCCCACTGATTCAAGACAGCATCATACAAACCAAAGAGCAACAAAGCTACTAGTGATATGCTATCTGCATAAGTGAGTTGTGGAGGTATCTGAAGCCCATCAAGCAAGGGTTGTAGTCCATTGTTTTCAGCACGAGTTATTTGGATGGGTACAAGACATATAAGTTGGCGGACCCAGTTTCCCAAAGGCCTTGTTTGATAGAGAGGCAAGAAGACATCTATACTGTTTGATTCCCAATCCCAGCTTTCAGACATTTGAACTTGGAACTAAATCCTGAGATTTGAAAAATCCTTTCCTTTAACTTTCTCTAAACTTTCAATAAGAAGTTTCAAATATTCTTCACATTTTCTTTGCTCAATATTTCTCCAAAACTATCAATTGACTTCAACAAAACATGGAAGCTGAGATCCCTAGCACTTCCTCTACAGAGTGGATTAACTGCAAACCCATCAAAAATGTTGTAGTTAATGGCAAAGCAATATCTATATTTTAATTTATTTACCGTAGCATTAGTTATGATTCTTCTAGTAGCCATATGTTGGAGACAAAAGTGATGGCTAGGTAGACCATTGAAGCTAAGCCTTGTTTTGAGATTGTCTCTATGATAAATGTACTCATAGGTGTGGTTTTGTTTTAACAGCCTGGACCACGTGATGCACCCATGCAATGTTTTATCAAACAAGATCGGGCAACTTCTACATACCACTTGTTCCTAGGCCTAACTCCTGGTAAGCTTCTTCTTTTCTTGCCTTAAGGGAATGAATGACTTCTTGAATGATCAGTTTATTGAACTACTTTTTTAGAAATTGGTTGGACATTAATAAAATCATCTTATCTTATCGTGTTGTTTCTCCAGTTCCCTTGTAGATGCATCCTTAGGCTAGTCTATCTTCATGACTAAGTTATCTTTTATTTTATGCCCAATGTCTTAGCATATAAAGCAAGCCTTGTTGTAAGATACACTCTACTTTGTGTTTAACAATGTTGTCACCAATCTTAATGTATAGGAAGTCTTTAAGCGGTATCATCTCCTTAACATTTTTTGAAAAACCAACTTGCATGTATATGTGCTTATTTGGTTATACACAAAACCCTCTTTGGGACTACAGACATACTAGTATACAGATTGGGTTTGCCCCTTAATGAACAACCAAAATAGTTTTAGATAAATTGGGAAAATAAGCCAAATTAGGGAATGTGTGTGGGAACTATGTATTTAATGATTGAGGATGATGTAGCTTTGTCAGATTTACCCCTTATTCTGTAGAAACCATGTGTACAATGGTTGAAGATGATGCAACTTTATAGCACACCCTTATCCCTCTAGCCATGACATGGTCACCATGCTTTCATTTTCTAATCAAAGCTCAAGACTTTACCCAACAAATAAGTCATTCAATGTATATATATTTTGGTATCAATGAAATTTTCTAGTGTTAGGCTAGAGGTTGGAAATGACCATTTTTTTTTACAAGTGTAGCAACCAAAGGTAATAAAATTGAAATTTATTCCAGTTGTTTTCTCCCAAAACTGGTAGTATCTGTTGGTTGGAAGATCCTTTGTAATGTGCTCATTGTCAAATGTGTATCCTAGATATCAAAATGGACAATTCTAGCTATCGGAGTATCATTTTGTTGCTTCACTTGTTGACATATGGTTTTGCAGGTAACTAGAGCTGCATATTACCATCATAGTTTCTAAGAACATGGGTAGTTATTTTTCAGTCATTACCACACTCTCAATCTTCTTGGCACAAGTCTTTTGTTGTTTTGCATTGTTTTATAGTATTAACTTAGCACATAAAAGGTTAATTGTGTATTGACTTCCTAGAAACTTCTAAGAATATCCTAAGAAATACACAGTCCTTCAGTTTTAAACTGTGTATTGTAAGTTGATGGTAAGGTCCCTTAACATGCTATATAGGTTTGTAGCTTCACGCACAGCTTGATTAATAGGATGGGTCCAACATTGCCTTCTTTTTGGCTTGAATACTGCTGCTAAAATTTTCTAGTATTAGGTTAGAGGTTGGAAGTAACAATTTCGTTTTTAAAGTGTAGTGTTATTACACTTAAAAATCAAACTAAAACCCTATTTTACAAAACCATCAAAGTAGACAAATTTTGGTCCATGAAGCCACTGGCAGGGTGTCTCTAGTGGTACTAGTGGTCTTCACAGACATAGCGACGACATAGTATAGCAAGTTCCGGCGAACTTGCTATACTAGCGACGGACATTTTCGTTGCTAGTATAGCAAGTTCGTCGGAACTTGCTAAACTATGTCGTCGCTATTTTTTTAAAATATGGGACTCCGTCGCTATAGCGACGAAACTGTGTGGCTATAGCGACGAAGCTCGCTTGACTTATTCTTTTTAAATATGAGGGGTTGTCGCTATAGCAATGATCTTTCGTTGCTATAGCAACGACCTTTCGTTGCTAGAGAGACGAAGATCGCTTGACTTAATTTTTTTAAATATGAGACGCCATCGCTATAGCAACGAAATTGCATTGCTAGAGAGACAGAGATCGCTTGACTTAACTTTTTTTAAATATGAGAGGCCGTCGCTATAGCCACGAACTTTCGTTTCTATAGCAACGAACAAGGTGTTGCTATAGCAACACAATTTGGTTTTTTAAAGATAGCACGGTCCATGTCATTTCTGTCTCTATAGCGACGAACGTTGGCAAGTGTTGCTATAGCGACGAAATTATTGCCACGAAAACAAGGAGTCTTGTTCATCACTATAGCAATGCAAAAGTGTTGCAATAGCAATGATTTTCCATGGGAAAAATGTTGACATGTACTAGTGTGGGCCTCTTTTATAGATGTCGTCCAGGAACAATATTACCCTGCTGGAAACTCTGATGACCAGTACACAAAATAGGCCATTCTGCACCAAGAGAGGGACCAAACGGTGTCGGAGTACACCAACAAATTTCATACCTTACGCACAAAGCTAGGTATCAAGGACTCTGAGAGACACCTAGTACTGAAATATCGCAGTGGCCTACACCGATACATACGAACAGAGATGGATTTCCTAGAAATATCTTCACTTGGATCCGCCTATCGATATGTTGTCAAAACTGAGCAGAAATTTCAGCAAAAGAACAAGTGTGAATTCGGACCTGCGCAGAAGCAGGGCAAGGGAAACTCTGGCCCGTAGAACACGGGGCAAGGAAAGGACAACCAGTCCCAACCACAAGCAAAGAAGGGTAACGAAAAGATAATGAAGGACACTGAGAAGTGGTGTGAGTTTCACAAAAGCCCCTGGCACAACACTGATGAATGTCGCTCAAAACAGTCATTGGTGGCCGAGATCAAAGCTTCAGATTCAGATCCCAATCCGATTCTTACTCAAAACCTAATTTCACAGCCGCACAAAAACGGAAGCAGATCATTGATGCAGAACCCAGTGTCATTGTTTCCACCACACAGATTCAACCAGAGGAACCTGAAGAGTCGGAGACAGAAGAGCGCTTTTTCCACTCATAGATGTGGGTGAAGGGAATTCCCCTACACTTTGTTGTGGATAGCGGTAGCCATAAGAACCTGATCTCAGCAGAAGTCATTAAGATATTGGAGCTACAAATAACACCACACTCGCAACCATAAACCATTAGATGTATGAGCCAAGGACGAGGGATCCGCGTCAGTCATCAATGTCACCTACCATACGACATCAAGCCCTTCAAAGATGAGGTATTGTGTGATGTGGCCCCACTTGAAGTATGCGATGTTATTTTAGGAAAACCATATATGTGGAAGCATCATGTTGTATATGAATCCTGACCTCGCAGTGTCATTGTCACTTTGGGAGGACAACTCTATCGGATAACAGAGACAGTTTCACCTACCCCAACCAAGCAGGGCAGGGAGATAATCTCCCACACTGGGAAATTTTCCCTATTAGCTATTTCCACTAAAGGAGAACATCAGATCGCAGAGACATCCACAGCCTCTGCACATTATCCCTCTACTCAGGAGAAATACGAAAAACACAAATTCAGTGTAGCATCGCCTATTTGAGTACCTCTGTAGTGCAAGGTCACGCATTGAAGGTGCTCCTACAAAAATAAACCATCCACACCCGTGCAAACCAAGGATACCACAACAACCAAAATTGTTGAACAACCCCAGCGCATCCAACAATAACAATTACAACCATCTGATGATTTCAAAGAAAGTTAATCTTTTCGCTTCAGCAAACGCCGCACCAGGAGCTCAAATAAACACAGAGTTCGACATATGATAAGGGATTTGACGCAATGGAGACCATTGCTTCCTAAGGGGGGAGGATTGATCCAGATGAATATCAGTGGCCACCCACCTATTCCACTGGCTCAAAACATTTTCCCATTTTGCCAATTTTCTAGTAATTTTTCTACGGTTTTTTGGGTCCTAAACTTTCGGGGCCGTTTTGAGACCCTAAATGACCTTTTTTTGCGATTTGGGGGGCCAAATGGTTGCCAAAAACTATTATCTAGTCAGAAGTTGTAAATCTTGGATGGACCTTTCCAACGGGCTACCGAGCGCCCCAAACAGAGATCGTATGCAAAAGTTATGACCCCGTGAAATTGACTGTTCAACTAACCACCTTGGGGCCGCAAACTTTATGACGGTTCATCTTCTAGGGTTAGGTTTTTGGATGTTTGGGATTCTTTCCCTAATGCTTATGATAAGTAGGCCCTTTCGGCCTCTCTTTGTAATCATATTGGCACGAATGAGCATAACGGCCACATCTCTTCTCAGAGATAGATACCACCATTCTGGCTATTGTATTTTACAATTTGTTCTATTTCTACTATTTAATAGAATATGTGTTTACTATATCACTATGTCATTTGAAATATATCTCTGTACTTGATACTGTAAATTCTCTTTTATTTCGTTCCCACATAAATCCGGATCAGTGGTGTCAGAGCAGTCTGCTCTTTGATTGTTTCTCGGTGCATGTCCCCGATGAGGTCAGGATACAGAGAGTTGGGTCTCGAACTAGTTTCACTTTGGGAAGACCACTCTCGCCACCCTAAATGGCCTCCCATGGCAGAAGAAAAGAGAGATGACAGAGCAGTAGATCCTATCAAGTTGTTGCTCAGGGAATCCCTTGCACGACAGACGAACGAGATGATGGATAATTTCGCCCAGATCCTTCGACGCATGCCGACGACAACATATACACCTTCGACAGCAGTCGTTTCGGAGATGCGACTCCCTTCAAGGTACAAGTTAACTTTGATATCCCTTTATTTGAAGGCTAGATTAATGCCGATGCCATAGAAAAATGGTTGAATCTACTAGAAGGGTATTTCTCTGTCCACAATTTTTTCGACAGGGAAAAGATCGTCTTTGCGCTCCTCAAGGTTGTCCCCCATGTCAAAAATTGGTGGGAAATTTATTGTGAGAAAAACTCATCAAACAAGTCTGGATTATTTGAATATTCCAATCCCACTTGGGCCTCTTTTATAGATGTCGTTAAGGAACAATATTACCCTGCTGGAAACTATGATGACTAGTACACAAAATGGGCCATTCTGCACACCAAGAGAGGGACCAAACAGTGTCGGAGTACACCAACAAATTCATACATTGCGCAAAAAGCTAGGTATCAAGGACTCCAAACGACACCTATTACTGAAATATCGCAGTGGCCTACACCAGTACATATGAATAGAGATGGATTTCCTGGAAATCTCTTCACTCGGATCCGCTTATCGATATGTTGTTAAAATTGAGCAGAAATTTCAGCAAAAGAACAAGCATGACTTCGGACCTGGGCAGAAGCAGGGCAAGGGAAACTCTGGCTCGCAGAACACGAGGCAGGGAAAGGAAAACCAGTCCCAACCACAAGCAAAGAAGGGTAACGAAAAGACAACAAAGGACACCAGGAAGTGGTGCGAGTTCCACAAAAGTCCCAGGCACAACACTGATGAATGTCGCTCAAAATAGTCATTGGAGGTTGAGATCAAAGCTTCAGATTCAGATCCCAAATCCGATTCTTAATCAGAACCTAATTTCACAGCCGCACGAAAAGGGAAGCAGATCATTGATGCAGAACCCAGTGTCGTTGTTGCCACCACACGGATTCAACCAGAGGAACCTGAAGAGTCGAAGGCAGAGGAACACCTTTTCCACTCACAAATGTGGGTGAAGGGAATTCCCCTACACTTTGTTGTGGACAGTGGCAGCCATAAGAACCTGATCTCAGCAAAAGTCATCAAGAGATTGGAGCTACCAATAACACCACACCTGCAACCATACACCAATGGCTGGATGAGCCAAATACGAGGGATCCACGTAAGTCATCAATGTCACCTACCATATGGCATCAAGCCCTTCAAAGATGAGGTATTGTGTGATGTGGCCCCACTTGAAGTATGTGATGTTATTTTAGGACAACCATATATGTGGAAGAGTCATTCTCTATATGAATCCTGACCTCACAGTGTCATTGTCACTTTGGGAGGACAAATCTATCAGATACTAGAGACAATTTCACCTACCCCAACCAAGTAGGGCAGGAAGATAATCTCCCACACTGGGAAATTTTCTCTATTGGCTATTTCCACTAAAAAAGAACATCAGATCGCAGATACATCCACAACCTCTGCACATTATCCCTCTACTCAGTGGAAACAAGAAAAAGACAAATTCATTGCAGCATCGCCTATTCGAGTACCTCTGGAATGCAAGGTCACGCATTCAAGGTGCTCCTCCAAAAAGAAACCATCCACACCCATGCAGACCAAAGATACCACAACAACCAAAACTATTGAACAACTCCAGCGCATCCAACAACAACAATTACAACCCTCTGAAGATTTCAAAGAAAGGAAACCTTTTCGCTTCAACGAATGCCACACCAAGAGCTCAACTCAACACACAGTTCGACATATGATAAGGGATTTGACGCAATGGAGACCATTGCTTGCCGCGATTTGAATGCATTTAAAAAAAATTGAAAATGACATCGTAAATATTAATGTAGAATTTGCAACTTTTAAGTAAATAGGTATTATCCAATAAGCTTATAGGGATTGTATTTACATATCAATTAAATAGCATCGGTAGCAGAGGAAGAGGCAGTATTTAAAGCATCTGAGCTGGCATCTTAGCTGCCAATCGAGAATTAAGCCGGTTCAACTGCTACTGGAAATGCCCTTGTTGTTCCATTGCCTGTTTCAATAGAAAATCCAGTTTAGTTTTTCAATGTAGGATTCCCTTACCCAACATGATTAAAACTCATTATTATTAGGAGGATTTATCTATATGGATATTGATGGCCACCCACATATTCCACTGGCTCAAAACAGTTTCCCATTTTGCCAATTTTCTAGTAATTTTTCTACTGTTTTTCAATTCCTAAACTTCCGGGGCTATTTTGAGGCCCTAAACGACCTTTTTTGGCGATTTGGGGGGCCAAAAGAATGGCTAATAGTTGTCAATGGCATTCATCTAGCCCCAGTTGAAAATTGTAAATATTGGATAAACCTTTCCGACCAGCTACCGAGCGCCCCAAACGGAGATCGTATGCAAAAGTTATGACCCCGGGAAGTTGACTGTTCAACTAACCACCTTGGGGCCGCAAACTTTATGACGTTTCATCTTCTAGGGTTAGGTTTTTGGATGTTTGGGATTCTTTCCCTCATGATTATGATAAATAGGCCCTCTCGGCCTCTCTTTGTAATCATCTTGGCATGAATGAGCATAGCGGCCACATCCCTTCTCAGAAATAGCTACCACCATTCTAGCTATTGTATTTTACAGTTTGTTCTATTTCCGCTATTTAATAGAATGTGTTTACTGTATCACTGTGTCATTTGCAATATATCTCTGTATTTGATTCTATAAATGCTCTTTTATTTCGTTCCCACATAAATTTGGATTAGTGGTGTAAGAGCGGTCTGGTCTTTGATTGTTTCTCGGTGCATGTCCCCGACGAGGTCAGGATATAGAGAGTTGGGTCTCGAACTAGTTTCACTTTGGGAAGACCACTCTCGCTGCCCCAAATGGCCTCCCATGGCAGAAGAAAAGTGCTATGAATATAAATAGCATATTAAATAAATAATAATTTTTAATCATTAAAGTAGTTATCTTTTAATGTGAAAGGACATAACCTTTCATTAGGAATGCTCAAGCCATATTAAAGGCAAGCTCTTGTAATACATTAATCATCCATTTTATCAATCATTTTATCATATATATTTTTATATTCAATTATGTGAAGTCAGATTCGCTTCTCAAAGGAGACAACCGGATTCGGTTGCTGCATTTGGTATCAGAGCCCCTTCTTGGGTAGATTCCAACCTTTGGCTATTATTGGGAGTTTCTCCTACCAATTGGTCTTTGACCATAGAGTGGCCTTTGGCCAAAGTCAAATTCTCCATCTCCACTTTTTCTCCACTTTTCCCATGCACCACTCAGCCTCCAACCTCATCCATTTCTGCACTCTCACTCCACAACCTGTGCTTCCTCCATTCTCCTTAGGACTATGGTCTACCAGTACAAGTTTCCCTTTTTCCCGACCCGTGCCCTGCACACCCCTCTATCCATGCGCACACACCATCTCTCCGCTGCCCTCCACTCATCCCTTCTCCTCTCCATCACATTCTTCCCTTTCCAACCCCCACCATTCCACTCCCTTATCCATCGCTCCTCCCTCCTATCGCCCTGCTCCAATTCTCTTCACACAATTCCTCGTTGCTCCTCTTCCTTGCACAACCGCACCTCCTCTCCCACTCATGCCCCGACTCACTCCTGCGCGTTCTCTCCACTCCACCACTGTACTCACCCAACTACGCGTCCCACTCCCTGGTTGCCTACATACGTCCTCTTGCACCACCCATCACTCTTGCACATGTCCACATGTGCCTACACATCCCCCCTCGTCCAAACTACTCCCTCACTTCAACTATACATCACTCACACATCCACCTCCGTTGATCCACAACGTCCCATCCCTACACGTCTCCGCTCTGTTCTCTCCCGCGTCACCACCAGTCAGACCTCTCTCTATCTCGACTTCTCCAACACCTATTGCATGTTCCCTTTTCTCACCCTCCGCCTGGACCTGCTACTCCGCTCATGCGCAGCTCCTTCCCCAATCGCTACAAGCTTAAACCTTAAGGCCGCCTCCTCCCATTCTCCACTCCCCATCTCGCCAGCACACTCTACTGTCCACCACCGTGCCTCCCCTCATCCACACAACACCCCCGCAGCTACCCAAAATGTTGCGCCCTTCCACCTTCCTTTCGACCTGCCAACTCCACCCTCAAGCTCACGCTCCACGCCCCAATCCATCTTCCCCCTCCATTCGTCCTCCCGCTTCAAACCCTAAGTTTTTCCAATCTTCATTTTTCACTATCCATCCAAAAAAAAAATACATTATATATTATTATAATTATTTTATAATAATTATTAATAATATCCAAATTATTATTATATTTCACTAATAGTAATTGTTATAATAGTTGTATAATTAGTTACAATTATTAATTGCAAAAGAGCAGAAAAAGAAGAGCATCGCTCGTCAGAGAATACAAAATTGAAGAAGTCAAATTCAAGTCATAGGAGGACTCCCTCGTTAAAAGAATTGAGGCTATCTAACATGAGAGAAGTCAAAATCAAAGACCTTCTATCAACGAAAAAGTCGAATACTATCTATCTCCGAAGAAGTCGAGATCATGGAATCTAGTTTGGGACTACGAATAGAGGAATTAGAAGCCAATTTAAAGCATTATCAAAAAGACAATGAAGAATTGCGTGACATAAATAACAAATTAGAAATAAGAATGGAATTACAAGCAAGGTCCAATGAAATAAAAATCTCTGACCAGGAAAGGTGTATAGAAAAATTGTATGCACAAATTGATGAATTAAAAACCGAAAATGAATTCAATCAGAGGTTGGGAAATCGAGATATAAAGAAGGAAATAAATAATTGCGAAGCAAAAATAATACGCTTGAACAAGATCCTTAACGACAAGGATGAAGAACTGAAGCAGATACGACATAATTTAGGGGATCAAGAATCAAAGGTCGACCAATGTCGACAACAGATACAAGTTCTTCAAACACAAAATGACGACTCTAAAAAGACACAAATCGGAGATCGCAAAGAATAATAAAACATTATCCAACAATGCTGAAGAAATTTTCAGACTAGGAAATCATAACAAGATACTAGTCACAAAAATTAAGAAGTTGAAAAATAGTCGGAACACAGAACAATATACGGAGGACATTGAAGGAAAACTTCTAGACAAGCAGGAAGAAAATAGCTGCATTAGAAGTCATAATGAAGATCTTAAGGAACAACTTAAGAAATCTGAAGATGACATAAAATCGCAAGTCGAATTGATTAAGAAGTTTCAAAATGATAACAGGCCGTTAGAAAACAAGTTGGAAAAGATACAAAACGAAACCTTAAAACCTCAAGAGACGAAAATAAAACTTCCAGCTCAGATCAATGCTCAAAAGGAGACACTCGTAAAAGA